>VXAA01001006.1:175073-190279 GCA_013399115.1 Anseranas semipalmata | reverse complement strand
TTTTTTTTTTGATGCCTTGGAAATAATGACCTTATTATGGTCAAATACCATCACTAATGGGAATGAACGGAAACTGAGACACTATTGGGTTACTCTATAAGTAAGATTTCAAGAGACTGCTTCCATGTGTATTGCTTCCTAACCTCTTAAGGTACTCAACTTTTCTGACATAAAAGAGGCCAACTGACAGTTAACAGTTAAATAAATGATAAGCAAATTTGACTTAATATTTGAAAAGATGCAGTGGCACTGAAAAGCTTCTCCCATTTGTGCAATAGCGAAGGCTTTATAAAAAGCATTGTTAGATCTGGAACTGGGATCTAATAAACATTTGTTCTATCAGATTCTAGAACATCCATTCATTTTCTCAGAAACCACAAAGGAGATAATACAATTATAAAAAGTAAGAAAAGGTTGCGAAAGGGACAGAATTCCTAACTATCCTAAAACATCTTCCTGTCAGTAATGGCTCAGTGATTTCTTCTAGTAACTTTTTTTTAACCCAAAGGGATTTGAACATTATATGTAGTCTTCCAAAACCCTCTCTAAACACCAGAGTAAAGAATACTCTGTGATGTTTCCATCATTCTTAACTGAATCTGGGCCATTATACAGAAGAGATTATAAAATATAGGTGACAAAAGTTATAAATGAGTTAAAACCTCTCTCTGTACTGAAGAGGTGGAGGAATTTTAGGCTCTATCCTTGTTTCTAAAGCTGTTTATGTACCTTAGCAGTGGCTGTAACATAGAAAATGCACAAGAAGTCTTAGAGAGGAGACCAGAATGCAGGTCTCTCTCTCTCTCTCTCCCCCCCCCTCTCTCTCTCCCCCCATCTTGGCAAAAGAACAATTTCCTTTATTGACCTTCAGTCAATAGTTGTGTTTTAGCAGAAGGATTAGAGAGACTCTGAGTATCACCATACAACCCCATAGCTCTTAGGTGGTACAGCTATCATTTCTATAATAACATTGCAGGAACTGTTGATTTACAAATAATTATATTGATGCCAATTGAAATTAATAATCATGATGCTAAAAATGATGTTAATTCAGAAGTCTGACCTTCCAATCCTTTTTCTTTTTGCCTGAAAGCAGTCTGACTTGCTTTGTTTGCATCACAACAGAAGTACAAAACTTGAATCCCTTTCCGAAACTTTATCTCTATTATATCATTACTTAAGAAGAATACTAGGAATCTTTAAGGATCCACATGTAGATATAAACCCCTTCTTTATATTCTTTGTTGTGGCATGCAGTTCCTATACTTTAGGCACAGATTAGATTTCTAGAGTAGTGAGCTCCTTCCTACGACTCAGTTTTTCAGGCTTTCTGCATTTGTACAGTGGGTTAATAAAATGAGAACTCTACTGTTTTGATTGCATGGCTGAATACAGGTTGACAGTCTGCCGTATATGAAGAGAAGTAGGTAGGTTTCAAGGTTTCTGATTCAAGAAAATTTGTTTGAAATTGATGGCATATGATTGAAATACAGTGACCCATTACAGTAGCAAATAAATAACTATCAAGCCTAGCTACATTTCTAACTTTTCAAGCTATATTAAATACAGCCTAAAAAAAAAAAAATTACTAGAAGAAATCACTGAGCCATTACTGACAGGAAGATGTTTTAGGATAGTTAGGAATTCTGTCCTGACTAATCAGAAGTACAATGTCAAATGAGCAGTTGTACATGAAACTAGTTAGAAATGTTATGAGGATAGGCAGCTTCAGAAGAAACAGAGAAATGTGTCTTTAAAGGTCTTTGTAAATAAGTACAGCCACACAAACAATGAAACTTTATTTTCCTGATCAAATCTGTACTATTCAAATTCCCAGTAGTTTTTCTGGGCTCCAGTAATCCCACAAATATGCTAATTAGAAAACTATTGACTATTTTTGCACTTTTCGGTTCTCAGCTGATCCAGATCCTGCTTTTAGGACAAACAAATCTTCAGTTGTGATGTCTGTGTGTGTGCTTTACATAACATGCAGTTGCCCAGCATATTTTCTTTCTGAAGAAATGTGCCTGTTAAAAACACATTAGGAATCTACACAGATCTTCATTTTGTTCAAGTCAGTGAACAAGAATCTGGTAAAAGGATTGGCACCCTTCCTTGACTTCCTGACTCTTCCTTCCTGAGTTGTGAGATTCATTGTTCTAACCATATTTTTCCAGGCAAAAAAAAGTATCAAACCATTTGAAATATCAAAATACTTGAAGTATCTAAGAGAATTCTCTAATAAGTCCTGTGTTGCTTTTGTTTTGAAAAGTTTTGTTCAGCTAGTCACTTGTGATGACCTGTAAATCCTCAGCAGGTACAGATAAATATCTGCTCAAATAAGTCAATTATTTAAATAATAATGATCCATGGTATTCTGCTTTCGTCTCCATATGTCTCCTCTGCTTTGTACAGATGCCTGAGGTTGATACTGATGTCCTAGATTGAACTCTGCCCCAGTGCTTCCTATACAGACATAAAAAGATAGAGATGTTTGGAGACAACTTCCTCACATAGAATTAGATAGGCAATGACTCATTGCCACTTGCAAATGGCCATTCCTGTCTGGTGAGTACAGTGCAGACAGTGACTAGTTTAGATTTAACAGACCGAGTTTTAGAAGTCTGAGTTAGATGAGAAAAATACCATTCATCTGGACAAATGTAAGGAACGAATGTAAGCTATTTGTATGAGTTGGTAGAAGCTTAGAATGAAAGGGTGAATGGTCTCTTTGTAAGTTCTGTTCTGCCATGATGTATGGGTTTTGGCTGGGATAGAGTTAATTTTCTTTAGATTAACAGATATGGTGCTATACTTTGGATTTGTGATGAAAACAGTGTTGATAACACACCAATATTTTAGTTATTGCTCAGCAGTGCTTACATGGTGTCAAGGCTTTCTGTTTCTCACAGTGCCCCACCAGTGATAGGCTGGGGGTGCTTAAGAAATTGGGAGGGGACACAGCCAGGACAACTGACCCAAACAGACCAAAGGGGTGTCCCATACCAAACGATGTCATGCTCAGCAATAAAAACTGAAGAAAATATGGAAGAAGTGGGGTGACATTTGGAGTGAGGGCATTTGTCTTCCCAAGTAACTGTTATACGTGATGAAGACTTGCTTTCCTGGAAATGGCTGAACACCTGCCTGCTGATGGGAGGTAGTGAATGAATTCCTTGTTTTGCTTTGTTTGTGTGCACAGCTTTTGCTTTACCTATTAAACAATCTTTATCTTGACCCACCAGTTTTCTCACTCTTACTCTTCTCATTCTCTTCCTCATCCCACTGAGGGACAGTGAGTGAGCCGGCTTCATGGGTTTTAATGCCTACCAGGGTTAGCTGACAACACGATTGGATCATGACCAGCATGGAAGGTTTAAGAATGGACAGTAAGTGTTGGCATCAAACTCTTTTCTATGTTTAGACATAAAATGCATTTCTTACCTATCCATGGCATGTATACTATTATATATACAACACTTGCTAAATAGTTTCATTGCAGACATCAAAAAAAACACTCATCCCATGGACAGAGTCATGGGAATGTTTCACATTTGCATTACTGCTTCAGGAAGCCAGAGAGACTCCTAAGAAAAGGAAACTCTGGACACAAAAGATCAGTCCCCATGAAAGATGATTACAGCATCTCCCTAACAGAGATGCTGTGTCTTCCACCAGACTGTGTGGCCTTGGTTGGGCAATAAGGAGAAAAAAAAAAAAAAAACACATCAGCTTCAAACACTGCACAAAATATGAGATATGCCATGGGTCACTGCTGGGAAACAGGAAAAACACCAGGCTACATATAGGACACATAAAGGATATGGATCATCTTAGGATAGTCACTCAGCATTTCTGTTCTCACTTGACCCTCCCCATTGTGTTTAGATGGAAGCCGAATGGCAGAACATTTCAGTTATTAATGCCTGTGACTTAGGAGACCTGATTTTCATTCCTGCTGTACTATAGTCCTTCTTATGGCTGATTAAGTCAGGAAAAAGGCACTAGTGTCTGGATTCCTCCTGATAAATTTAGGCACTCAGTTTTATGCCTGAATTTAAAAGTTTAGTGTAATCTTCCTGCATGATTGTCAGTGGAGAGAAAGGAACCTCCACAGGGTTAGTGAAATCTAGTTGGGCTGAACCAGCATCTGAAATTCCTTTCTCTCTGTGCAGACTTTTTCTGTATTCATGACCCCAGACAAATGCCTCAAGGTAGGTGTGATGAGTTTGGGGTTTAGAGCTTTCTTGTGGGTTCCTATGCCTGATGGGAATGCTGTGAGAATAAATACTTAAATAATTTGGAAGATCTTGGCTGTGCTATCATATACATTAACTATATAATGACCCAAGAGATAGTGACACTCTGTCTTACAGTGACCAGTACAAAGAGTCCCTGATCTCAGCTGGGTGACCAGGCAACAAACATAAGAAGTTTTCTGAGATTTCTTTCCATCACATTTACTAAACTTTCTCCACCACACACATACAGACATTTTTATTTGACCTTACACTGGAGGCCAACCTGTCTCTGAATATTTTGGCCTGCTAAACAGCCAGCATCTGTAGTCTTCAGGGCCTTGCATAACCTCAAAGACCAAGGATGTTTTTAGCTGGATAGGACTCAAAATTTTCTTTTTCCAGTTTTTAAGGCTTTCTGCCAAAACATCTACTTTGTTTACGCACCAGTATCATCAGCAAGAGTGGCATGGCCCTGGCAATACGTTACTTAGCTAACACAGAAGATTTAATAGAGGGGAGATAAAACATACCTTGTATGCTTCTGCAAAGCCCAGATATTAAGAGTCTGATTTTACTTCTGTTTACACAATGGAAAATTGGGAACAATTCCACTCAAGTCAACAGTTAGACAGGATACAAGTGGTGTTAAGTGAGATCAGAAATAAGCTCTTAACTTCCTCTGGCCTTCCACAGTCTCATTACATGTTTAACATACAGCTTTAACCTCATGGCTTTCACCTTACTATTATTTTTATTATTATTATTTTATTTATTATTTTTTATTACTTTATTATTATTATTAGAGCTAGGTGTTATCCTGTCAAAAATCACATCTGGCAGAAATTTTTTGAAATCTGCTGGGGTTACAAGTACTATCAAAGTTTTCTATTACTTAAAGAAGCCTATTTTTTAATTACTCTTTTTTTTAACTCTCAGCGTGTTCACTTTGAGAATCTGTGAGGACTCTAGATAGAATTAGAATTATTTAACCCGATAGGTTAAATTCTGTTCTACTTTTCTGCACACCTCTTGATGACTAGGAAAACACATATCTTTAAAACAGGTTTTACCAGAAGAACAGAAAAGTTGGCAGGGTATTTGAGTATTGGTCATATCCCTACCAGGATTTTGCCTGTCTTTAAAGCCTAGTCTTCAAATTGCTTATGTCTTACTGATAACTTGATTTTAGATGAGGAAAATAAAGGAATATGGGATGATGTAGTCCTGTAGCCCCAGGAGAAGTTAATGGAAAGACTCGCACTAGTTTTGAAGGCAATTGATCAGATCTACGCAATAAATAGCTCCTTTGAGGAGGTCTGGAATTTAAACAAGGGGCTTTACTACAGAAATCTCTTGCTTATCGGTGTTCAGCAGTGTCTTAGCTCATCCAAGTTGGTAGATATAATCCATGGAGTCTACATTCTGGCCATGTCTTGTCCCTGAAAGCCTCAGCACTTGTTTTCCAGGGGTACAACAGCATGAGCCAACAAGAGTCCATGTGTAATGTATGTACCTGCCTCTGTTGGTGTTTGTCTCTTTATGTAACCTGTCTGCAATCTGTAGACTAGCACATGGTATAAAAAGTCAGATTTCTGCACTGGCATTTCCCCAGTTTGCTAACACATGTCTCTTAGCCATTTTGCATATCTGACAGCAGCTATAATTTCTTGCTTGATGTATTTTTCTCTTTAGTTAGTCCTTACTCTGTCAGTCCCAGGGAACTGAAATGAAGCTATCTGTTCAAAAGAACATAGTCTCTTACTCAATTAATGAGGTACATACACCAGTCTGCTGATTTTGGCTGTAGCAGACGTGAAGCTTAAAGCCATCTTACTTAGTTGGAAAGAGGACAGGATACAGCTGCAATGTTGAAATATGACAGACACCTCAAACAAAAAATACAAGCCAAAAGTTTGGAAAAATCTCACAACTTGGCCCCTCTATATAGAAATCACAGTAGTGCTTCAAGTTCTGAACCCACCCCCTCCTCCTTCAGAAAAATTGGATAGTAGGAGGAAAAGGAAAAGGAAAACTAACACTGTTTGATCTCTATATAAAACAAGCAGGAAAGTGAGAGCTTATCCCATTCTTACACTTATTCTGTCCTTTTCACTCTCCTTGGCTGGCTTTTGGGGAAGATCAACTAGTAGTAATCTTAAGGAAATGGGAAGCTGAAGCTATGTCAAAAGGTTTTATTTAAGTATTTAAGAAAAGCCAGCAAGCAATCAACATCAATCAATAAAATAGCACCCCTTGCACACACTCCAGCATATACTGAAGCTTACAGTTAAATAGATATCAATAAGTAAATTAACATTATCCAGTACAATTCATAACATTAATCAGGCTTTATATACCCTGTATGGGTTAACATTCTTCTTAAATCAAAATTAAAGCAAATAGTAAGCATGAGCAAGACCGGGATTTTAAATTTCTGTTGCAAATCAGTGCTAGGTGTTCCATGGTAGTCCACCATCCTCAAAACAGCAGTTAAGCTTTAAAGCTAACCCTTTAAAAGCCCAGAGTGACAGGACTGTAAGAAAATGTGCTGTTCTTATTCTCCTTCTAAAGGGGCACTTCCCATCTGAGCACGTAGGGTAAGGACCGATGGGTATCTCCAGTCCATTCCACATGAAAAATAATTATGTCTTTTAAAAAGAAACGTGGGACACTGTAAGACAAAAAAAATTTATAGGCCATTTGTTATAGAGGAATGTAAATTACTTGCCATCTTTGAAAAGTGTAAAATGTCCCTGTGATCCTGCCATTTCCATATAGCTTCTTACATTTTGGCAATAAATGATACACAGGTTCTACCAAAATCTTAACCATCATTATGTTGGTGTCCTCACTAGTGGAAGAGAACGGGACTGCATCTTTTCAAAATTTAAGTGATATATGTCTTGGGTGTTTCTTATTTTCAGGAATCCTACCATGGCCCTAAATCTCCTTCAGATGAAAGGAACACCACTCGCAACACAAGTGACATTCACCAACTGGCTCCCATACACACTGCTTACAGCAAGCCTGTCCTAGAGCAGACCTCCATAGCACAGCATTCGGCTGTAGGTTTCTGTTGGGTTCCATGTTGTATTTTGGCCCCCAGATTAAATCATGATTTTCTGCAGTATTTTTCATCTGAAATAATTTCAATATAGTATCAGGAGAGTTCATTCAGGGGAACACATTCCTCCTGACCCTTCAGGTTTCTCTTCCATAAAATATTTTGGGAAAAAACACCTTGTCTGAGAGAACCAGAAACTGATTGTGATTAGTCTGGATAGCTTTGTCCTTACAAAAAGCTCTAATTGTCTTGGTCAGAAAGCACTGTTGATCTGCAAATGCTATCTTCAGTGAGGAAAGTGGTCTTTAAACACAGTTTCCTCACTAACCTGGGAAAAACATGGATTATACTAAATACTAAATAAAGCACATAGCAAATTGCACTGTGACAGTTGTGAATAAATGAACAAGCTAAGTAGTAAAGTCAGATTATGCCAGGTTTATCCATCTTCCTTTCCAGGCTATATTTGCCAGTGCTGTGACAGAGCTGGATTTTTGTAGAGGTCCTGTCATATCTACAGCTTTAACTAAAACAGATAGGTAACTCAGATGAGGTCTTTGCTTTTTTAGACAGTACCGATGATGCACCTTATTGCGTAAGTGTTCCTCAAGGTAGTGTTCAGCTGTAGACTGTCCTCCTTCTAAGCCTCAGCACATAGAACAAGTTGTTTTCAAACAGTCATACCACTCATGGGGTACAGGAGCACTCTATACCAAGTGCCAAGCTCACTGCACATGTCCTCTACTGATATCTTCCCTGTGCAAGCAATGTGTTTGGAGAAACTCTGCTCCTCCTCGCCAGCTCCGTTTCTCCCACTTGTCACCGTGAGGGTACCACAAAGACCAGGAGCTTCAAAAACAGGTGCACACGATGTCAAGCAATGATCTCTTTCCAGTTCTTTAAATAAATCAGGTCCCTGTTAAAATGTATGATCAGCTTTTGAACAGAATAACACAAATATATAGATTGTTCTATTCACACTGATTTGAAAAAAACAGTGAGGAATAAGAAAATGCCTCTAAAAAAAATAAAAGAAAAAAAATTCTATGCTATTTTTTATCGTCTATGTTTATCTATGGATATCTGAAGTGTGAAAATTGAACAATTTGTGGGTATTTAGTGTACTCATGAAGCTTTCAAGCAACTAATTTTGATTAACTTTTAATACATTCAAAAATATTCCAAAAGTGCATTTCATTTTTACTACCATGATTGAAACTTAGCCCTTTCAAAATCTATTCAAAATTCCTTTTTTCCTTTGATAGAGTCAGAGTTCTGCTATTTTACTTCATCCTTTTCAAATTTAAATGGATATAAAATTATTTAAAATTTAGGAAATTTATGCAGCATGCATTACTTTAGGCTTTTTCCTTAGCAGAGAAATGTTTTCTTAATGCTACAGTGGCTGTTCTGCTTTTTTACATCTTGCCATACAACACGATGTAATGCAACTGTGAAGATGAACAAATAATAATTATATTTAGGGTGGTAGAATACAAAAGTACTTTTATCATATTTCCTCAACCGTCATAGATATTTTATTCAATAGTTTAGACTGAGCTGGATATTGTTTATTTCCCTAAGAATTTAGAAACTTTGAAAAGGGTTTTATTTATGATGTCACAGACCAAGGTCTTTTGAGGTTGGATTAGGAAAAAAAGCGCTGGGCACAGAGTGAAATACAGTGCAGTACTCTTCCACTCTGAAAAAGTTTTTTTTTTTTTTTTTATTCAGAAAATACAGAGTATCTGTTTGTTATGAAGGGAATATTGGCTATCATATTAAATTTACACTGCATGTCAGTGAAATTGAGAGAAAGACTTTGGAATGTTTATATCAAAAGTTGTCTTATAATAATGGTGCATGGGTGGGTTCATTGTACTTATTCCAACTGTCATTTACATAATCTTAAATGTTGTTTAGCGTCTTCCTTAATGCTTGATGAAGTTAAATATTTCTGTAGCCCGTCATAACAGTAATATCAACACTGAAGGCACAAAATGTTTTCATAATAATTCCTGGCAACACTTTTAATAAAATGAGAATTGACTGAAAAACATTTAAATGTCTGCTACTTGATATCCTAGAATTATGGTGGAAGAACGTAAAACTTGAAAAAGTCTTGCTCTGAAATATTCTTCATTTGTCTAACTACTTAGAAGTAAAATTTTCCAAATACAGTTTCTTTCCAAACAGGCAATTCTCCCCTCCCCTCCTTCAAGAATAAATTTGATTTTCTGTTATTTTGCTTGGAACTTTCATTAACACTGAACTATGCTTAAGTTCCTATTACACTGGGGAGGGCAAACACAACCTTTAGAAGGAGTGTGTTGCAGGTTGTTTATAGAAATATCTTTTCAATAATCTTAGTAGACCTTATTTACTACCTCCCTCAAAGAAAGTAGGATGTCAAAACAACCTTTCCATGTGAATCAGTAACTATAACCCTTCTCGATTATGTTTTTCCTTCAAAAATATGATCTGCAGTAGGACTTTACCTACATCAAAGACAGTAGCCCACTGAAGAGAAATCAGGTTACTAAGTCTGGATGACTTCTGATAGGGCCTGATCAAAGGGCCAAAAGCTATCAGCTCAGACATGCACCTCTTTTCCTTTTGTTTGAGTCCGGAAACGAGATTGCTGATAGCTGCCTTTTGGTCCTAATTTGCGCCACTCTGCTTGACAAGAGATGAAAGGTGCACCAATTACTGCTGGTAATAGCTGACTACTCCATGCATTCATTACTGTGGTTATCATTACAAATTATACGGTACTCTTTACCTGCAACTTAGGGAAATATTTCACTGCAGCAAAATTTCTCTTAACATTACTTAGTCTTTTGTATGCTGAGAAAAGCCTAAAGTAGAAACGTTTTCAAAAAGAAATTCAGCATGATACAATCGCACGAGAGAGTCCAAGAACTCATATAATGTTAACAGCTGGAAATGTGTTTTAGTACATAAAATGAGGAATAATTATATTTATGTAAAAATGATATCCACCTTCTGCTTCAAAAACTCCCCATGGCTATTGAAACTATGAGTATATGTCTCCCAAATACAAATCCGTATGCATGAAAACAACATGAAAATGGAAAGATAATGTATCAGTAACCACGAATTATAAGCCTATAATTATATCAAGCTGTTACAGATGCAGGAAATCACAAGCTTTTTCATTTCTACCACATTAACATAAGATACAAACCTTTTAATGGTTATGTGAGTGCAGTAATGTATAATGAGAAATGCAAAAAAAAAAAAAAAAAAAATAAAGAGGAAGATTGAGATTCACTCTCTGAGACATCAACCTAGCAAACAGTCTTCTAATTTACTAAGGTGAATCTGTCATTCACAACCAGATTGCATAGCCAATAAATAAAGGAGTTTTTAGTTCTAATCTAACAAGAAGGTAAAGGACTAAGAAAAGCTGAGAGAAATATAGGGAAGTGGAAAACAGGTCAGTATTTCTGCAGATGTAAAAGTACTGGTAAAAGAAGCACAAGACAGTTTTGAAACGTTAGGCTTCTTATTCCTATAAGGAACTCATGTTTTTGCCTCAATAGCAGTAGTTGTTCTTCCGTTTTTTACCCTAAACAGGAAGAGGTTCTGGAGCAGTTTTCTTCCCAAAGAGATCACATTATGTTCATTTCCAGAACTAGAAGGTCCTGACATTTTGAAAGGTGTAAATTAAATTTTGGAGAAGATTTATTCTTGTAAGGTTTGTTTATGAAGAATAGATGACTCGCTTTGGTGAACTAACTATGAAATCAATTTTATCTGGAATAATCCTTGGACTATTAAAGGAAATAATATAAATGAATTTGGAATTGTTTTTTGTGTACACAGCTGGCATGAATGAAAGAATGAAAGATGTCCACACAAGCAGCTCCCTCTGCTCCTGCACACAGGCACAAAGAGCTTCATTTATTTCATTAGGGCTGCTGTACAGAGTCCTGGTTACAGGAATGCCTGTCTGTGAAGTGTGTGATCTAGGCTTGGTTCATGAGTGACACAGTGAGAAGCATTCGTTGCTGCTGAAATGAGTAGTATCTTGAACAGTTTGGTGGCATTCCTTATAGAAGGGAAGAAATAAGGAATTGTAATGGTGGTGGTATCTGTGCAGTAATGAACCACCATTAAAGCCCACAATTTTTGTTCTTGACTATTAGTAATAGGTGTTATTTGGAGAAGTTCAACTTGAGTGGGTCTTCTCGACTTCAATCATATCAAAATATGTTTTAAAACCAGGTGTAGTGGTGTTATTTACAGGAATCGTTATGCCGGGTGAAACCAATGGTCCAGAAAAATACACAAGAAAGTCCCTTATGGCCCATGCTCCTGCAAAGAGACTTTGCTTTATATTGAATAGTTAGAAGTTCTTTTAAACCTGTTTTTGACAACCTGAGAGCCTTTTTACAAAGTCTGGTATTTAGTGGTGATTCAGTTTTATTTTACTTTCTTCCTGTTTTGGGTCCAGAAGTCTGCAGATCCTTACTTCCACCAATAGCCAGAGTGACTTTGCACAGTGGAGTGCAAGTTTGTGAGCTCCTGCATTGACTTGAAGACCTGTGTGCATTTTGTGAGGCTAACTAGGGGTTAACTAAAGTTCAGAGACCTTTATTGCTCTCTCTTGTTAGTGTTAATGTCCATTTGTTTTTCTGCCAGTATATGGTGCTTTTCTATTTTTTTTAAAAAAATGAATGATAAAAAGGGAAAGTAAGGGATTTTTTTTTTTTGTCTTTTTTTTCTTTCTTTATATTATGTCTTGTGATTATGTATACTTCAAATAAGAAACCAGTTTTTAGAGGAAAAGAAAAGGTGAATGAGGTAAAATAGTAAACTTCAGTGATATTCCTGGGCACTACTAGGTAATCCTTCGGCCACTTTAAATGAATAGTTAATATGTTAGACCAATTTTATAGCTGTTTATAGCTGCCACATGGTTTTTATATCAAGAATTTTGCTGTATTTTTAGTCATTTGTGAGAGCTACTACAACAGGAAATGTCTTTTTGATTTACTCAGTGAAATCAATAAGAGCTCTGGTACATTCCTCAATGGTGTAAAATCAATACTCTAACTACGACAGCATCAAGGGTATACACCAGATTGAAAAAGAAACCTTCAGAAAGACTTCATGGCTGTAGCAATTGCAAGACCACTTATGAAGCGTGCGTGACAGATAAATGACTTTTGACAGGAACCATGTTTAATTTTGTTGTTGTACTTAGCAGTAGTAATTTGTCTAATGGGGCAGTGATCAGTGGTGGGAACTCTGAGGTAACAGTGCAATACATGTGTAATAAAAGAGCACTAATTATTATCTGGGTCCAGGTTAGTAAATTACCATTTGAATACTGAAGTCATCCTACTTTGGTGAAGAACGGAACTACCAGAGATTACTCCACCAAATCAGCACTCATTCTTCCTAGGCTTTATTCATTTACACCAAATCTTTGAAATACTGTCTTTCTAGTGAAATAAATTGGTGTTATATACAATGCAGTATTTCTTTAACTGTCTTTTTATTAGAGTAACTAGTGTTTACTTTTCTGATGACACTACAAAATGTAATTATTTTTTTAAAAGTTCCTAGCTATATCCATGAAAAGTTTTATCTGAAGTGCTAAATTCAGTGAAGTAAATCAGATTTCTGACCACAGTCCTCTTCACATGGTTATCATGCATGCTAAGTGTGTCTGGCATTGTTCTCATTGTGACTTTTGAAGAAGCTTTCTGAGCATATGGCCTTAGTCTGAAAAGAACAAACTTTTCTTTTATTAAATTTATAATGACTACCCAATAACATAAGCATTAAGCAGCACTTTTTAGATAGAGAGACTAGGATGTTCCAGATGCTACATGCACATAATACAGTCTTCCTTTCTTTTTTAACTGTAATCGGTCTGTCTGCTTACCATTCTTTTATTTCAGTGTTTTGCTCCATGCTGTTTTAGTATGGACCTCATAATTCACTACAGTTGCAAAGATATTAGATAAATGGTTCAATGACATTATTCCTGAAAACTTTCATTCATCCTGGAGCATATTTAATGGGACAATGTCCATCAAGAGTTTTAATTAATGCATTGTGGCCTGCTGCCTAACAGTTTCCAAGAATATCACCTATAATTTATTATTATATTGATCTTTTATTTTCATAATTTTTTATTCACATATAACTTATTTCCATTTCATATCATATATGTGTACACATACACACACATTTATGTACATACTGTTGTGGCTTAACCTGGCAGGCAGCTCAGCACCACCCAGCTGCTCGCTCACTTTCCCCACAGAGGGATGGGGGAGAGAATCAGAAAGGTAAAAGTGCGAGAACTCATGGGTTGAGATAAGACAGTTTACTAAGGAAAGCAAAAGCCATGTCCTCAAGCAAAGCAAAACAAGGAATTCATTCACTGCATCCCATCAGCAGGCAGGTGTTCAGCCACTTCCAGGAAAGCAGGGCTTATCATGCGAAACAGTTTCTTGGGAAGACAAACGCCATCACTCCATCGCCCCTTTCCTCCTTCTTTCCCCCAGCTTTTATTGCTAAGCAGGACACCACACGGTGTGGGACATCCCTTTGGTCAGCCTGGGCCAGCTGTCCTGGCTGTGTCCCCTCCCAGCCCCTGGTGCACCCCCAGCCTCCTCGCTGGCAGGGCAGCACGAGGACCTGGAAAGGCCTTGGCTCTGTGTGAGCACTGCTCTGCAACAACTAAACATCAGGGTGTTATCACCACCATTTTCATCAAAAATCCAAAATACATCATTGTGAGAGCCTCTACGAAGAAAATTAACTCTGCCCCAGCCAAAAGCATGACACACATGGATGTATATGTCCGGTACCTAACAGAACAAAAATTAGGACTCTAAATCAAGGTTATTCAGGTTGAAATATCCATACTTTTAGGAATACTTTAGGAATACTTAACTGACTATCTTGAAGACTTCAACAGGCTCAAGATAGACCTCAGTGAGACTCTCAGTTCTAAAACAAATTGGCTTTCTTATCAGTCTTGTAGCACTTACAACAGTAACAGCAGTGAAACTGGAAAAAATGTTTGGAGAAAGAAATCTCCTGTCCTATGCACTACGGGGAGAAATCACTTTTCTTTAGCAGTTTCAGATGATTATTAACAGACACCCTCTCTGCCATTATCTTTTAGTAGTAAATTTGACACAACTTTGCTATGGGAAGGAGCAGAGGTTGCTGAGCATGCAAGTGTAGTCACTACAAATTGCTGAGAATTTTTTATGTGCCTGGTGACAGCACAGATCCATAGCAAATCCCTCCCAGATCTTTTTCTCATTAGAAGATACATATTCAAAGCACCCTTTCTGTCTTATATCAAGATACTTCTCCCTGGATCACTGCAGAGGTGTATTTTGCAGGAGAACCAATGTTCACTCAGGATATTTTCAGGCTGTTCATAACTTGCCAATTTTCAAGAAGGGCAAGAAAGAAGACCCTGGGAACTACAGGCCTGTCAGTCTCACGTCAGTGCCTGGTAAAATGATGGAGAAGATTATCCTGGGAGTTATTGAAGAGCACCTGGGGGACAATGCAGTCATTGGTCCCAGCCAACATGGGTTCACGAGGGATAGGTCCTGTTTAACAAATTTGATTTCCTTTTATGATAAGATCACCTATCTAGTCGATCAAGGGAAACCAGCTGATGTCATCTTTTTGGATTTCAGTAAAGCTTTTGACATGGTTTCTCATAGGATCCTACTGGGCAAAATGTCCAGCATACAGCTGGACAAAAACATCATACGATGGGTGAACGATTGGCTGATGGGTAGGGCTCAAAGGGTTATGGTGAACGGGGCCGCATCAGGCTGGCGGCCAGTCACCAGTGGGGTCCCCCAGGGCTCCATTTTAGGGCCAGTTCT
>VXAA01001006.1:140530-174530 GCA_013399115.1 Anseranas semipalmata | reverse complement strand
AGGGAATGGAGTCAAACTGAGACAGGGGAGGTTCCGGCTCGATAT
Organism: Anseranas semipalmata; assembly: GCA_013399115.1. Taxonomy (NCBI): domain Eukaryota; kingdom Metazoa; phylum Chordata; class Aves; order Anseriformes; family Anseranatidae; genus Anseranas; species Anseranas semipalmata. The sequence goes on along the minus strand of VXAA01001006.1, from coordinate 174,485 downwards.
CAGGAAGAGGTTCTTCACTGAGAGGGTTGTCGCACAGGGGAACAGGCTCCCCAGGGACGTAGTCACAGCACCAAACCTGTTGGAGTTTAAGAAGCGTTTGGACTGTGCTCTTAGTCATATGGTCTGAATTTTTGGGCAGACCTGTGTAGTGCTAGGAGTTGGACTCGATGATCCTTATGGGTCCCTTCCAACTTGAGATATTCTATGATTCTATGATTCTATGAACTTATATTTTGTGTGTGAAGTTTTTAACAGAATTTTCAGGACAAAAAATACCCCCCCCCCAAAAAAACACACACACACACACACAAAAAAAACAAAAACACTAGCTCTCAAAACCCTCACTGCTGAACAATTGCTGTTGCATGTTTATGCAGATGTTACTGAGACTTTCCAGAAGCTATTCTAATAAATAATCCTGAAATTGAGTGAGTAATTCTGCCAGATAGGTGTCAAGATAGATTGACTAATTCCATAACAATTAGTGCCATAACAATTTATTCCCTTATGAATAAAAGATGGACTAAGGGATTACAACCTACAAATAATGCTAAGGCATGTACGGGATAAAGAGGTGATCCGGGACAGCCAGCACGGCTTCACCAGAGGCAGATCTTGCCTAACCAATCTGGTGGCCTTCTGTGATGGAGTGACGGCATCGGTGGACAAAGGAAGGGCGATGGACGTGATCTACCTCGACTTGAGCAAAGCCTTTGACATGGTCCCTCACCACATTCTTCTCTCTAAATTGGAGAGGTATGGATTTGAAGGATGGACTGTTAGGTGGATTAGGAATTGGTTGGCTGGTCGCAGCCAAAGGGTTGTCGTCAATGGTTCTATGTCTGGGTGGAGGCCGGTCACAAGCGGTGTCCCTCAGGGGTCGGTCTTGGGACCAGTGCTCTTCAACATTTTTATCAGTGACATAGACAACGGAATCAAGTGCACCCTCAGCAAGTTTGCGGACGACACCAAGCTGAGCGGTGCAGTTGATACCATAGAGGGAAGGGATGCCATCCAGAGGGACCTGGACAGGCTGGAGAAGTGGGCCCAAGAGAACCTCATGAGGTTCAACAAGGCCAAGTGCAAGGTGATGCACTTGGGCTGGGGCAATCCCAGGTACTTATACAGACTGGGAGAAGAAGAACTCGAGAGCAGCCCTGCGGAGATGGACTTGGGGGTCCTGCTGGATGAGAAGCTGGACATGAGCCGGCAGTGCGCGCTTGCGGCTCGGAAGGCCAACTATGTCCTGGGCTGCATTAAAAGAGGGGTGGCCAGCAGGGAGAGGGAGGTGATTGTCCCCCTCTACTCTGCTCTGGTGAGACCCCACCTGGAATACTGCGTGCAGGCCTGGGGCCCCCAGCACAAGAAGGATGTGGGGCTCTTGGAACGGGTCCAGAGGAGGGCCACTAAGATGATCAGAGGGCTGGAACACCTCTCCTATGAGGAAAGGTTGAGGGAACTGAGCTTGTTTAGCTTGGAGAAGAGAAGGCTCCGGGGAGACCTCATTGCGGCCTTCCAGTACCTGAAGGGAGCGTATAAACAGGAGGGGGAACGCGTGTTCACACACGTTGATAGTGATAGGACAAGGGGAAATGGTTACAAACTAAGACAGGGGAGATTTAGGTTGGATATTAGGAGGAAGTTTTTCACTCAGAGGGTGGTGAGGCACTGGAACAGGTTGCCCAGAGAGGTTGTGGATGCCCCATCCCTGGAGGCATTCAAGGCCAGGCTGGATGTGGCGCTGGGCAGCCTGCTCTAGTAGTTGGCAACCCTGCCCAGAGCAGGGGGGTTGAAACTAGATGATCTTTAAGGTCCTTTTCAACCTATGCCGTTCTATGATTCTATGATTCTGTGAAATAAGTAATAAGGAATTGTGACAAATGCAATGTCTGTAATAACAAGGTCTGCAGTCCATCATGGTACCATCATACTACACTCCAAAGTGTATCTGAAATACAGTATGAGACTTATTTTCCTTGTCTATCCAATTTGCTTTCCTGAAGGCATCTCATGATTGATTCTGTAGTTTGTGCTGACTGATTGAGATATTGACTTATATAGATGCTTTCAAGCTACTTAAACCACTCCAGTGTAGGTGCCCCAAATGTTTTTTTGCACTTTTAAAAATGTGCTGCCTGTACCATCGGGTTTAACTCAGACTATCCAAGTAATCCACCCAGACATGATATAGTCAGTAGGCAGAGCTAGGTACTTCCACAGGGTATCGAAGTGATTTGCAAAACCTGTATGAGGAAAGAGCCTCTCTATATAGAGTAAGGTGTGTAGATTGTTTGGTAAAATAATCTAAAAAGTGGAAGATATAAATTCAAAATATTTCTCCTTCTTTTTACGACCTTCACCTGGGAGGTTTAAGAGCTGACATCCACATGTTACCTCTTTGGGACTCACATTTTTTCATCAGGTAACTCCTGAATAATGCCAGAAGTAATTGTAGGTATGCCTTTTGGGGGTCAGTTCTCAAAACATTTCTAAGGACATATTTATTGATTTTAGGGGCTGTTGGGGGGAGGGTGATGCATGACAATAGACAATGATTTTTTTAAAGTCTATCTACGTTTGCTTTATGTCACGCTGTAGTGAGAGGAAGGATTGCGTCCTCACTCACCCAAGGGTCAAATTAGGAAGGTGCTGATGCTGAGCTAGTGTGTCCCCTACCCTGGCCATGCAATGAGCAATCTCTTTTGACAAGGTCTTCTTCACCTTGTGAAGTGTGTCACACCTGGGAGGAGGTGTTATGAAGCTAACCCTAAAATGTGATCAAGTGTTTCTTGCCATTTCAAAGCTGAGATTAAAATTAACAGTGACACTTCACACCTGAAATGGCCACCAGCTTTCTCTCTGTAAAGGTGAGAAGGTGCACCTGAAGGACTGGCTTCAGCTTCTCATCCAGGAGCAGAACTGGTCAGAGCTCTCCTCCTCCCCTTGGCTCACATGAGGTGGACCACCTGAAGGTGCCTCTGACTCCACTGCATAGATAAACATACCTTAAAAAAAGAGAGACAAGTAAATACAGGTCTGTGGTTTAGCTCATTGAAGTGATGATGATACTAATGCCAAATAAGATCTGAGCTTATGTGCAGATGGAAGAGCAGCAGTCAGTAGCTGGTGCTGGAAAAAGGCTAGGGCCAACCTCAGCCTAACATACAATGCAAGCATAGTCTTTGACACTTAGGCACTTAAGTGGGCTAATCTGTCCCTTCTGTCCAGATTATTCTTGTTTAATATTCTGTGTAACATTTGGGCGATACAGTGTGAATATTTTCAGTATTGATTGAAATACATTGCTGAAAAGCAGCGTGTGATCATGACAAATAGCTTTATCACAGATTAGAAGTAAGGTTGGAACCTGAAAATGAGACAGGAGGAGGGGAAGAGACACAAGGGACAGAGGAACAGGAGGAGAAGCAAATGTCAGATATTTTTCATTGTAAAGTAGAATTCACAACACATGTGTATGTGACTTTAGAGTATAGGTCTTGACTTCAGTTTATCCAGAAATAAAAGTAAGTAGATAATTGGCAAGTATGAAAACAACTTGGAAAACTGAATTAAGGGACAAAGAAAATTTCAAAGAACAATTTTGAAGTTTTAAGCCATGAGAATGAAGCTTGTCTGGATGAAATTGTCACAAGTGATCAATAGCTGTAATCTCTTGTTTGTTGCTTGTACCTCTCTGGGAAATCTGTTAATCCTTCCCTGGTCTTTATCACTGTTCCTTTCACCTCTCTGCAGTAACTGTGACCATCATTCTTTGTTCCCCTTTCATATTTCTGTCAAAACAGCCCATAATTGTGGCTTTTCTTGCAGTGCCTTGCCTGTCTCTGCTCATACAACATAGAAAAAGTGGCACAAAACTGCTTTAAAATATCTGAACTTTTCAATGAATGCTTCTTTTATTAGGGTTCTTTTGGAATTCGCACAGTGCTTTAACGTGCACAATTACTGTGAGGGAGTTTTTGAAACATGAAATATTGAACAATACTCACTGTAATTAAATTACAGATTTGAATTGATGAATGTCTCTATCAGAAATTTAATTATTTGAGTGTGTAGTGATGTAAAAGTGCAGCAGTAGCTTCACAGAACCAAATAACCAACTTTCATGGTTAGTAAGTGTCATGCGACCTCAGCCAGTCAAAAGTTTGAGCTGTGGACACTGAGTTTTGACAGGGGCCTTATGACTAAGAATTACTGGTAATTAACTGCCAGGGAATTCCAATACATTACGACAGATGTCCTTGCATCCTCTCTCAAGGTGATTAGAAAAATATATCTATCTTGAGGGCGTTAAGCAGAAACCATGTGTAAAAGGCACTGGAGGGCAATGATCCAGTCTGGTCAGCCATCACCACATTTCAGTCTGTTTAATAAAACTGGAGTTTTGTTGTACATGTCCACACAGGGAGTTCCCTGATGTTGCCCTGTAGATTTGTGCAGTCCTGAATTTGGGAATATGTTTCTGTATTATCATTTTAGAAAATCACTAGCACTGAAAGCTCAGCTTAATTAAAAATGTTTGAAGGATTAAGCACATTAATCAGCACAAATGGATCTCATCCCTTCTTCACCCATCAAAGGAAGAGGAAAGGCAAATCTGCCAGTGACAGATAGTCATCTGTCACTTAATATCCCACCTTCCTAGGAGAGAAAGAGAGTGTAGAGATTACATAATCAAAACTCAATGGATATATATTAGCTAACTTCTGACAAAAGTACAAAAACTGTCACATTTTTTGTTATATACAGTCTGTATAACAGGACAGTGCTCAGAAGTACGTAAATGTTTCTGTAATAGCTAACATCTGGGACTCAGCTCTGGGACAGACTATCCTATAGTAATTGTCTCCTGTGGTAAACATCCACATGTGTTGTATGCTTATTGGAAAACAGCAGAGAATATGAGAAATCAAACCTGCTGGAGGATGCCCACATGAATAAAACCCTCCCAACTCCAGATATTCCATCCTAGATTCTTTCTCTGCATTTTCCTTTATTTTCATTTATAAAGGAATGAAAATGAACTCAAAAGGATATTCCTTCTTTGGGTAATATACACAGAGAAAGTGCTGACTAAAAACACCAAAAGTTTGTCAGTAGATGCCACATTTTGTTTGTGTTGCCAAAACCTTCGGCTTAAAACCAGACACCTTCTGCACATGCATCATTTCACTAGCACTTTTGTCACGTGTATCTGTGTGTACAGGCCAGCAGCTTTTGCATTTGGTTGTAGATTGCAGCTAAATTTAGAGAGGTAGAGGTCTTTCTTAAATGTATTAAATTCTGACTGTGTTGAGGAACTTGGACTGCTGGGTACAAGAAACAGAGCTTGAATTCAGCCTTTATTAGATATCAGAGTACCCACATATGAGATCACTCTGAAATCGCAACCGTACAGAACACATACTTCATTAATTGCACTGGTTACAGAGCAACTTGTTGTAAAGCTGCTGCTCAGTAACCTGCAAGGTTTTTAGGGAGAAATAAAATCTCTTATTAGGCTAGCTGATACAGTTGTAAAAAGTGGATGTCTCAAGCACATAAATAATCTTTTGTGTAGACATTCTAATCTTTTGTGTAGACATTCTTAAAGCAGTTGGAGAGGGGCTTATGTTGGTTTAGCTTAGGCTGTTTTCATTGCAGTGGTTTAAATAAACTGGCCTCAAAATTACTTAATGTGGTGTTAGCTTGGATATGGAGAAGGCTTAAGAGAGAGAATGTAGTTACAGCTTTACGTAGCTACAACCACTTTCATTTAAAATCCCCTAAGACCTCCTGCCAACATAACAACACTTTTAAAGAACTTTAAGAGGTCTTGTAACTCATTTCTGTTCCTGACAGTCGTTCTACCACGAAGTCAAATTATGATTTCTAGGGCCACACTAAACGAATCTGACTAAATTTGATGCTAGGTGTGGTGAAGTGGCTGTTTACCAACATGGCCATGATGTACAAGCTCTCATCTTCTTGTCAAGATCTGCACTACTGAATTTAGAATCACCAGACTGCAGAATAAATCAGGTGAAATAAATCAGCAAGGGCCATCTGGAGTCCATCCATGGAAAGTGTTTTTTTTGTGTGTGTTCAGATCAAATTTCAGATTTTTTAATTTTTGCCCATTGCCTCTTGTCCTTGGGCACTATTAAGAGTCTGACTCCCTCTTGTTCATTCCATCTCTTCAGATACTTCTACACATTGATAAGCTGAGCCTGCTCTGAGTCTTCTATTCTCCAGACTGAAGAGTCCCAGCTCTCTCAGCCTCTCCTCATAAGGAAGATGCTCCAGTCAATCATCTTTGTGGACCTGCCTTGGATTCACTGCAGGATGTTCATATCTTTCTTGGACTGAGAAGCCCAAAACAGGACACAGTACTCCAGATGTGTCCCACCAGTGAGTAGAGGGGATCACCTTCCACGACCGGCTGGCAACGGTTCTCCTGATGCAGCCTAGGATACTGTTGGTCTTTGCTGTGAGAGCTCATTGCAGTATCATGGTCAGCTTGGTGTCCACCAGGATCTTAAGGTCCTTCTGTGCAGAGCTGCTCTCTAGACAGCCTGTCGAGGACCCTCTGAATGATAGCACAACCATCTACTGTACCAACCAGTTCAATTTTGTGAACTGAGTTACAAAATGCTTTGGAACTTGCTATTTATAGCAGACCTCTGAAGAAGTGCCCTAAATCACCTCCTCCTGGGATGTTCTTGGTCTTCAAATATTGGGTCAGCTAGAAAAGATGGGGAAAAGGGTCATTATTTGTATTCTTAGCTGTGTCTGTAGTACATAATACAGTGCCATAAAAACTAGCCTGGACACAGCAGGACATCCCTTCCAGTTCCCCCAGCAGCAGACTTACAGCCAGCACTGATACCTGCACAGTGCATGTAAACACCCTCACTATAGGTATAAGTGCACTCTTATAGTAAAAATACCACAATACCTAGAGTCAAAAATCAGATAGATGAGAAAATATGAGCTTTGTCTGTCTTCTGAGTTACATTCTTTTTATGGAGATTTAACCCCCAAATGGTAACACCACTGAAAAAGATTTCTGTTGGATTAAATCCACTTGACAGTCTGCATATTTTATTCACTTCATATGCTTCTTTCACCCCTGAAAATCTTCTCAGTCAGGTTTTCCCTGAGATGGACTTTTATCCTTTGAAGATCATTGCTTGTGTATGTAGATGCCTCATTGCACATTATCTAGTAGTGGTTAGGATAAGTCTCCTTCACGTTCAAAGTTAGCAATTTGTAAAAGACTTTTATCTTTAGAAAACCTTAGCACTATTAAGTAATTAACGTTTATAAAATATCTGACCTCAGTGTCTCAGAAATGAGAGAATGCAGGATGCCAGCTCTGTGTGACTAGCAAAGGACACTAAGGGAGATATATACATCCCTGGGACATTTTCCTGGATGTAAAATGAGATTCAGACTTTCCAGCATCTACCTCCTTATTTTTTAGAAATTTTGTTCCTCTGGACGAGAATAGTTCATATCCTAAGTCTAGCAGAATTAGAGTGCATATATTTTCCGTGAAAATAGAACTATTACTTATTTGTACTGCATGGGCTCTCTGATACTGCAAGAAAAGCTGGAGACACAGCTGTTCTGAGCAGTGTGTGCAAGTACAATGCAGAATAAGCAGGGTTCACAGAAGTGGGAAGAAAATAAAATGGTTGGAATCATACACTTTAGGAAGAAACTCAATAACTAATGGGATAAAAGATCCAGTAAAGCTTAGGAAATTGTGTTCTGTAACCTAAAAGCAATGGGACATTTACTGAAACTAAAGAGGTAGGAAATTGAAGGCGGATAAAGGTTTTTTTTTTTTTTTTTCCTATAAAACATGTAATTTAGTGGTATATTCCTTGCTACAGACAGTTTATTAGCTAGGCCAAAGACTTAGTAACATCCTTTGTATGTATTTTAGAACTACCCACATTCTTCATGAGAGTGATCAACATTTTGTAAGATGTTAAACTTTATTTTTCAGGCTCTAAATTGATCTCAGTTGCAAAGATATTGAAGAAGCATAATCCAGGAGATTTCCTGTATCTCTCAGCTAAGGCTTCTCTGGAGCATCTGGAGTTGATCACTGGTTGCTTCACTATGTGACTGTGCTTCCCCTGGCTTGCTTATAAATAGGTAAAGGTAAAAAAAAGGCTCATACAGCTGGAAAAAAGATTGGAGTATGGAAGGAATTATATATCACATTTGTCTACTACAGAGCAGAACCTTGATGACATAGGACTTCTCCATTCAGTCCAGGGTTTAGGTTAAGCATTCACTAAACTTGAAATACTTGACAGCTACCCTGCAAAGAAGTGAACTTAAAGAAAAGACTGAGCTGAGTTCAACTGAAATTAAAGGAAGCTTTCTTCACAATAGCTCACATGCCTTTCCCATCTCAAATTTACTTGGGTTAAGATGACCTCCAAACTTCAATCTCTGAGTTTGCAGCTACTCTTCAAACTTGCAGCAAATTTTCTGGTTTTATCAGAAGAATTTAAGAATCATATCTAGATCACTGATCTGTGAAAGTAATTCTTTATAGACATCTTCTTATGAACCAAACATAAAGCTTTAGTAGTCCTGTCTGAGAACTGACATTCTTGCTGACCTGAGATAACATGGACATTAGTTTGTCTGCACAAAATATTTCTACAATTAGGATCAGACTTGCAAAGATCCAAAGATCCTAATTGCCATGGATTCCATTCAAAGCTGAAGAGTGCCTCTGAAAATCACTTGCTGTTATTGATTTTATTAACAAGGATACTTCTCATACAGGGCACAGGAGCACAAACATTGACAGGTTTGTAATTACAGGCAAGTGATCTTTTTCAGTTAGAGATAGGTTTATGTTCTGAGGCACAGGGCCTTATGCGCCTTCCTCTATATTTATTTTATTCAGTCATAGTTTTGGATTAAATGTGAAGAATCTCTCTTTCACTTTTGCTAAATTAAACAAACGAGATCCATGAAAGCTTTACAACTTTTCACATTGTCTTTCTCAATTTTTCCATTTTTTATCTTTCCACATCCTTTTTTATTCTTTTTCCTCTGAATTTTGAGACTGGGAGAACAGAAATTCTAGATCTACCCAAGCATTTTTAATAAGAAAATCCTAGTTCATGACTGGACTTTTTGACTTCCTTCTTCTGCTTCTGTATAAATTTAGGAAGTTAAAGGTATTGGAAAATGTGATTTTTATAATATGCAGAGTCAGCAAGAAAGAATAAAACATCTTTCATATTTTAGTTTAAATCATTCAAGTAAGAGAAGACTATTGTGGCCTGCTGTGATATATTTAGCAAAAGCAGAGTTTGTTTTAATATTGAATATTATCAATAATGATTAAATATTTCATTTTAAATACACTATATGATATTGCTGCATAATCAAGAGTTTTAGAAGTCTCATCTGTTTAGTTCTGTGGCTGCTAAAAATAATAAATAACGCATAAAGAGGTTTCAGAGCTCATTTCTCAACTTCCTTGCAATGATCTTACATTCAGGCAGTATTGACAGAGTTATATGATAATAATTGCGGTATAACAAATTGAAGAACAATACACTGTTTTTTTTTAAATAATTTTATTTTTAGATATCTACTCTTATGGATGATACTTATGTAACTACATTTCACATGGCAAGATAGAATTTGAGATTTAGCCACAGCAAATGATGCCATATGGTCGACTTAGACTGGAGCACCAACCACAGTCATGCATTTTGGCCTTCCTAAGGTTTATCAATATTATGCAGCTGTTGCTTCTCCTCAAGGAAGTGCCAGCAAGACATAATGAGGTTACAGTGAATTCCAAAAAGCAAAAACTTTCAAAGCAAAATCACAGAGCACTACAGCTGAAACCTCAGTCAGTCTTATTGCTTATTTACATAACATTACTCTAAAAGCTTTGCCTTAGGATTTTCCTTTGAAAACTGTTCCTCTCTGGGGATACTTCAGAACACTGTCTCTGTGTTTCTCTTAGGAACTCTCACCATGCTGATAAGCCTTAAGAAAACCAAAGTATGGGGCAAAAGATGCTTTTTCACCCGGGGTACAGCGATAAAGACAACCTTGACTGGCAGCAGTTATGCCAATCTAGATGTATTTACTACTTTCTTAGTAACAGAAAGATATTTGGCTTCTGGTTACTACCTCTGCATTAAATGTACTCTGTGTGTCAAGTATATATTTAACAACAACAATAAACTGGTTTTACTAAGTTTAGATCCTAATTTCTGAAAGAAATTACTTCTTCCCAGCCAGGGTACACTGTTTGAGGAGCATACAAGTTGTTTAGCTCTGGCTTTGTGTTTACTGTAACATTTAAAAATTACTTGATTGTACATCTTACACCTCATTATCCAAGGCACTGATCCTATGAACATTTATGCACCTCGTTTCTAGGAGCTGGGGCAGTCTGAATTCAACAGCAGTTTGTTGCCAGCAGAATTCACAGCTGCATCTTTCTTATCTGAAGCAACAGCAGATTCAGTGCTACAATTTTGCATAGCCATATCTGATTCATCTGAGATACAAATTAAATTTTTTGATTCTAGGAGGCCCCCAGCCTGATCCTAAAATTGACTCAAATGTGTCCCAAAAGAGTATAGACATGCATTTCTTTTTTATCAAACTTTTATATTTAGGTCTTTGTGTGTGCATATTTCTGGTATTATGAAATGGATGGCTGGACTAAAGCTGAGATATATTCTTAGATAGACTTAACCTCATTCCACCTCTACCCTAGTGTAACTTCACTGTATTTATACCAGTATAAACAGAAATGTGTTCTGCTCTCTTTCTTACAGTTCATTGTAAGAACTTAACATATTTCATCAATGAAAGCTATGTTAATTACTTCACCCTCTCCCCAGAAGATTTTGATTGTATTTTTTTCCGGGAAAATGTGGATGTTCCTGAGCATGAAGCATTTATCATGTGTGATATTAGAACTCAGTGAATTAACTATACCTTTCATACAGTTATATCTCAAACTACATTTACTTTGATGGATCAGGAAATGGTTTTACATTTCTAGTGTTACTACCAATGTACACTTAGCTTGTCTTTTACTATCTTTTAAATACATCTCTTTGTACAGCAAGACAGTTCCCTGTAGCTATAATTTTACTCCCTTCCTTCCTTCCTTTCTTCCTTCCTTCCTCCCTTCCTTTCTTCCTTCTTTTTCTCTCTTTCTCTCTTATTTTTCTTTATTTTTCTATTTAAACTTCAGAGTAGTGGTTTTGGGGGGTTCTTTCTTTCTTTCTTTCTTTCTTTCTTTCTTTCTTTCTTTCTTTCTTTCTTTTTTGTTTGTTATAAAAATCACTTACTATCTTTTCTTGTAGAGGAGGGATGGCAGAAAAACAAATTGATTTTGACTTAAATTAATCTACTTCTACATTTCTCAAACAAAATACTCCTAGCAGCATCCTTTTTTGCTTGTTTGTACTTACTACTTTACCTTGCAGTGCTAAAATGGGAAATGTAGTCCTGATGTGCCTTATGAACAGACTCACTTCTGAGTCTGTCCCATCTTTGCTGAGTTCCAGTAGAAAATCCATTTTGCCATGAATTAATTTTCACCACCGAAATTCATTGTCACCATCAATAGGAATTGAAGTATTATAATTCTTCTTTGCACTCCCAAATGTGTAACCCCTTGGTTATCATTAGGTGTCACTTTTTCCAGATTTCTTAGGTTAATTAATGTCCTCACACTACCAAGGTTACCAGCAAATGATTATGACTGGTAGTGTTACAAGTGGTTTGGCAAATTCATACCTCTTGAAAATGTAAATCTTTAATAATAATAAAAAAATGACATTGATGATCGACAGCTACAGTTTCTTGTTATAATTTTTTTTGAAGTACTATTAGTGGCACTGACATTAAAATAGAATTATCATGAATAAGAAACATGACAAAAATCTGATTTTATTTTATTTCAAAAACACTCACAGAACTTTCTGAAAGCTTAATTTTTTTTTTTTTCCAAAACACATCTTAGAGCTACATTTCAAGGATAATATAGTCCAGTATGGCACAAAAAGACAAAGAATTTTTAATCTACCATTCTAATATATCATTCTATCACATTGAGTCATTTGCTCCTGTTAGAAGAAAAGGTCTTATGATTTAATGTTATTTGGAGATCTGAACTAAACAAGTTGAAAATTGATGTAGTTTAGGACAGGGTAAAATCTCTGTTCCCACTGAAGATAACAGTAAAACTGTACAACATTTGTATTTTCAGATTTCAGGTTTTTCAGTATTCAGTATCCAATAATCAGTGATAGAAATAATAGACTGTGATAGAAATATGTGATATTCAGTGATAGAAATGTTCTGATTTGATTTTTGCTTCCAAGCCAATTGTGCTAATTTCTTTTTCCAATACTCCTACCTATTATCCATGTTGGTTTTGTCATGGTTACCCTCTGAAAGCTGGAGTCAAATATTCATTTGGCTTCTGGTCTGTATCTATTAAATCTTAAATCTCAAATCCATTTGCACTGCTTACTAGCTCAACTTCTTTTGTTTTATTTATATTGCTAAATAACCTTTTACAACTTGTTTTCATTTCCTTTGCAAGGTCTAACTCAGCTTGACTTTTGGCAATTCTCAATTTATCCGTTCACTTTCTGACCTCCCAAGACGTAGCTTGTTTTGCTGGTTAACCCCTTTTTACCATTTCTCCCAGCATTTCTCCCTATTCCAAAAATATATTGGGAGAACAACTAATCCAAGTAGGCCTGGAGCCCTTCAGGAAAGCTTTAATAAGCATAGAAACCAAAATTTGGGCATCATTTGCACTCGGGGTTTTGAGAGATAATAAGGTGTCCTCCCAAGATATTTAGCTGACTTTACTAACAAAATTCTGAATTTCTTATGGCAGTCCCCGTAGAGTTTTCCCCTTCACACTATGAAGCTTTTTCTTGCAGAACTGGTTGCATCTATCCTTTAATTTAAACTGAATCAATCTGTGATCACTTTGTCTAAAGATATTTTCCTTACTGCTCACACTATTCACATTTAAAGTAGAAACTATTGTTTCTCCAACTTTTAGTGCAGAAAAAGAGGAAAACGTAGCTGGGATTTTTTTTTTCTAAGTAGCCCAAATATGGTCCACTACTAACTGGAGCCTGAATAGCTCGTTTCCCCTTACCTGTATTTTAACGGAGGAAATATTAAGAGAGTCTGATTCTTCTTACAAGAAAATCTTGTTTCTCATGGCTTATAATTTTTTGTTCCAACTGGAATTTGAACTGGAATTTTCCACACACTGGGTGTTCGCCTCAGGCTAATCTTCCTCATTATTATTAACAGCAGCAGCAAATTCAGACAAAACAGTTGGGCAGTTTCCTTTGTCCACTACCAATGGACACAGTGAAGCCTGGTCCATTTTGATTACAATTTCCCTAGAGCAAAGGGACTGCATCTTTAGCGTTTCTTTGTAGAAACCTGGAGATCAGGATCTTGAGAAACTTGGAAAAGGACCTGAAATTCCTGAGCCTCCTTCTCTGTGGCCACCAAATACACATCACACCAACAGATAAAGTATGTGACCCTTGATGCTGATAGTATATTTAGGTTAATGGTTACTTTAAGTTGCAGAATACCACAGCTTTAGACTACAAGTTTTCAATTGTGTTGATGGTCAACCTGAGTGTTAGCAAGGTGCTGCATGATGGGTTTTCTGACTGTATTTTCTATCTCAATATCCCATGTACATATTTATAAAAGTGAATGCACTCTATTCCTGCCTTTTGGAGAATACTTCTGTTCCACAGATGAGCTACATGGGGGAAGAAATAAAATACAAACTCTTTGATAATTTTCTATTCAGAGTAGGACACAGAAAGATCTCAGGCCATACAGTCAGCATTGGAATAAAACAAAGTATTAAGTGTATGCTTGTTAAGTGAGAATCCCCAGTCCAGTCCACAGTTTAAGACAGGGTTCCTTTGAGTAAAATAATAGCTCAGCATATATTTAATGATTTATGTAAAAAGGGGCTGAACTGAATTTGCACCAAATGTTTCTAATTTCCTGATTTTTTTTTTCCTATTTGACTTGCACCCTGAAGAATAGTATTAACTAAGGGTTTTATTTTGTCTTTTTACTACTCCTGTTACTCTTAATTTTTTAAATTCAGTTCCGGTTTCTTTACAAGCTGGAGAAGTAAATCCTTTTAGCTATTACTAATTGGATCCGGGTTTAGACTGCAAGTTTTAAGCATGAATGAACAGTGCTTTACATATGTCTACTACTTGCAGGGTTACTGACCTGAAGGCACTCTTAAATTTACACAGGTCATTGAAGTCACTAATTTGTAGGGTGAAGTCTTGCCTGTAAAGACTAGTGAAATAAATAGATTCTGCCTGTTGTAGCATGAGGATTTGACTCACTATTCCCTACAGCATTCCTTGCAATCTAACAAAGTAGGAGAAAATGCAAATTGCATTTACACTTGCATCAATAGCTCCTTATCAGTCAGTAGTGCTCCAGTTTTCCTGAAGGTCTGGATGTGCACTGTGTATGGCATCAGATCCTCATTGTTTTGTACAGCATCCTTGTACAAGACTGTGAGGCCACAGTCTACATCGTGGTAAACAGGAGAAAAAAGTGGTATTTTGAGATAAGTTGTGCATTTCATAGGGTTTCAGATAAAAGTCATCAGTTCCTCCAGAATTCATCCAGTTTAATTTTTTTTTTTTTTTTGGAAGTACATCCTCAGCCTTCTAGAGTGAAGGCCAACAAAATCCTTATTTGTAGAGTTTCTCTGTGACTTAACCTGTGACTGACTTCTGCATAAAGATGAATTACAGGCATAATTAGACATGATTCATGGAGTTGATACTGATCTAGGACAAAAACTTTCTGAAAGATTATATTCATCTTTCTAAGATGGTTTACTTTCTCTGCGTTGGAAACCAGTGGAATTTGGGACAACAGCAGCTCAGTCCTGCTTTGCAATATTATAAGGAGGAAAGTGCTTATTCCTACACTGATTTCCGTGAAATCTACAGACCACCCTGAGCTAAGACATAAATCTGACAAAAACATGAAATATATTAAACCACACACAAATGTTTTTAAAATATTATTAGGCGTTACTCCATTGGAAAGTGTTTCAGCATTAACTTTATATATGCTGGCTTTGGTTGATCTTGGTTGTACTTTTTTATAGGTTTTAACAGCTTAATTTCCTTTTTTATTGTCATATGCTGAGATTTTTGTTTTGTTTTCCTAAATATATATTTTTAACTGTTCCTTAAAAATTTATACAGTTAGAAGTGAACTAGAGGCCTGTCACATGTATATAATGGGAAATGCTTGGGAAATGAACTTCCGTTCATGGGAAGTGAACTCAAGAGAAAGGATACGTTTTAATCGGGCTTCAGAATCTATTTGTTGTCTGTTCAATGGAACTGTTAAATTGCAGACTCTTTAGGAACACAATGTATTTGTCACTTTTATGTCTATGGCACTTCACAAATCCTAAAACACAACATTACCTACCTGGTAGAAAAGCATTTCTTATCCTTAGATATTAACAGAATGTTGTCTGAATGGTTATTAATAACCTCTGGTTGTACAGGCAGCAGGTTGACTCTTTGGCTACACTGCTTCTCTGAAAATAAAGTCACAAAAAAGCAGTGAAAAAATAAGAAAGCTAGACTCTAGGCAGCATCTTGTCTGGTTGAAGAAATAAAAGAAATACAGAGTGGAAATGACATCTAGCAGTTGTTCTGTCTCAGAGCATACACAATTATTTTTTTTATTGTCCTCGATATGCATATCTTTCAAAATCCTCAAGCGATGATAGTTTCAACACCTTCCATTGTAATATTCCATTGCATAACTACAGATTTTTATTTTTTTTTGTCCCTGAAGTTTAAATTTTCCTTGCTTAGAAGGAAAGCAATTGTTTCTTGTCCCACATTCAGCAGATGTGAAAAAGACTGATTACTCTTCCCTCAAATGCTGTATTCCTCCCTCAGTTCTCTCTTCTATGGATCCCTTTCCTTCAATCATTCTTCATAAATCATGCCTTTTTTTTTTTTTTTAGCCTTTCTTTGTCTACATCTGGTGTTCTCTTTTTGGATCCAGATGTGTTGAATCCAGCTTTTACTGTGTGCCCTGACACTAGATGAGGACTCCATTTCAGTGTGCCATAACAGAATACAGTGACATAATTGACTCAAGTCTTATGAATGGCTATATCTATTATTAATGCTCATAGAAGTGATATCTCCCTTTTTTTGACCCAGTATGTCATCTTTCTGAAACATTTCTCCCAAATACATTGTTTTCCGTCCTTTCCTTGTGCATTTTATTTGTCCTTCTCAGGTTTATTCCTCTGCATGTTTCTGTATTCAGATATGTCTTTGTGGATGATCCATTTCCTCAAGATTTGCTTGAATTCCAATCCTGCCTTTCAAAATGAACTCCCTCACAAGTTGTCATTCACAAACTTTCTAAATACACCTAAATTTTTGGCCAAAATATTGAGTAATATCAGGTCAGCCTTGTGAAGGGCATTATACAATATAACCTATCAATTCTACAACAAGCTATTAACAAGTTTTCTGAGAAAGATTTTATAGCAGTTTTACTTAGAACATATTTTCCCATTTGGTTTATGCGTGTCATGTGAATCTGACATCTATTACTTTCCCAGATCTTGTTATCCTGTCAAAGAAATTGAATTACATTGACATGAGTTATTCTTGACAAATTCATGTTGGTTGTGTTTTGTCTTTTAGGTGAATACAAATTGATCGTTTAATAATTTGCTTCAGTTATCTTTCCAAAGAAGAGCTGACTCTTCTGTAGTTCCCTGTGTCCCTTGTATACTCTCAGGCTTGTTCTCTGATTTTCTAGAAATAATTCACCTTCCACAAAACTCTCTTCGTTCTCCTTTACCCCCAGTGAAAGGTCCCAAATCACTTTGATTAATTCTGTAAGTACTCCAGAGCAATGTTTGTCAAGTCATAATGACTTGAATGTGTTTAACTTATTTAATTTGTTGTTCCATTCTCAGGTTGGTGTTCCTATTACCTTATTAATGAAAATTAAGTTAAGCATCTGGTCACAATTCACCTTTTTGCGAAGACTGAACCAAAGAAAGCATTAAACATTTCATGTTTCTTTCAACTGTCCATTAATTGCTTAGTTTCCTCGTTATACTTGCTTCCATTTTTCTCTTTTATCTAATGTTTTTACAGAACTTTTTCCATGGCTTTTGAAATTGTAATTCGATTTCCATGTTATATTCTCTTTATTTGTTTCTATATCCTTTTGCTATTCCTCAGTCTTTAGTTTTAGTAATGTTTTTATTAATGTTTTCCTTTTAATTTTAGCAATATTTTACCTGGTTTTGTTTCTCATATGATTCATATTTCGTTTTCTGATTATTAAAGAACTCATAATGCAAATGTATTTGTCATTTCTTACATTTTCTTCTGAAGTACAAAAGTTTGTCATTGCACCTTTCATGTTGTCTCCTTTACAGAAACAAGAACTGCCAATGTGCCTTATAAAATCAATGTTGAAAGACTCACAGAGGAATCTGCTACCACAGTGACAGATGCCCGACTCCCCTGGTTGGTACATGGAGAACAAACTGAAGATGCTACTTTTACTACAGGTCAAGCCTGTCTGTCCTGCTCAGAACATGAGCCCTGTCTTCCCACTGGGCTGAAACTCTTCTTAAAAGAATATAGCAGCAGAAGCTGCAGTGTTTTTGCTGGTCTTAAGGAAATAAGAGAAAATTGCACTTGGAAAGGAGAAGAATTGGGCTATGTGTATTATAGCAAACCGTTGCTGGATAAAATAACAGTGTCCGGTAGAAAGAATATTGTTGGTCATAAATCTTGTTTTCCTTGCTTCAGCTCATTGCCTTAAGCATTCAGCTAGATGCCTTAAGCATTAGGCGTCAAGCACCAAGGTCTTTCCCACTTTTTATCTGACTCCTTGACTGTTGAGTTCCTGAATAGTAAGCACCCTAAATTCAACCTTATTTTCCTAGAAAATATCTCAAAGGCTAATCTTCTCTCTAGTAAAGTAGTTCTGGAACCACCTGTACAGACAGCATGAAAGCGCAAGCAACTTTGGAATTAGATGTTTGATTACTGCTTCTCTTTTTAGTTCTTTATATGTCTGTATAGACACAAGGTCTATGGTTCTCTATGGGAATAGATATATTGGCTTTCATGGAAATGGATCTACTACCGATGATCTTTACAATTCTAGCTTCTATTTTCACTTACATGCAACTTCCTACTCTTTTTTTTTTTTTTTTTTTTTTTTTTGTAATATATTGCTCAGGTGACTTAATGAAATAGGAATTCTTGGCTTATGCCATTAGATTGTTTTGTTTTGTTTTGGTTTGTTTTTTTTTTAAAGAAAATCTCTCTCTGATCAGAAAATAGGGGTCTTCAACTTTTAATAAGTGGTATGTTCTATTCATTTTTATGTTGTGAAAAACACTGACTAGGTTGGAGGTACTGTAGATATATATTCTTGAAAGTATCAGAAGGCTTCAGAATTTTCTCCTCATCTTCTCTAACATTTTCAGGCATTACATTACCATAGTTCATATATCAACTGTGGAAGATCAATATGTCAGCATTTCACCAAACCCTACAGTTTGCTTGCAGTGCAGACACTAATACTAGTAGATTGTCCTAATTTGTTCCTTAATATTTACATTCCTGTCATCAGACTGACATGAGCAGTCAGTCTAATTTAATTAAAACATTATGTTTTCTTTCCACAAAAGAGCAGCATTTGGCTTTGTTTCAAGCACAACTTTAAACAGTTCAAAAACAAATAAACAAACAAACACCCAAAAGCCTAATATAAGCCTAAAAGCCAAAAGCCTAATAGTTTCCATGGCCCTCTAGATATCAATCCATTTTCCTTTGCTTCCTTACACTGAACCACGCGGCTGAAATCTGAAAAGCCACTTTTTGCACATTGCCTTCCAAATAGCTGCTAGTCCCAACTTTCCTCAGCTGCCCTTCTAATGATCACTGGGCCATTAGTCTGTCTTTCCCAGGCTAATTGCCAGCACAGCCCACCTGGCTGTCTTTCAGCTGAACCACAAATATTTGGGTAACTGAAAGACTCCAGCTAAAGAGACAGACACAAAAGGAAAAACAGGAAATGGCAGGACAAGACAATTTTCTTTGCTCTGTGCATACCATTAATTTAGCAAATCATCTTGTCTCAAAGACAGGATTATTATTAGAGACTATGAAAAAAATATATACACTACATACTTAGTAAACATAAATAAGAAACCAGATAGAACCTCTGTCTGAAAGTCTGCATTTTCTTTTTTTCTTTTTTTTTAATTTTACTCCTTTTTTAAATTATTTTTATTTTTTATTTATTTTTCTTTTGGTTCAAAAGCTTCCATGTTCCTTCCACGTGGAACAGTCTACAACATGAACTCCTGGCACTGCTGAGGCACTTGGTTGTTCAGACTTTGAAAAAGAATTTGGCACTAATATCCTGGCTAACATCTCATGTCTGGTAACTTCGTCATTCCTGCTCTGAGTGTCCATAACATGATATTCCTTTGATCAGAGTAATGTTGTTTATAAACCGTGTCCTGTACTTTCTCAGCAAGGGCACAAAAAATGCAAATGTATTTCTAAGTAGCATATTTGGTCTATGGACCTGACTGGCAACACTGTGTGGGGTACCAGTCAGTCAACCTACCAGGAATCATGGACCACCCAACGTGCTGTAGAAGAGATGCTTTCTTCTTGCAAAGGTAGGAGCTAATCAGTCTGAATCTGATCACTCACATGAAAAGTTGAGGACCCAGGCTGAAGTTAGTTCATTTCCTACCCATAAAGAAGATGGCTTATGAAAGTATTACTGAATACATGCAGTATTTACAGTGACAGAAACAAGAGAAACATTGTTACCTTAGTGCTTGTTTTATAGGTCATGCAATTTTGATAGCAGTTACAGCATGTTTTTTTTTTTTTTTCCACACATGTTAAGGGTAATTTTTCTTAAAATCTCAACACTACAACAACTATAGCATGAAAAACAACGATAAGAATTAAGAAATTCCATCTTCTCTTCTATGAGCCTCATTGGGCCCTGTTGTCCTCGGCAGGCTTGGGCATCGTGGCCACCCTGGGCCTTGGTTGGAGGGGCTGAGCCATGGCTGAAGCACTGCAGCCTGTGGTGCTGCTCACCCGGCTACCTGCACGGCTGGGAAAAGTGCTAGTGGTGCTGCAGGGCCAGCCGGGCCTCGGCAGGGCCGCAGCGGGTGCTGTGAGTAATCCCCTGCTGAGGCCTCGGTGCTGCGGGCGGTTGCTCTGTGGGGGACTGGAAGGGGTGGGGGGCACTAGGAACTGCTGCTTCAGGGCTGCACCCTATGGCAGGCAAGGCAAGAGGAGCCACCACCTTGGGAAGCGAGCTTGCCCATTGCAAACATGTGGGAATGAAGCCTGGTGCCCTAGGCGGTCTTGATTTACTGTAATTTACAAAAATTCCATGGGCAACAAATGGGACCTGATAAACATGAGCCCTACCAAGCCTTTCCAATTTGAACATAGTTGGACATGATCACAGAGTCTTGGATATTCAGTCATGTTTTTTGGTAAAATACATTTTTAATGCTGGTGGGAAATACAGCAGATAATTAGTATTTTAAATATTAAGAATATTTTTTTTCTAAACAATGCCACAACAGATTAACTGCTGTTTTATATCCAGACTTTCCCTCTGGTGTTATGTATATTTAATTTAAACATACCAGCTTTAAGCTTATATTTCTGAACTTCAGCAAATATGCATATTTTTTCCCAGTCTTTAGTACAGGCTGAATTCCCAGTTTCTGTAGTGTGACCAGTACACATAGTATGCACCACCTTGGCCTGCCAGCACTGAGGAAGGAAAGCACTTTTCTTCCTCTCAGGAAACAGCTTGGGGATCACCACAGCCAGTGGTATTTCAGCCCCTCACTCAACTGTTGACTGATCTGCTGCTAAAGCACAAAAATCTATCCCAAATGTCACAGGTATTGGAACCCAGAGCTCCGGTTTGCAAGCGCTACCCCGGTCATCATCTAAATCCTGTCAGCTCTCTGCTGTTTCACTGTGTTGAGTAACCTTTCTGCCTTGCCTGTCTGCTCTCTAGGGATAACTGGCAGCTAGGCTGTCCCACAACAAAGCTTCCTTCTGCAGTTTCTAGTAAATTTTCAATACAGTAATGGCTATCTTCTGCTTCTGGATGTGTCTGGATTTCCCAGCAGGGTGCTTGGCCCTGACTGATGAACATCCACATCTAAAATCCTTGTTTCCTTCCCACTGTTCCTCCCACCTCCTCCCATTCATTGGCCTTAACAAAGCCAAATGCTTCAGCGTGAAGCAGGTGTGTTACACATGTGCTGTTGAACATCTGGTTAATCCCCTGTGGGGGCCAGAGAAGTGTGCAAATCCTAGAATGGGCAACACTCCAGGAAAAAAAAATGAATCACTAGCTCTGTAAGCAAGCTATTTCTGGTCTCAATTGAAATCCAGGCTTACAAGCTCTCTCATTCTCCATCAGCCCACTGAACTGGGGTTTTGATCTGCCTAAGTTTAAAGACGGAGTATGCATAATGTGATTTATTTTATATATGTTCTAGAAAAATATTCATTTCTACATATGTTTTCACACCTTGAAACAATTACAGTCCCAAGAGTGGTGTGGTTATAAAGAAAATGAATAAGGGGGAAAATGTCATTTTGAGTCTCAAAACTGCTGTGCATTCGTGTCTTCCTTTGAAGTCATGGCATGTGTGCATCTGAATGGATAACCTACTCTTTCTTTCTATCTAATCTGATCTGTGATTTTGATCACACATATACATGAAATGCCAGTAATTGCTGCTTCTCTTCATCATGCTTCATACTGCTTTCATCAAATTGTATTTTTATAGACTTCTGTATGAATCATATCCTCAAATTTTCATCCTGCTAGTCCCTTGAGGATTTGTTCCAGATCAGATATAAAACCAGAAGAGCGTGTTTTCCAAATCTAATAATGTTGCAGCTCACAACAGTGAAAGGTTCATACGAAGAACTGATCTCAAATGTCAGGATGATAGAAATCTAATGGAGTTAATGCTGTGGCATTTCAAATATTTTTGGCCCAACTCTCTCATGAGCAAGTGGTGAGATTTTGATATCATCAGACTGGAACTTTTGCCCTGATTTGATCTTTAACCAAGAGCCTCTAGTCTCAATGTATAACCTTCATTTAAACAGTATATTTCTGACATATTTGAATTATTTTCAAAGATGTGGCCAGGAACTTAAATAAAGCATTGAGTTCCAAACAGAACTCTGATTTCATTCCATGCCCTTTCTGAAGTTCTTAATGCACGAAATACTTCAACAAACAGGGTAAAAGTCGACTTTTGTGGTGAAATTCTTACTGGGATTTCTCAGAATAAGAGTGTCTGATTAAAATTCTCCTTTGCTCACAGACAAGGTAAGACTTAATATTAAATCCTCACAGAGAGTGATATGGTGAAAACAGTATTTTTCATTGCTGGAAATTGCAGACTTCTTGAAGAATCTATTGCATTTATAAATCAATAGAGATTTCTGCAAAATGAGTAATGACAGCATTAAAAATTCATCACATTAAATATGCATTAAATATGTTATTTAATATTTGTTTGATTTTGCTTTACCAGGGGCATAGTAAGAAAAATATATTTTAAGTAGATTTTTTTTATCCAAATATAATCTTAAATAGAAATCTTAATTCTTGAGTAGATTTTTTAATGGAACTACATAGATGGGAGCCTAGTGCTCTCAGTAAGTTATTATTTTTTCTTTATTTTCATGAACTTATGGTACTTGGAGTAGAATGTAGTAAACTTTTCCCAACTTGCAGTCACAAATGCAGTGAGGACCAGTTAAACTAAGCTAGCTAATTTATGTGATCTGTTTTGTTGTCTATCATGGGGGCAAAGGCTAGCAAGAGTAGAAAAAATTACATCATAAACTAAAATAAATATTTCTGCAACAAACTTTGATGGTGGTTTAATGTGCATGTAAGTGTTTGCATGGGAAAGCTTTGTATTCTAAAACCAGTGAGCCAAATTCATCCTTGAATTAGTAAATCTCAGGTGTTCTGTTGAAAATATGAACTTTAGATATTTATTTATCAGAGTCTGTCATTGGAGATGGGATATATATTCTGATGTATTTCTTCAAGTTACAGCAACAGACTCAAGGTAAGGTATGTTCCTCAACATCAGGATGCATCTTCCAAAGATTGTTTCATGATTTGCAGAATGGGAGGTCCACGCTCCTTCTTCCTGCTCCCCGTTTGAGAAGATACATAACAGTGGTGTCAGATCTCTCTCCCCCAGTGTGCTTTGAACTCCACCAAAAAGAGGTCAGTGGAGACCCACAGCTATGCTGAGAGACATTTAAGTGAGTGGAGGCACTACAGGCTAGATTTAAAAAAGTGAAGGGCAAAAATATTGTGGTTAAAGGGCATAGTCCATGTGCCTGAAAGACAGAAAAAGGACATGAAATAAGTGGGAGAGACATTATTTGTAAGAGCATTGCTAAAATGAAGAATGGTGCAGATCTGAAAGACGGAAGATATTTTTCCTGAAGAAGTGCATGTGGCTCCTGCATTTTCTTCAGAGGATCTCTAAAAACAAGAGCTCTGGGAGGACAGGAAGTGTGCAGGGACTGAAGGATATATGTATGTGGTTTGAAAACAGCATATTTTAGGAAATAGGAAAGATTTAAGATTAGACAGTCTTCCATCTGTTTTTGCAGGAGCTTGAAGACTGAGAACAACCAAAGAAGCTTTTCCTTTTGCTGTATCTTCTGCTATTGTGGAAAAAGCAGTTCAGATTTTGTTGTTGTGCTCTGAGAGCTATACTAGACACCTCAGTAACTGTTCAATTTTTTCATTGGTTTCTGTTTTCCACTGGTGAAATGGGAATTGTCACTGCTGCAGTATGCCCCTCTCATTTCTGATGTCCAAAAGCTCTGGGAAGCCAAAACCTCACTCCTAGGCACTGTCATTGTACTGATGGACACAAATGTTCTTCTATTCCATGTTGCTGTCTCCTCTCCCCTCCTGCTACGAGGGTCCTCCAGCCTCATTTTGCCACTGCCACTGTTCTTCAGTGCCCTTCTTAAGCTGTGGAGCTGAGCAAGGCACCCAGCAGCCCGCTAACTGTGGTGGTACAAACAGTTATAGGCTTGCTGTCTAGGGAGATCCATTTCTAATGGCTGACTTCTTTGTATTAAAAGCAATCCATTTTGAAAAGGTGAATCTGGGGACAAATTTGGCACAGCTGCAGTACTACAAAATTCTTTTCATGTGGTGTATAGTGATATAGTGGCAGAGTACCACCAAAAGCACACTACATTATTTGTTAACATAATAACCTGCAGAGTGATGGACAGAACGCAATGACTTTACTGTAGAAAAAAATATATAGCCTTTTCAGCAGGAACAAACAGCAGAGCACTTGAGAATGACTGTTTCAATTGCTTGGATTTCCTCTGATCTACTTGTAGGATCTTGAAGATCCCTTAAAGATGTCTTTCATTGCCCTGAGAGTAATGTAAAACATTATTACCATGAACAGAGTGCTTTATCAGTTTTAAGGCTGTGAATACAAAAAGCAAAACAAAACCCAAGCCACTATTCAGAAATGGATAAGCAAGAACTCTGGAGAACTATGCTCTTAAACCTAAGTTTTAATGGGTTTAAAGTGAAAAAAATAGATTTGTGCGTATCTTAAGGTAAGTTTCCTTGTCATGTATCACAGCCAGACTAATTGATCATTTAGACTCTCATTTGTTTCACACTGAGTGTGTTTTTTGTTTATAGTTATAGTTAACAAAGCAATAGTCCATTTGTGGTGCACAAAAAATAAGCAGTTTGTTTCATGTTTAAACCACCAGTAGAATTAAACCATCTGTAGAATTAAAATTTATATTAAAAATACGTATGTACATATTTAATAAAAACAATGAAAACTTTTGAAGAAAAACTAAAAATAATCCTTGTTTAAAAATACTTCAAATAGTCTTTTACAGAAAGCTATTCCTGCTGTGCTCAAAAGAAAGTCCTATTGCTTAATGCTGAAATAAAGCTTTTTGTATATTGTCATGAAGTAGAACAAGTACAAGGAAAGATAATTCATGTGAAAACAAAATATAGTACTTGTAGAATGATGGTAATTTTAACCTATTTTTTAAAAAATAGTACTTTTGTACAGAAACTATTCAGGTTTGCTACACTTCTATTAATACAATTTTACTTTTTAATGTTCAAAGCAGTAGGTGCAGCTTTCAGCATTGTGCTTTGTATCAATCAACTCTACTGTGCATAACTACTGTTAATAATAATGAAAAAAAAATCTTCACCTGCATGTGAAACTTTCACCTTTCCACCTGGAAATAGGCTTTTGTCATATTAATAAGCTGTTATATGCTTTCAAAGAAAGGAAAAACTGCTGCCTGAATTGGTTCTTAAGATTGCTTACTATCTCTTTACTTAAGTCTTTTTCTAGGCCTTGGTAATTTTCTTACAAAAGAAAAAGAAAAGAGGAAAAGGAAAAGGAAAAGGAAAGAGGAGCTAGGAAAAGGAAAAGGAAAAGGAAAAGGAAAAGGAAAAGGAAAAGGAAAAGGAAAAGGAAAAGGAAAGAGGAGCTAAGAGATTTTGAAAATAAGTATGTACAACTCTAAACTCCTATTAATTCTACTTGATTTCAGAGCATGTATTCAGGTCAGACAAATTCATTTTGCAATGTTCAGACCTAAGAGCATATTGGCCTGCTGATTGAGCACAATCAATTGAAGCCTGATAACTGAATGTATCAAACTCATGCCAGTTCTCATAAAAAAAAAAAAAAAGAGTGCATTAGGTTTTCAACATATTTTGAGTGCTTCCTGTATTTCTGTTCATACACTCAAAGTGATTTTTTGGCCCCCTTCCTTCATTATCAGCAGCAGGCATCTACTAAGATCCCACTTACAACTTTTTGATCTCAGATGAAAAGCAGCACAGGAAAGATAACTAGAGAAGAATTTAAGGTACATTTAAAGTATGTGAAATTCACATGTATTATACAATCAACTAGAATATAATAAAAGAATATAACTTCAGTCAGCAAGTAAATGCTTGAAATTTAAGAGATGCCAGATTCGTAGCCAAACAGACCATGCAAATTTCTACCCCTTTGGGAATACCATGAAATAGAAAAATTTTTCTTCATGTTTTGGATGTTCACTCCACAGTTTTGGCAGCTCCTGGATGTCCACAGGACAAAGTCAGCGGTCTTGCTCATACTGTTGTTGCTTTATTGACATGGTGGAAACATTCTTTGTGTTGAATGACTGTATTTGCTGTGGCAAGGACCTGACATTTTTTTGAAGAACAAAACCAAGAAAGGGGAAATAGCAATTTGTAAAGGTAGATGTTGACCAAATGCTAAGTGGAATTTCATGGGATAAAGAGAAAGCACTTCCAACTGCTGCAAATGATGAGATTCAATTGCATTAAAGAACACAGGAAACTTAACAGAGAATGGGATTTTACATAAATATCAGGATCCCTACTGGCAGGTGAGGAATCTATGAAGGAGAATTGACCTGTACCAGCAGCAGCAGTAGTAGGACTTAACACTGTAAGGTGTTTGGATAATCTTTCTCCCCTGTTTCTGAACTGACACTTAACACAGGGATGCTGCCATCTATGTATGAATAACTACTACTACTAATAAAGTGAACACTGTATGTGTGTTCACACCTTCTAAAATGTGTATATGCAATTTTAGTGCTTATAAAATGAGATTATACATCCATTTATTTTTAGCGTGTTGTTCATAATAGAAGAGTACAAGCTCTTTCATAATTAAAATTGAATTCCTTTTTTTTCTTTTTAAAGATTCATTTCTCTAAGTGTTCCAATATCTGTGTATTTTCCTTGCTTGCCTTCATAGTCTACCTTGGGGCTTCTTCGAACCTAGGAATCTTGAGGCATAGCCTCCTGGTATGTTTTAAAGTTAATGATTAATTTTTTTTATGTTCTGCACAGACATGGTTGTTCAGGTCACAACCTCCCTTATAGTTTCAAACATTTATGCTTTATCTGATTTAGTGCACAGCTCCAGCTACCACAAGGAAAAGATAAAATTGAAAAGAAACACCAAGTAGAAGTATGGTCTCTGGCTTGGGTGACACCAAACACTCACACATGAGGTAGTTTGCAATGCTTATCTACTGTTACTATCCAAGACATTGTCTCACCATCATGTTAGCCCAAGTGAAGGAAGGAAAAGTGAGGGGGCTCCGGAAGGATATGCTTTGACCACTGACCATGTATGCCACCCAAACAATTGAAATTCAAAGTCTTTGGCAGAAACGTGACTTTTCTGTAGTCATGTAATTAAAATTTCCTTCTGCTGGAGGGTGAACAAGAGATTAATTTGGGGGAGAGGTGTAATCTGAGTAAAGAAGATAATTCATAAATTGCTCTGACTGGTTCAAAAGGAAAATGAATTACACATGTAAGTGTTTGATGTGTAGGGTTTAGCGGTTTGGGAACAGAGACAGACTAGAAAAACAAGTTGTGTTTTAAACTATATTATAAAGAAAAGATAGCATGGACAAGATTAATAATAGAAAACAGGTAGAACAATGAAGTAATGGAGAAAGGGCTAGGGAGAGAAATTAAGCATAAGAATGGGTTGAATACCTGGACTGGAGGGTAAATAGAGCCAGGATGCTATCCTTATCAATTATTTTTCCTCTCACATCTCTGTCAAAATTCAGGCAAAAAAAAAAGTGTCCTATTTCACTTGCTTACATGTTATAAACTGAAATGTCAGAGAGATCTCTGATTTCAGGTCAATCCCTGACATTTCCTTCTGAGCCCTGATCTGGGAAATCCTACCTGTCTTTATTAGGAGCTGTAAACTAGAATGAAGAAAGCATTCACCAAGAACTATCCTTGCCAACAGAATTCAGCTGTTTTTTTTTGGTTTTTTTTTGTTTTTTTTTTTTTCATGTCTGCCTTGTGGAATTGAATTCATAACCCCAGAGAGAAGATTATAGTTCCTGAGCAATGTATAGGATAGAAAGGATTCAGCCAAGGAATTGAATTCACAACAGCTGGGATCAAACTGGGTTGATCATCTAAGCCAGCAAATGGAGAATACCAAAGAGAAGTGTTTTTTCGAAATCCTCTTTTCTCCTGAGTTTTGTGCTCCTCACTGTGCCTGTGAAGCTGAAATTCACAGCTGAAAACCTTCACATAGTTCAAGGTTATCCTGTTGGGTACACTCTACATATAATGGTAGTATTGGTGTACAATGGTTGTAAAATCAGTTTATAATAGTCTTTTGGTTTGAATGCTTGTCTGTGAAATGTGTCTTCCGGGGGAGATCAAAACCTCACTTCCGAGTGCCATAGCTATTAGACAGAAGGAAGACTTCTAGCAATGCATGGGCCAGAGGCCAGAATCTACAACTCCAAGATATCTTCTGCATGCTCCTAAGAGCACAATTCTTGTTTGAATTGTACAAAACTTCTGCAAGTTTTCTGTTCTTTTTGTGTAGTCTCCAGTTATCAGTAGGAATGGTGGAGAGTGTCCTCACACATTATTGTTTCTAGTCTGATGGTTAGGTCATGCTCCTGAGCATTGAAAATAGTGGTTTTGGACTCCCTCTTATGTTTCTCTGTTTATCATTTTCAACCATCTATTCACCTATAAGATTTTCTAGACAGTCTAAAGGCATTTAGGTAAAAAGGCTTTTGCTTTAGAGCTGTATTAATACCTCATTCAGGTGAAGAGACCATGTCATATTTCTCTGAGTCATCTGAGATCCATAACATACTACTCTCTCCAAAATCTCCCCATTTGAGTTGATATGCTTGAGATCTGTATTTATCCAAAAGGCATTGCTTTCAAATTTCATACAGCACCTGAAAACTAGCACTGTTATTTCTAAGCAATCATTCATATTTAAGCATAGATTTTCAGAGTACTCTAAAACATATATATTCACTGAGGTTTTCTTAAAATTCACTGTGTCTTACTGGAGCATAGTAAGGTATATTAACTATGCAACTTTAGGATTAACTGGGCAAGGGGTATCCCAGTTATAAGCCTCCAGCCATCGCAAGAACATATAGAGTTCACACATTACACCAGTCATTTTGAAAACCACAAAACAATAGTGTGTGTGTGTGTGTGTTTTTTTTCTTTTCATGTTTTTACCTTCAGGCCATGATTCCACTCGCTCCGCTAATTTACCATAGTTGCTTAACAGATAGGATTTAGGATATAGCTTCCTTTTTCACCCTGTCTGAGGAAACAGTAAAGAAAATTAAATATGAAGACATCTAACTGAGGAGTTAAAGAGGATCTGGTAGTCCCAATTTTAGTACTAAAACCTTAAGGAGTCATTCCTGGTATCTGTGTACACTGGGATAGGGGATCCCTATCATTAAGGTGGGATATGAAAGCAGGATGTGGGGTTTAGTGCAAGGGGTAAATAAAAAGAAAGGACAGTGCTAGTATAATGATTTGACTGCGAAAGGGGAGAATGGTTTCTAACACCTAGCATAGATGTCTTTGTGTCTGTTTTAACAGGCATGCTCTTTGAGCATAGATCATGGGTAGGAAACTGCTGTTAGCCCTCCAAGTCTAAACAAGGCTCTGCTTTGGTAAAAAGATGTTGTTCATGCTACAGTTGACACAGATACTGTTATGTGAATGACATGTATTATGGAGGAGGGTGAGCATTTTGTGAGCATGTATGGTTAATGCTAGAGAGATTAGAATTAAAAATGTATTAACATATAACTCCATATATTGTTTCCTGTCTTTCAGACATAAACAAAACTTCACTTCACCTTCTGGAAAGGCACAGGACATTTCAAAGCAACCTTAACAAAGTAAATCAGGAAATGCTGTACTATAACAGTGTGCACTAATAGAAAGTCTGGCCTTTGGTCTCTACAGGGAGTCTGTGGCACCAGTTCAATACAGCATTTAAATGTATGCAAATGATGAGCCTGATCCACTGCTCAGAGACATCACTTGAAGCCTTTCTAAAGCACTTTTGGATCAGGGCAGTTGAACAGGCACTACTGTTTTGAATCAAACACAAAATGATTACTTCAGTGACCTTGAAGGTTTCACTTTGAAAATATTCTCCTGAAGGAATTCTCAATAACCTTCCTTGTAATTTGAACCTTTGTCTGGAACTATTTAATTCCCCCTCATTTCCGTGGGTTTTCTTCTTTGGTTTTTTACCATCAGCCTAGTATACATTCACAGTATGCATCATCTTGACCACAGCAAATTGTGTCAGCACAAAGGTTTGTGTCTTTTTTTTCTCTCTGTTTTTTTTTTTTTTTTTTTTGTGTGTGTGTGTGTGTTGCTGTTGTTTTTGTTTTTTTTTTTTTCTAATATTAT
The DNA here is from genome assembly GCA_013399115.1 of Anseranas semipalmata. Taxonomy (NCBI): domain Eukaryota; kingdom Metazoa; phylum Chordata; class Aves; order Anseriformes; family Anseranatidae; genus Anseranas; species Anseranas semipalmata. The sequence continues at coordinate 143,963 of VXAA01001006.1, read as the reverse complement.
TGAAGATATTTTTGCTCTTGTTACCTATTTATACAAGAGCCCACTTGAGCCTTAGTGGTAGCATCTTCCTTCTGAACAAGCTTTAATCCACATGAATTTGCAGTGAACTTACAGGACTGCCTCAGCTGTTGGGTGATTCACCACAGACTCTGTACATTGGCAGGCTTCTTCACTTGCTAAGACAGAGAAATAAAATCCGAATGAGAACTGCACGCCCCACTGGCATAGCAAACTGCTGTTGGACTCAAGAGGTGTGTGGGGCAGAAAGGGAATGCATGCTCAAATCGGTAAACTGTGGCTAAAGTTGCTCATCGTGCAGTTATGAATTGATTTACTGGGAGAATATGAACTGGACAATCTTTGCATCTTGAAGAAGAAAACAATTAAGCAGTTGCAATATTGGACAGAAAATATTTTGTGGTGGGCAGTACTAGTAAACTTTTTTCCTACAGACATGCAGATAAGCATAGTTTTGCTTGGTAGTTCACAATGAACACATTTTTTTTCTGCTTTAAATATTCTTCAGACCTGGTTTGCATACGAGCATCTATCATTCCCACACATTACTAAGTCATGAGAAATACTAATTAAAAAAAGTCTTTATTTTTTTAAAGTGGAGTACAGCTACATCAGCTGTGGTTACTGGTTTGTTTTCAAATCCAGAAACCACAATAAAGGCTGTTTTCCTTACATCAGATGTGGTGATTAATATGTGGTAGACTTGGGCTCCAGATTTTTACAGCTCTGTTAATTGATCATGAGCCAGAGCCTGGGGCTGTATAATTAAGCTAGCTGGAAAATTAATGCAGGAAATGGCTTCTAGATTTGATTGGTTTAAAAATCTATGAATACACTTATTTAATCCTTTTGAATTAAACTTGGTGCCAAAAAAATTATGTTAACTATGTCTGCAATTTCATAACTTCAGGGCAGTATTCTTTTTCTGCCTTTGAAATCTGTGATGTTTGTACAAAATAGAGTCATCTTAGACTATCTAGTGAAAGGTCTCTCCACCACTTGTTGGAGATGTTAGATTGTCTATGCCTTTGGTCTGACACATATAGGCACGGACATTAGATTAACTGGGATCTAGGGACCAAAAATCATTACTTGCAGCTCAACAGTGGATGGCTGTTCTTGTGCAAGAGCTCTCTAAGGTAAATCAAGCTCCATGGGGATGCAGATTTTACCTGCACATTGAAGGATGGCAGGAAAAGGGCCTCATTAAACAGAGATTGATATTATCTATTGTGCCTATAATATGGACAAAGGTATGTCCTCTCTACCTTGTATTCTTAGACTGAATGAGATCTCCAAACAAGATTAGAAATGCTATATCAAAAATATCCTTGAAAGGAGGGAAAGGAATGAGTGAATGCTCTCTAGTTCTGAGCTCCTTCACTGCCTTCCCATAACTAAAGAATAAATACATTCAACAATTATACTGAAGTCATCGTAATTAAAGCCTGTAATAAGTCGGTGTGGTACTGGAGATGGGGACATCAAGATTAGGCTTAATGAGCAGATGAAGATTCTAAGTGTTTTGAGAAAAGTTGTTTTTTAATTATTATTATTATTATTCTCTAATCAATGTGCACTAGTTTAGGTCACACAGTATAGTCAGCATATTCTCTCTTGGGTTAAGTTTGTCATTTGATACCACACTAAATGGCTGTTACTCAGCAAGTTGTAGGTCTTCGTAGGATCATTTTAGGGCTGTTTTTTCACAGATGGGAGATGACATTATAAAGCCAAAGAGAAGGAAAAATCATGATGGACAAATAAAAGTGAAATAAGAAATAGCTCTCTTAGGATTTTCTTGTTCTGTAATTGCATTTAGACTTGTCAAAGAGAAAGAACCTTAATCAAGAGACCCTTAATTATAATATATGTGAAGTATAAAATATTTTGTTAAAAAAAAATGCAAGGCAGAAGTAAAAAGCCCATTACCGAAAGTGTGCCAGGCATTGGTAATAAATAAACTAAGACTGAACATAATTGGGGTGAAGGGTTATGGTTGTACAATTAAAGTTATTATGCTAAGGTGATGTCCTAACATTATTAGCATGGCCAAGAAGCAAGTTACTATTCTAACTTTTAAAAGAAAGCTACTGTTAGGAGAGAGAAAGACTTCCACTGATGCCTTGTTTGGAAGCTACTGTAAGCCAGAACTGAGGTTGTCCTACCCTCCTTGCAATTCCTGTTAACTAGACGGTGGAACAAAAGGAAAACTCAATACACATATATCTGCATATCATCCTAAAGCAGCAATAGATGATCAAATTAGTAAGAAGTAATACTGTTGCTCTGGGAATTTAACATTGTTGACATTATTACTGGGCTTGAATTAAAAGCTTCCACATTCTTAAACTCCTAATTTGCATTTTAATAGTGCACCATGGTTAAAGAAACCTCTTTTTTTTTTTTTTTTAGTGGGATAAACTGTTCTGAAAAGAGACATTTTGTGATATTTGCTGCAGCTTTCCTTCTCCCCGCATGAGTTATTAATCGAAACCTTATAACTGATAGAGGTTCAACCAAGAAAACCAATGCTTATTTCAAGAAACCATTCCAGATTTTGAACTCCTATAGAATTATGCATAGTTTAAGTAAATCTCTAACTACTGCCAGATATACTTTTTCTTTAAAGTGATGATTTAACATAAGAGTCTTTAGAAAGCAGAAAAATATAGACGATATTTGACACATGACAGGTAAACTTAGAAAGATGAATAATACTTAGGGAGGAGTTAGGAATTTTGTAGAACAAATCATTAGCAGTGTTTATTTTTCTACCTTCTCATCTATTTCAGTCCCTTGAAACTTCTTCTTTTGACTGATATATGCACTACCTCCCTTCTGGTAGGAAGTTGAGGTTTCCTTTCTCTGCCATCACAAACAGTGGTAATAATTATTTAAACAAGGACATATAATAAAGGCTTGATTCTCTTCCACTGGTGATGACTGAAAAATTGTAACTGGTGCAGACTTTCTTTCTTCCTGTATGATGTGCTGTTGTGTACATTTTTATGAAAAGCATACATGCCATTGTCATTATACTTAATTAACATTTTCCATGTACTTAGCTCTATTGCAAATTATTATGTGAAATATAATGTTTGAGTGAATCTGCATCAGCAGCTTCTTCAGAAGTATAGGATTTTAAGAAGATTAATGCCCTTGACACACTAGGATTTATGTATGAAGGACCCCATCCTGCAGCTTTTATTCATACATAGTTTCTATGCAGCTTCGTCTGAGAATTTCAGTGTTGATTCTAAAAAGTTCTATTTCTGATTTTGTCTCTGTACTGGGTTTATGTGCATTTTGGGTACTGGGTTTGGTAGCAGAGGGGCTGCAGGGGTGGCCTCCGTGAGCAGAGCCCAGCAGCTGCCCCATGTCAGATCAGAGCCAGCTCCAGCCAGCTCCAAAA
>VXAA01001006.1:115986-131353 GCA_013399115.1 Anseranas semipalmata | reverse complement strand
AGGGACTCAAGAGACGTGGGAAGCCTGACTGCCAGTGAAGACTGAGGGAAAGAAGTTGTTGACTACGCCAGCCTTCTCCCTGTCTGTTGTTACCAGTTCTCTCTTCTTGTCTGTCAGAGGGGTACACTCTCCTTGACCTTTCTTTTCTGACCAATGTACCTATAGAATCCCTTCTTGTTATTCTTTGCATCCCTTGCCAAGCTCAGTTCCACCTGTGCCTTGACTTTCCTGATCCCATCCCTGCACATCCGGATGGCATCCCTGTGCTCTTGCCAGGCCACATGTCCCCGCTTCTACTGCCTGTGCATTTCCTTCTTATACCTCAGTTTGACCAGCAGGTCCTTGCTCAGCCATGCTGGTTTCCTGCCTTCCCTGCTTGCTTTCTTACACATGGGGATGGAGAGCTCTTGAGCTCTAATAGTTTCCGTAAAGAGTTGCCAGCTCTGATCAGTTCCTCTGTGCGTAAGGACAGTGTCCCTAAGGATCTCATCCACTTGTTATTTAAACAGCTGGAAGTTTGCTCTTCTAAAGTTCAGGGTCCCGACTTTGCTCTTTGCCAGGCCCATATTCGTCGAGATCACAAACTCAACCAGGGCATGGTTGCAGCACCCCAGACTGCCTCCAATCTTAACGTGTTTAATGAGTTCATCCACATTGGTGAGCACCAGGTCCAGTAACGCTTCTCCTCTGGTTGGTTTGTCTAATACCCGGACAAGGAATTTATCCTTGACACACTCTCCTGGATTGCTGTGTTACTTTCCCAGCAGACATCAGGGTGGTTGAAATCCCCCACCCATCAGGATGAAAGCCTGCGAGTGCGATGCTTCTTGTAGCTGAAGCAGGAAGGCCTTATCAACAGGTGGCCTAGTAGACCCCACCCACAAGGTGTCCTTTATTGGTCTGGTCGTTAACATTTACCCACAAGCTCTCAGCCTGTCCATGGCTGTTTCTCAGAGGCAGCTCTTTGCAATCTATCCATGTCTTAGCATAGAGGGCAACACCTCCACCCCTCCTTTCCTGTCTATCTCTTCTGAAAAGCCTGTAGCCCTCAATTGCAATATTCCAGTTGTGGGATTTGTTTCACCACATTTCCATCACAGCAATTAGATCACAGTTTTCTAATTGCACCATGGCTTCCAACTCCTCCTGCTTGTATCCCATGCTGTGTGCATTGGTGTAGAGGCACTTCAGCTGGGCTATAGACTGCATCACCTTTTTAGAGGAGCCCTCCCTTATTCCTCTGGGACAATTCACAGATATTTCCCTCTTGCCTCCTAAAGTGTCTGTGCTCCCTGTTTCTTCTCTGTCGCTGAGATGTACATCCCTTTCCCTCCCTGAATCTAGTTTAAAGCTCTGCTAATAGGTCCAGCCAGCTTGCTGCCCAGAATGCTCATGCCCCACCTGGTCAGGTGTGCCCCATCCGCTGTCAACATGTCCAGTCTCCCAAAAGTGCATCTGAGATTATAGAACCCCAAACCCTGAGTGTGGCACCAGCCATGCAGCCAATCATTCACCTGATTCATTTGTCTCCTTCTTCTTGGGTCCTAGTCTCCGACTGGGAGGATAGGGGAGAACACTACCTGCGCTCCCCATCCCTTCTTCATCTTTCTGAGGGACGTAAAGTCCCTTTTCTTATTTTGGAGTCTCCTCATTGCAGCCTTATTTGACCCTACATGAAAGAGTAGGAATGGGTGCTAGTCCTCTGGCTTTATCAGGCTTGGTAGCCTCTTTGTGAAATTGCAAAAGTGGGCCTCCAGCAAGCAGCAGTCCTGCTGCTTCTAGTCCTTCTCTAGAGAGATTGTCTGGATGACAAATGGGTGCCTCATTGCCTTTCAGCAAGGACTCTCCCAATTACTAACACCCTTTGCACTTTTTTGGTGGCACTGGTTCTAATACAGACGGTTGGTTGGGCCAACTTTGTATGGTTGTACTTTTCTGGGTCTTGACCATTACTTACACACTCTCCTTTTTTCAGCCCAAGTATTGTATCTGTTGTGTAGGGGCACTTCAGAGGCAAAGGGGAGACTCCTCCTTCTGCTCTGAGCACAGAAGAGGGTCCAGTCTCTCTTGTCTTGTGAGTCAGTCAAATCCATCATCTCAGACTTCTAAGAGAATGTAATCTTGTTACTTTTTTTTTTTTTTTTGTCACTTTGGTCACTTTTTCAAAAAAAAAAAAAGAGAGAGAGAGAAATGAATTAGTACAAAAATGTTAAAGATTTTTATTTTAAAAAGTGTGTACCTGCAATGTTGACTTTTCAACATTGGACATTTTAAAAGAGATAAAACATTTTTTGCTTGATAGTATGTTGTTGCTTAGATGTGAAAACATTTATAACGTGGTATATCTGAATCTGAATTACTGGCTGTGTATATTTCAGAGTATGTGAGTCTTGTTAATGCTACTTTATACACTGGAAAGCCACATTACCCTTTTCCCATAGTGTACTAACTCTTTTTATATAAATAGCAGTGGATACTATGGAAACCCTGGAGGGTAGTGCTTGAACTATAATTATATTCTGGTCATTAGTAATTATTCCACGAGGTATTGCAAAACATGTTCTCTAAAAATAAAATAAAATAAAATAAAATAAAATAAAATAAAATAAAATAAAATAAAAACAGGAGTTGCAATAAACCAGATCTTTAATTTTGGGTTGTTTGATTGCCACCATATTGACCCAAAAGACCTGAACCACCAAGCTCACTTCCTATTTAGTTAATATAGAAACATATATGATATAACTTGCAATTTTTCTGTGGTTCAGATTTCTAACTTTGCCTTGTTGTTGCTATCAAAATGTTTCCATTAATGAAGGCTCATTAAAACATTTCCTTTTTACATGAATGTTATGACAATTTATACTGTATATGTGAAAAAGTGTTTTTCTTCATTGGTCTCCATACATATTATCTATTTGAAGCATCTGCTTTTCAAATAATTACTGAATGTTAAAATGCATTACTTTTTGAATCAGTTTTACTAATAAAGGAATGAGATGAGAAAAAAATTCAGTGGAATTTTAACTTTCATATTTTTTTTTCAGATGAATTCAAACCTCTTAGTGAAGTTACAACCAGCAAGTTCACTCAGTTTCTCACAAAAAGGTCTCTTTGATTCATTGTGTAATTCTGTACCTTTGCAATGCAGCCATATCATTTATATAGAACCTAAATGAAGTCATGAAATATAAAATGTTGACTTTATTTTCTTTGATTGCTTCATGTGTGTGGTACTGCAATGAGGTATAATTTGAGATGATAGAAAAAAAAGTTAGGTATATATGAAGATTTCTTTTTTTTTTCCAGTTTTTGAGAAATGTTAGTGTTATTTTAGTGTAGTTTATGAAATCTCATATTAATGAGGATGATTACATCAGCAATGGGATACATTTACTGTATCGTATATCAATATAATATAATTTTAACAGTCAGAGAGTTCAAGGACTTTGTCATTCATGACTGTGAACAGGTTATAAACCCAGTTATATACAGTATATACTGTTGTATACTTTTTTTTTTTAATAACTGACTTATCTGACTAACGTGAGCGATTCAGAGGTTCCAGTTAGCATTTGTGAAAAAACTTGCTAAAGTTCAACCTCCATTAGAAAAGCCACCATGACCATGTGCATTGCTAGACACTGTGTGTGATATGTGATTTTCCTTCTGAAGTGGAACAGATCACCAGGGCTTGGGTGTACCACCTAATGGCAGAGGAAATTCAAGAATAATCAACAGTTGGATACCTTTGCCCTTTGTGTGGGAGAGGGAACCAGAAAAAATTTTTGATAAAGACTGAGACAGCACTGACATGTGATCGAAAGTCAGTCTGATTATGGCTATGGCTGGGATGACTGAGGGAAGGAAAATGATAAAATAGTAGAAAAGTTTTTGTTGACTAGGAATATTTTTGCATACTTTTCACACTTTTTCATAATCCTAATCTTGACCTGCAAATGTGGTCATGAAGGAATATTTTCTAAAAGTGAGGTTTGCTCCATTAAATAAATAAATAAACAACCAAACAACAGTTTTTTGAACTCTGTATTAGATTACTGTTTTGTCTACATGGTCCTTTAAAACTACTTGGAAATTTCACTTTTTGCGTGCCATCTGTTTATGTGTTGCATCTTGTGGGAAGCTATCCATGTTGTCTGTCATTTCATGTCAGTTATAAGAAGCTAGGTTTTACTCTACTAAACACTCAAAAAATGCCCTGTTTGAATTTTTCTTCTTCTGCCAGTGAAACAGAGATACAGATTCAGTTCATACAGCAAAACTGTATATTTTCTCCCTAAAAGTCTTTTTACAAAAATCTGAATAAGTAGTTTGTACAGCATAGTGGAATAATTTCATTATGGAAAAGGCTGGGTTAGTTTTACATTCTAGGGTTAGATTCCTGTCTGGTGTAAGTGAAGACAGTTTTATTTAAGTTTTAGTTCACCTAATAATAATAGACCATCTGATCATAAATCACTAGTGTGCTTTTCCCTTCTGTCTTTCAAACTGAAAAGCATTAATGTGGTGAGAAAAACAGACATACGCACACTCATATATACGTGCATGTACACACACACAGTTAAATGGCATAAATGTCACATAAAAGACTGTCACTAGTCCTAAAAAAAAAAAAAAAAAAAGATTGCTTTTTGGAATGAAGAAAGAGTGCATCATTTTTGACATTATACCAGGCATTTCACATTTCAGTGGTTTTAATCTTAACATGAGAAGAGTTTAAATTGTCATTCTTCCAAGAAGGAGGATTTTATAATACCATATCATTATGTAATTCATCCTCTGTAATGTTTGACTACCAGTTGTGCTGTTGTCTATATATCTGAATTATAAAATCTCTAATACCAAATACTATTCACTGCATTGCTGCAAAACAAGAAGTCTTTTGTACCACACTACTTTTTCTTGGAGACTGCAAAACATCTATTAGCTTAGGTTATTTACTAACACCATTAAGCACCCTTTACTTCAGGCTAATGGATTTGCTGCTTTCAGGTTTGAGAGGTTGAAGTTTCTTCTATAATGCATCAGCTTAACAAATGGAAAAGGTGTAATGCACTGAGATTTATAAAGTAACATAGTCAGCATTACAATTGTTCTTCACCTTGAACCGAGGTAGATAGACTCCTACAAAGCAAAGGACAGCTTCTACAGCCTTCACTCCTTGTGGAGTGACTTCTATTGATGCAAGGCAACTTTTTTACCCTGTTGGCTGTGACACACAAGGGTCAAAAAGAGGTGAGAAGGGTGAAAATACGAAAGCATAAGTTTTTTAAGTTTTAAATTATTAAGTCTAAAATTGACTTGGAAATGTAGATAAAATGAAAAAAAAATGCAAACAAATTATGATGATTTATAACTGTGAGCAGCTCAGTTCCTCAGGGAAGGGTAATGAAAAGTGGCTGCAGATGTTTAGTTAGCAAAAAGCTAACTGCTCTTTTAAAAGAGCTAACTAAGAGCAGCTAACTGCTCTGCTTTTAAATGCCTACACAACTTAGTTCCTTTAGGAGAGGAAAGTGAATTTTTTAGTCTGCAACAAATAGTTACAGACAGTTTCTTGTTCTGTCCTTCTGAAAGGACTAAAGAACTGTTGCATGTTCCTGTTCCTTGACTAGTGGTTGCATGCAAGGAGGATGGAAAAGATTAGAAGAAGTTCAAATGGAGATGGTACTTCCATTATTTGAAAAGTACTGATATAAAATAATCTCATCTGTTTCAATTACAATGAATACATGCTTCTTTGCAGGGTAAAGGTTGCAAAGGTTGCAGAATCTGGCTTTTCATGAGCAACCTTATCTAGTGGAAGGTATCCCTGCCCATGGTGGGAGGGTTGGAACTAGATGATCCCTTCCAACCCTTAAGGTCCCTTCCAACCCAAACCATTTTACAGTTCTACAGTTCTATGATTCTATGACTCTGGTTCTATGGTTCTATGATTCTATATATCTGTATCTATGTATGTGTGTATCTATGTATGAATTAACACTGATAACTACAAATATTTCTGTGTTGTATTGGGATGTCTTTGTCATGATGAGAAATAAGAGAATATCCAGAGTAAAGTGGCCTCAGCAGCATTAATTCTACTTCTTTGACACTTCAATGCAATGTATAGTCTTTCATCCCATATTATGCTTTCTTCCCTTCACAAGACGTCCTCTTTTCAGAACTTTACTTCTCACCTTTTATCCTTCCCTCTGCTTGTGGGAAAATCACAGGCTTTTGAGTTGCTTCAAAAGTCAGCAGAGATGCCACCCTGTACTTTAAAAAAGCAAACTTTAAGCTTCTCGGGGAACTAGTTAGCAGTGTCACCTGGGAATCTGCTTGAGAGGGTTTAGGGGCCCATGAGAGTGGTCACTTTTCAAGAACCACCTTTTAAAAGCCCAGGAGCAGGCAATTCCACTGTGCCACAAGCCAAGCAAATGGGGCAGGAGACCAGCCTGGCTGAACAGGGAACTCCTCCTGGAACTAAGAGAGAAAACAAGAAAATATACGACCTCTGGAAGCAAGGTCTGGCTTCACAGAGACAGTACAGAGCTGCAGTTCTCATCTGTAGGGGGAAAACAAGAAAAGCCAAAGCTCAGCTTCAGTTGACACTGGCCAGAGTTGTGTCAGACAAAATTCTTTACCATGAGGGTGGTCAAACACTGGAACCAGCTTCCTAGAGAGGTGGTTGATGCCCCATGCCTGTCAGTGTTCAAGAGGCATTTGGACAATGCCCTCAATAATGTGCTTTAACTTTTGGTTAGCCCTGAAGTGGTCAGGCGGTTGGACTAGGTGATCTTTGAAGGCCTCTTCCAACTGAACTATTTGATTCTAAAGGCCCCAGAAATCTCAAATAAGTTGTCATTTGAACATACAAGTGTTTCTTGCTGTGTCAACCAGGCCAAAATGTAATCAAAGAGCCTGCAAGTTTCCACTTCAGTGCTGGAAAACTTGGTACTGTCTCATCAGTTGTTACCCTCCTGTATATTAGAAATAGAGGCAGAAAAGTTCAGTATCTGAGTCTGAAGAACTGTTTAACAGTATGTATAGACTAAAGGTAGGACTTAGCCTGACTCTAAAAGTGTGAATTACTGAAACAGATTTACGATATGGGTAGGAATTGTTAGAGTTAAGTACAGCGAAGGTCCAGTCAGGACCTTCTCATTTTTTCACCTATCTCTGACCCTATATCTTAGGTAGATATGGTGAATAGTCACAGAAAGCATGTGGAGTATATGGGACTGCAATTCTCCCTATTCTCTGCTTGCCATAATCTCAGACTTAATACAGCTTCCTGTGGCAGACGTCTCCTTCAAAATGTAAAGGGGAAAAAACATGAGCAATCTGGATGTTTCTAGTAACACAATATCCTGCTAGCTGCATATTTTCTTTTTACGAGTTTAAATTATTTTACATTAAGTGAGAACTATCATGATACAGTAGCATAACTGCAAGACAGACATGCATAAAACAGGGAAATTACAAACACTTCTATTATTTTTTTAAATAATATCATTTCAGAGTTGAATCAAAATATATACATAATATTAAGAGAGAACTGATGACAGAAGGTCGTAAACTGTTATCGTATAATAAATGTCCTAGTCAGTCCAAATAACCTCAAATTCAAAAGTAGTAACAAATTCTAACACTCCCGCTATAAGAGTAGTATGGGAAAAGGACTTAGGCATAGAAATAATTGTAAAAGACAGAATGAAAGTGTGTTTTCTTCCATGCTGCTAAACATCTTTTGGTTATCTAATTAATTTATTTAGCTATAGTCCACTGAGTAGGACTCCATAAAATTTTCCAACTGAACACCTTTTTTTGGGACATAAAATTAAATAACAATCTTCTTTTAATTTAATTTAATTCTATTAGCTGTTTCATTTGTGCTGTGAGCAGTGGAACAGGGCAGGAGGGATTCTTACTGGGAAGTTTTTATGTAGTTAGTCCCTGAGAACAAGATCCAGCTTTGGCCAACCTTGTCTGAACACAGGAAGAGCTCTTTTGGCTATCACCAGGTCCATACTCTGTCTCCAACTGACTAGAAGCAGAAGAGATATTGTATACATTTTTCCCTCACAGTACACTTGGTGGGGTTCTTGGTGGGGTAGGGATCTAATACCAGTTGTAGGAAGGACAGCTGCCTTTTGATCAGCCTGGCTCCTACTGGATTCATTTGGTGGCACCTTGTTTTCAAAGAGCCTGTGACCTGTCAGCCCCTACCCACCCTACATGCCCATCAGTCACAATCTTGAAGACTTCTTTTATAGCCTCCTTAAACTTTTATCCATATTGAGGAGTCCTAATTTACCCAGTTGGTCCTTGTAGAGAAGCCATTCCTTGTGTTTGATCATCAGACTAGACTGGTCACCTGAAGAGATGGCAATACAGAGACATAGATAATACTAAGCCATAGAAACAAAGATGACAGATAAAAGGTGAGAAAAGGCTTTAAGATAGGAAAAAAGAAAAAAAAATAATACTTCTTGATATTAAATATGCAGTTATTTGGAGGCGGGAAATTAGGAAGACATAAATGGAATGACAAGGGAACAGAAAAGGTCTGAGAGAGGGCAGAAGACCAGAAATCCCAAAGCTAGGTACAAAGTGAAACTGAGGTTAAAAAACAATGGAGAAAGAGCTGGAGAAAACAGACAATCGGAAGAAAAGATTTTCAAGACAGCCTGTCATGAATATCCAAATGTTTCTGGTTTGATCACTTCTGTGCTTACTCCTACCCTTTGGGATCGCTGCTTATTGTTTCCTGCAGCTTTTTTCTTAAGATGACTGTTTAAGACCACAGGGATGCACACTGTGGTCTATATTAAGGAGTAAAGGACATCGTGCACTCTAAATTGAATGAGGTTTTTCAAATGAAATAAAATCTCATGTTCTGTGTTAACACTCCTCAGTACACGATTACAGACTTTGTGAAGCCCTTCACTTTTCTTCCTTCTGTGGTTATTACCTATGTGTATGGGGTTATTTTTCATCCTGAGGAAGTTGGCTGGTTAATGTAATTTTGGTCAAGTTGAGAAGACTGTATTTTAAGTAGTCTTGCAACTTTTTGTCAAGACAGTCATATTCTTGACTAGTCTGATCCTTAAAATCTAATTGCAAGCACCCCTGATACCAGCTTTCTACATTTATGGTCACAGAGCTGGAGAGCTGATACTGTAGATGTTCCCCATATTTCTAGTTAGTGGAAATGTTTTCAAAATGAGATAATCAAGGTAACACAAGAACACTGATAACCATTAAAGTAGTCATGCTTTGACCTGCCAACTTCAAAAATCTGTAGAGCACAATGAATGCTGCCACTATCTTAAAGCAAAGTTGAGGCTCTAGAAATGTGATGTTATACAGATTATGAAAATTTTTGATTCAATATCCCAGAAAGAGAAAATATACTGATTGATCAGTACTGAACAGTCACATAGCAAGGAAGGGAAAAAAAAAAAAGGTGAATTAATTTGGAGAAGATTTATTTGGTTTGTGTAATAGGGAGTGTAAAACAGTAAGAACTCAGTTGCCTAGCTGTCACCTGCCTCCAGGGTACAATCAAACACTGCCAGTGAATCAATAGTCTGGGAAGATTTTTTTTCATATAGCTGGAGTTTAACATGAGGCTGTAAGTGCTCCAGGTGGCAGGGTCATTTGTTCATTAGTGACTTTCACAATAAACAATTGTGGTCCCATGGCATGACAACAGTAATTTACAAGGGGGGAGGAAGAAAAGCAAAGAAACCCCCAAATCCAGAACTCTGAAGAAAAAGACTCACGAGAAAGTCTTATAAATCCTAAGAAAAACTAGTCAAGAGTAGGGCAACAGAAGCAAATAGTGCAGTAAAAACCTATTACATTATCCAGTTGCAGCCTAGCTGATCCATTTTATAAAGAACTTCCTTTAAGCTTTTCATTAAAACCAGAATCTGGTATCAATGCTCACATCACTTTGTGTGCTTCAGGCAGAGATTTAACTTTTATATGTTGCTTTATGCTCCCTTTTTTTCCCTCTTCTTAACACAAAGCTTATAGATGATCTGAAGGATTGATTCCAATGGGTACTGTGTTGCTAATTTGCAAAATCTGTGCCTTTTAGAGATTATTTTGTTGAAATTAGTGTAAGCACTGGTGATGCAAGATAAGAAGAAAGAACATTACCCTGCATATGCATTTCTTCTGAAGTTTGATAATCCTATTTAGAGACCAACTTTAACATGATTTAAGACTTCCAGCAGTGTTCCTGGAAGCATAACAAGCAAAGCTTGAAGTTGCGATAGTGGGTGTATCCCAGCTTTCAATTTCTTTCAGGGAGTGTAGCATGTAAAAGTGGAAATTTGACTGAATGTAAGGCTTTGGTGTTTGGCATTTGCTGCCTATCTGCCAACAGCATGGACTTTAAACAGACATAGTAAGAGTGAGGGCATAAGGATCTTTGAAAATGTCATGCTAGTTACACAATGGGGTTGAGTTTGCCTCTTTAATAACCATTAAATAATCAATAAATAACCATCCTGGGTTTTGTTGTTAAAATAAATATTTGTCTACATTACTTTTCCAGTGAAATAACCAAGTGCCAGCTAAGCATTTTCTAAATGCTTTTATTTTCACCTAATGCCAATTGTACATTCTGGATACTTGCTCTGCCTGCAGTAGAGTTACCAACCCCTGTGTATCTCCAAACAGAACTACATGGACGACTTACTTTATAGAAGTGGTAAGGAAATGATAAGTAGCACTAAAAAGTTGGATACCAGGACCTTTGTTACCAAATACAGCAGAGGTTTGGACTGCTCTTCTTCAGTACTTCTGTTATATGGGAAAGGTAGAAAGGAAGACTGTTTTTTCCCATCCTATCCAGCAAGTCTGGCAGGTACACAGTATCTTTACATTTTAGAAAAATCCCTTTAAGAAATATGTGGAAAACCTGGCTGTTGAATCATTTACCGTTTTTTTAATTTTTCTTAAGTGTCCCTACTGGTTTCTGTGAGGTTTCAGCTTAAGTTGAATTTCAGTGTTTAGCCTGTTGCAAAACGTACATAATCATAGTCCAAGTGTGTCTCGTGTTAAGTTATCTCTGTTCTTGCAAACATTCTTAGATTGTTCATTACAATGATTTTTCTTACCCAAGGAAGCGGTTGAAGTTTTTTTTGCCACTATTTACATTGGACACCACTATTTACATTCCCACCTGGAATACTGCGTGCAGACCTGGGGCCCCCAGCACAAGAAGGATGTGGAGCTCTTGGAATGGGTCCAGAGGAGGGCCACGAAGATGATCAGAGGGCTGGAGCACCTCTCCTATGAGGAAAGGTTGAGGGAACTGGTCTTGTTTAGCTTGGAGAAGAGAAGGCTCCGGGGAGACCTCATTGCGGCCTTCCAGTACTTGAAGGGAGCATATAAATAGGAGGGGGAACGCCTGTTTACATGTGTTGACAGTGATAGGACAAGGGGGAATGGTTTTAAACTAAGACAGGGGAGATTTAAGTTAGATATTAGGAGGAATTCTTTCACTCAGAGGGTGGTGAGGCACTGGAACAGGTTGCCCAGAGAGGTTGTGGATGCCCCATCCATGGAGGCATTCAAGACCAGGCTGGATGTGGCTCTGGGCAGCCTGCTCTAGTAGTTGGCAACCCTGCCCAGAGCAGGGGGGTTGAAACTAGATGATCTTTAAGGTCCTTTTCAACCCAGGCCATTCTACGATTCTATGATTCTATGATTCTATGACACATGTCAGGAACATTGTAAGCATGTGTTTCGTTTTAAGACCATGAATAAAGAAGGCCCAGATGTCAAACTCAACCCAAGATGTTTCCATTATCTTCTTAGTCTTTTCCATTGACATATGAAAAACTTCATTGCTTAAAAATTTCAGCTTGAAGAAATGTATGGGCATGTATTTGAACTGTTGTGACATTTCTGACCAAACAGTCTAAACTTACAGGTCATTTCAGCAACATTTGACCAGTTTCAGTACGGATGGAATTTCTGAAACAGGGAAGACTTTAATTTATCCCTGAACATGGAACAATCCTTTAGGTTAGTGCATTTATCTTGAGGTCTTGCATCACTACTTTAATGGATGCTATTGGATGTCCTGGTTAAATAACGCTTCCTTCTACAACCATTTGTGTATTTTTGAAAAGTCTTTAATCTGATACAGAAAAAAGATTGTTTTCAATACCCAGATTTTAATCGTCTAGTGAGAATATATTGCTGAATTCTACTTGCAACATTTAAGAGAAAAATAACAAAAAGTCATCTTGCTTTTATAAAATTCTGAATACAGGCATATAAGAAGAGCTGCTCTAGTTCAGAGCAGGCCATTTAGCCAGTATTCTGTCATAAAGGGTATGTCCTTCAGTAAGAGAAGGACAGGTGAGAGATGTGGCAAAATAAGAATAGGGCAGGCATCATCCCTAATGATTCCCCAACCTCTATGCATCTTTAGCTCAGGAGATTTCCTAAGCTTGGTGTTATTTATCTTTTTAGTAACTTCCTTTATATATATTTAATGGAGTTGAAGAATTAACAATTTCACCTCTGTATTGGCTTTACATGTTTTTTAGTAGCTGGGGGGGGAGGTGCAGGGGTGACCGTTGTGATTAGAGTCCAGGAACTGCCCCCATGTTGGACAAAGCTGATTCCAGCTGGCTCTGAAACAGACCCAGCTGAGCCAATGAGTAATGCTGGTGGTGCCTCTGTGATAACATATTTAAGAAAAGTAAAAAATGCTGAGCAGCAGCAGTGATGGAGAGGAGTAGGAAAAATGTGAGAAACAACCCTGGAGACCCCAATATCAGTGAAGAAGGAGGGGGAGGAGATGCTCCAGGTGTCCTAGCACAGATTCCCCTGCAGCTGGTGGAGAAGACCATGGTGAAACAGGTTGTCCCCCTGCAGTCCATGAAGGATGACACCAGAGCAGATATCCACACTGCAGACCATGGAGGACTCCACACCATAGCAGTTGGATATACCCTGAAAACCTGCAGCCCAGGGGAAGGACCTGTGTTGGAGCAGTTTGTGAAGGACTGTATCCCATGGGAGGGACCCCACGCAGAAAAGTGTGAGGAAGGAGCAGCCGAGATGAAGCTTTATGAACTGATTGCAACCCCCACCCCCCATTCCCCCGTGCTAGCTGGGCAGGGAGGAGATAGAAGAATCATGAATGAAGTTGAGCCTGGGAAGAAGAGGTGGTAGGGGAAAACTGGTTTTAGTTTTGCCTTTGTTTCTCACTACCCTATTCTATTTTTAATTGGCAATAAATTAACTTAGTCTTCCGCACATAGAGTCTGTTTTGCGCTTGGCTGTAATTGGTGAGAGATCTCCCTGTCCCTACCCTACCCACAAACTTTTTCATCATATTTTCTCCCCTCTCCTGCTGAAGAGGGGGAGTGAGAGAGCAGCTTGGTTGGCAATTGGCAGTGAACCAAGGTCAACCCACCACAAGCTCACTATTCTTTCCTAGATTAAATAAACCCATATCCATCATTAGTTTCCTGTAGGTTATGTTTGCAGTACGTTTTCTGATCTTTTCCTCTTTTCTTACTCCACACTAGTGGAGTATTCCACTACAGGAAACATTCACATGTTTCCTGAAGTGTAGTGCCTTAACACAGCTTTCAACCGCAGCTCAGGTCTCCCCAGAGCTGATGAACTTTGGGGGCTTGTACATTCATATTCTTACTGATGCATCCCAAGATTAGATTTGCTGTGTTCAGTATATCCTCACTTTTTGTTTTCTGTTTGAAATATTCAGTTGCAGACTAACAATAAGCCTTCAGGTTCTTCTTTTCTCAAGCCACTGATATGTACCAGCCTAAAGTCTTGCTGTTAAAACATGATCTCAAAGTTGAGTAATCTAGGTTTAAGCTTGATTCTACAACAAATCTTTCTGACTGAACTGGACAAGTGTTCTTGTTTGATTGACCTTGCTGCTGTCAGATCCCTTTCTGCATCATCTTTTTATATGGGCAGATAGTGATGGGACAAGGGGGAATGATTTTAAACTAAAAGAGGGGAGATTTAGATTAGATATTAGGAGGAAGTTTTTCACTCAGAGGGTGGTGAGGCACTGGAACAGGTTGCCCAGAGAGGTTGTGAATGCCCCATCCCTGGAAGTATTCAAGGCCAGGCTGGATGGGGCTTTGCGCAGCCTGATCCAGTGGAAGGTGTCCCTACCCATGGCAGGGGGATTGGAACCAGATGATCCTTAAGGTCCTTCCCACTCCAAGGCATTCTATGATTCAATGATCTCTCAACTGATTGTTCATTTAGATTGCAAGCTTTTCAAATTGGGACTGATTGTGTCTATGCAGTGTCCAATACAGGGCTGTGATTTAGGCTGGGTTCAGTATTACAAATAATTCAGATCATATTGGCTTTCTTGGCACTCAGTGGAAAAGCCTAGTGTTTCTGCTGTTGATGACAAAGACGGGTCAGCAAAGGGACATAAACCTGTGAAATAAAACCTTTCCACCATGCAAAAACACAGAACTACTTTGTCTTACATTTAGCATGTATATCTCTAGGATAATACTTAAAAAAATAATGAAAAAAAAAATAGAAAAGCATAATATTTTAACTAGTTTAGTTTAGCCAGGGAGTGAGTGAGAAAGAATAGAGATAACTTAGGCTGCATAGAATACTTCACATCTTCAAAACACTACACAAGCCACAACTAATTAAACCTCACAGTGGGCAAAATACTTTTCCTTGGAAACAGGCCAAAAGTATTCAGATTTGAATTAGATCTGAAGAAAAACGAATCAAATAGTTCTAAGAAATACCTCATTTTTACCTCCAGTTAGGCTCTTTGACAAGAAAATTTCTTTTTTATAGGGGAAAAATATTCATGTATGTTTAATACTTTCTGAAATTGTATTTAAATCTAAGTTTTTAATTCAAAAGTTTCATTGTTGCTGTGGTTTAAATAAACACTGTAAGAATTATATTCTATACATTAAGATGTTAAAAACCATGGTGTCTTAATGGAGGTCAAAAGACTCATCATGCAAATAGGGTGCCCTGGCAGATAACCCCATGCCATGTTGGCTTGGTCATTACTATGCTGGAAACCAGGTGCATGTTGACTTTATAAGAAATTAAATAAGCAACAGCAAGTGGAAAGATCTCAAATTAGGAAAGTATGTCACTTTATTTATGAGGGAAAAATCAGATTTAGATTTTACAGGAGCAAGAAAAGGACCAGTGGCAATTATACATTCAATAGACAGAGTTAGCTTAGGTTTGAACCTTTTGAAGATAATCTAAGCTACTTTCTCAAGCAATTACCTTAATGTTGGGCAACAATTTGTGCTGGATACTACCAGGTTTCCTTTTTTTTTTTTTTTTT
>VXAA01001006.1:65225-115970 GCA_013399115.1 Anseranas semipalmata | reverse complement strand
TTTTTTTTTTTCTCCTTTTTCTTATATGACTGTTCAAGGAAGTAGTGGATGTTGCAGTTTTTGCTAGACAGACCATCTTCTGTGCAGTAACAGTTAGTCAAGATTTAACTAACTGGAAAAGTCTGAGTCCTCCTGAAAATTTAAGTTAGGCTTTTTTAGGGATATTGGAGGTCCTTCTCTTAACCTGTTTCATAGGAGCGCATTGCTGTAGTTATGAGTCGTATGAGAATGAACATAATGTGAATATTCAGATTAGCTGGATGAGGGAACATAAATTATTATATTGATTTTCTTTCATCTTTGAAAACAATGCTAGAATTAAAAGCTTTATGTATGGTGTAGTCAACAAGTCTAAAATTATAGTCTCCTCTTGCTTGGTAAGGTTGTTTCAGGTGATCACATATGGTAAACACTGGCGTTTCTGAATTATCTCTTTGTGTGAGAAATTACACTTTAAAACCAGAAACTTTTGCTTGAACTCAGGTTTATCCAGCATAACAGGCCAACTTGATGTCATTGATTTGCTGACTTGAGACACTCTTTCAGCTGATAGAATGAACTTCTGACTCATTGTAACTGAGCTCATCTGACCAGAAAAACACACAGACTCTTTTCTCTTATTCCTTGGGGTATTCCCATTATCTTTTCTAAATCTTGAGAGTTATTCTTTATTGAAGAAAACAAAAAAAACAAAAGGCTGAATGAGTTGTATTCTCCCTAGAGACCTAGGACACTGCCGTAAAAGCATTAAAACAAACAAAAAAAATGATTCATATCCTGGAGAAATTTACAGTCTATCTAAGAAAAGAGAAAACAGACAGCTATGGATAGAAAAGTGAAGATGTAAGACCAAGCAGCCTAACAGGTTAACAGTTTCTCTACAAATCATGGAAAATGAGAGATTTAAAGAAGGATTTTTTGGAATATAGTAGCAAAACCAAAGAAGACAGGGAAGTACTTGCTCAAATGATGAACAAAAATATTTTGGAGTCTAACATTTCTGTTTGTTTGCCACAAAAGCCAACATTTTGACACTGAACATGAATGTGGAGTGATGGGATATTTAGAAAAAAACTTCCTTCTCTGTTTTTTTCCTTTCCTTTCCTTTCCTTTCCTTTCCTTTCCTTTCCTTTCCTTTCCTTTCCTTTCCTTTCCTTTCCTTTCCTTTCCTTTCCTTTCCTTTCCTTTCCTTTCCTTTCCTTTCNCCTTCCCTTCGGTACTTAGGGGAATGTTTATGTAATGCAACAAGAAAAAGAAACTGCCTTGGAATGCAGGGAGGCTTGCAATAAAATATTGAAATTAACAGCTGCAAAGCTTTGAGGGTCAAAAACGGATTCCAAGAAATCAAATTCTAAGATCTCCTTAATTTTACCAACTGTGCGTAAATTAAATAAATGAAAAGGATGGAGTATGTGTCTGAGAGAAGATGAATGTCACTCCTGAAATACATCATGTCATTATTTCTACTGTCCTCTCAGTGGTCTGTGTTTAAAATTTCAGTAACTTTATATTTTAAAATGTTTGGGGAATAAATTCGTCCTGATGCAATTTGCCTTTGATTTGAGGTAGGCCTTTTATGATTCAATTGTTTGTATTTAGCTTTTTCCTTATATTTGAGAAGGAGTTAAAATTGATGCCTAAAAAGAGATTATTTTCTCTTTATTATTATTATTTTTTTAAAAAAATTCCTCTTATGGTTAGAGGGTTCTCAATCCATCAAGCAAATTTAGCTTCAGCCTTTATCATTAATAGCTAACTGAGTTGAGTTGAATTCAGAATGCTTAAAACAAAAAAAGGACATAAAGAAACTGGTAAACACTAATTTGAATTCCATTGCCTTTGCTGAATTGCAGGGGTCAGGCCATTAGTATCTTTTCACATTACTGTGTCTTGAAGGAGGCTGGAACAGGACAATCATATTACTGTGGCAGACTTACAATGCTCCTATCTGCTAGCATTCAAGCTATTTTCATATGCTACTTTAGGAACCTGCAGATTAATACTACATGTTTTAATAAAACATTCCAATGCTAGTCAGTGCTGGTGAATTTATGCATGCTTATGCACAGATATTTGTCTTAACTGAAGACAGTACTTTTGCAATGCAATTTATAATGGAATCAAATTTATAATTACCACGAAAATTAATCAGACTAGAGCTGAAGCCATTGCTCTCAATAGTATAAGCACCACTAAGGTGAGGATGAAGAAAGCAATTTAAAACCTCAGCTATCAAGAGGTGTGCTTGCTGACTTGAACAGCGTCAATAGCTTATTCCTCTCTCCTGGCTCCCTATTGAAGCCCCAGTCCAGTTCAAGTAAGTCAAATTAATGTAGCCTTGTTTTGATTTGGATATTTGCTCTATGAAAATTAAAAAAAAAAAAAAAAACTAGAAAATTATTATATACACCCCCAACAGACTATTTAGATTTTGATTCACATGACACTTACGTTCTGTTCAAGTACTTTGCTCTACATGTTACCGAAGAGCAATCTGTACTGTATAATAAAATGTACAAATCACTTTCCCACTGAGAACAACTAATAAGTCTTTCATCTTTTTTATTACTTGATCTTTATTGGAAAAAATAAATTCCATGCACTCAGGCATAATTTTACCTTATGTCTTAACATTTGTTTGTTAACAAAATATAATTGTCCTTTCTATCATTTTTCTTGGGTTGTGTGGGGGAGAGATCTTGCTTGCCATCTCCTGAAAACTGGGAAGACTTTGTTATAGTATAAAAGTTGCAAAGGCAAGAGTGTATTCACCTCATGAAGTTTGAATTATTTTCCATTGGAATTAAGTGAAATGAAAATATGCTGGTCCATAGACGAAAGAAAACCACACATTTGTGTCTTCTTTCACAAGATCCAGAAACACAAGAGTTCAGTTTCATTTACAAGAAGCAAAATGGTTATCATAGTAATAAATTCCTTTTAATGGATACATGGTATATGATTTTTGTCATGGTTACATGGCTTAGAATTACAGCTCCCACTGTCTTACAATGGTATTATGCTCCAGCTCCTAGAGGTGCTTTGTATATTTCTCCTATCAGCATGTTAGACCAACATTGACCATTGTCTTCTCTTTCCTAGTTTCCAAACTATGCATTTAGGACTCTACATTTCAAAACTTTTGCCAAGTCTTTCTCCATGTCTTCTCTGTGTTTGATGCTGCTGATATGTGGGACAACTCCATCACAAAATTACATTTGTGGCTGTTTTCTTATGTCCCAAACCTCACCATTACTAACATGAAAGCTCTGCATAGGTCTCAATTGCTCCAGGAACAAAAGTAAACTGTTGCAAATGTTGTGATCTTTAGAGAAAGATTGTGCTGCTATTGATACAGTGTCATAAAGAGTCTAATAGCAATAACAGTAATACAGGATTGTTGACTAAGATAGCATTCATCTCATCATGTTAGGTATAACTGAATCAAGGATCAAGGATCTTTTGACTGATATAATAAAGGAATCCAACAGTTTACACAAATTTGGAAAGTGTGTTGAAATCAAAGAAACTCTCTGCTTTGAATTATTCCCTTCTATATATACTTACATCATTTTTCCAGCAATTGTTTATGCAGTGATTATGAAACTGTGATCCAGAAATATATTTTTTTTGTGACATGTGATAAATATGATACCATACAGGACTGAATTTTCTTGTTTTTATGAAAAGGTAACTCTTTTATACATTTTCTTAAAAATATCTCCTCTACTTGTATTACTTTTCTAGTTAAGCAGTTCCCAAAATAGCCAGAGAGACTGTTAAATAAAACAAAATGTAATCTATCTGGTCAAAGAAGGGACAGGATATAGGCCTTAACACAATTTCCTTTGAGATGTGGGCCAGTCTATGAAAAAGTCCTTGGGGAATATTGGCCATTCTCTACACTAAAGTTCTGCTCAGGGTTATTATATGATATAAAATATCGTTCTAAAGCAGGATATATAGCAGGGTATATTTTAAGTGTGCGTAAAGTGATCTTGGTGGGTGCACATAGGTCTTTAGGTATTTTAAGATCCTCACATTACAAGATGCCCTATAACTGTCAGATATGCCCTTGTATGTATTTCACTACTGTTTTATCAGGCAGCAAAGCAGAAGAGAATCCTCAGAAAAGAAAAAAAAATGTTTTGGCTGGAATAGTCAGCTGGGATTTGACACGTTGTTTGATTTCCTAATCTTCCATAGCTGTTCTGTGTAGGCTTGAGTAAGCGGGTGAATGTAGGGTTCACTACAATGACTTAAGACATATAAAACATAAAGTGCACTCTTCAAGTTCCAGAAAGTAATTCCATTAAAAGAAAGACAAGAAGATTACCTTCTGGATGTACTTGTCTTTCTCTATGAACTACAGAAAAAAAAAATAAAAAATAAAAAAGCTTATTTGCAGTTTCCATGATTAAGATAGTTTTAATTGTGGACATGTAGAGGGCTGGCTACATGTGAACTAAAAATACAAGATCTCCCTTAACTGTCACATTTATAGTACAACTTTTCTGAGCTGCTTTTGCTATTTACCTCAGGGTGAGATAAACTGTACATCTGAGGTGAGTATCTTTATCTTTCCCTGTATTACGAAAGAATGCAGATGACAAGTTAAACACACATATCTAAATGAGAGACATCTTGCTGAAACTGATTTCTCAGTTCTCCTATCCCTACAATAGTATTGAGAATATCTTCCTTTTCTAATTAACTTTATCATTTTCTATTAGCGTTTTAGAAACTGTTTTTCTGAGGGAGTTGTCTTTTATTATGCACATATCAGTTATTTAATAGGATTCATCTCATGTAAACACACAATTCCAATCATAATGATTATAATAAACTGTTGTTGTTGTCTAGCTTAAGAATTTCAGTTTAAGAATTTCATTTAAGAATTAAATAATTAAGAATTATTATTAAGAATCCAACAAATAAATTGTTAAATCAATAATTATTATTTTCATCTAGCAGTGTGCTATTCCTAAAGGTTATTTTCACATGCACCTGAGCCTTGGCTTCCAGTTCTGTAGAAAAGATTCCCACACTGGGAGAGCCAGCCATAAACAAGTACTGCAATGTTTCTTCATTTCCATTTTCCCTGTACACTAGATTCAACAACGTAATATAAATGTGCAGACCCTACATGCCAATATAGACTCACACTGATCATTTGTATTACCAACAGTGAATATCATGGAGAGGCTGTGTGCAGTCATACTTCAAATCAGATTAAGAAATTAATACTTAATATGCCATGATTTATAATAGTGTATTTTCCTGACAACAGTGTTAGGCTAATTGTTTCAATTAGGTTGGAATTCATTGCTTGTTACTGGGAATTCATATTGATTAAGTGATGAGATACCAGAAGGTAAGCAACAATTTTATTGCTTCCCAGCAGTAAAAAAGATGTGTCAATTCAAATGTTCTTCCAGTGCATGTCAGTATTTACACCATCTCTTCACAAAACCTTGCATACTCAGTGATTCTAATTGTATGTGTTTGTGTTCACTGACCAAATGACCTCTTTTGGAAGATCCATAAAATATTAAATTTGAAGATTGGGATGATATCATATCTGTAATTAAGAGCTACTGAATAAAAACTATATTACTAATTTAAACTGTCTGTCAAAGGGCCCTAACAAATTCTTTATCCCTTAACCCAGTTACTAATAATTTGAACTAGCATATATAAAGCTAGCATAGGACCTTAGAAGTATAGTTTCTAGAAGTGCTTGTTAATATATCTTGCTCCATGCATTTGGCTAAGGTTCTTTTGGTCTATCCTGTCTGACTGTGCCTATTTCTGTAAGTCTAAAGAGTACAGTGTGGGCATTGGGCCTTTAGCCATTTTACACCTCATTGTTTTTGAGTGGAATAGAAGCTTTTTTTTTTTTTGGGGGGGGGGGGGCGGGGGGGAGCGTAGCCCCTTGNNNNGGGGGGGGGGCGGGGAGACAGTCATCCCAGTTAGTAATTAGAATATATAGTATCTTTCAATGCTTGAATTTTTGGCAGCTTGTGTACTTGGTACTGAGGATTTTGAGTCATGAGTAAAAAAAAAAAAAACGCTTGGTTTAAGTTAATGTTTCTTATTTGAGGAGACTGCTATGGTGGAGGTAGGTATTGAGGATGTTTCTCTTGTCTCCCTGAGGGTTGTATCACTGCAAAACATTTTTTGAATATTTGTTTTCCAAACAAAATTTAAAACTAAAGGAGGCTCATTTGAAATGACTCATTTGGAAAAATAAGGAAAAGCATGCTGTAGTTTCTCCTGGTGGCAGGGTTTCCCTCTCTGGCTGGCAGTGGCTTGGCTTGGTTGCTTTACCAGAATGCCACTTCTGTACTGAAGCCTCCTTCTGTTACTCTGACAGCCAAATCCTTCATTGCAATTGAATGAGTCTTCCTTTAAAGAAAGTATGCAAGTCTCTAATACTGGACAGGCCTGATTAATCCACTACCACATATCTTATTATGGGAGGACAAGAGATCGGAACGTTTCCTTTCAATTAATTTTTTTTTTCATTCAAGGTTCAGCAAGGATATTTTTGCACATGAGGAGGACACATTTGTCTTTGTGCAAATGTTATTAAATCTATTATAATTTGTTCTTAAAATTCAAATCAAATCAAAGTGAATACTGTTATAAAAATCCAGTGACAGAAAGTAGGAAATTCAGTACAAAAATAATTTTTTCTTCAGAGGATTCAATGTTTGCAGTGGTTACAGATATGGACTTTTAATGACTTGCATGGGATATTGATTCAAATTGCCTTAAACATATCAGGCAAAAAGCGATTACATTAAATAAAATTGAATTTAAACACCATGACTCTTACTGCCAATGGGTGGAAGCTCTTATACAGCAAAGCAGAAAGTACATCATCTTTAGGCTTTCCAAATTTGCCAAGTGTAAAATTGGCATTTGTTGCTGCTTTTGCATGCAGTGCCAGAGTTAATTGCAGTAGTTTGCTGGGGATACTATAGTAAATCATGAAATTAAAACTTGTGGAATCTTTCACAGCTTTGCCAGTGGGTAGCTGTTTACTACATAATTCAAATGTATGGTCAACTTTAAAGGAGTTTAATGTCTTTTATTAAAAATAGAACCCCACAAGATAATGAGGTGCTTTGCTTGCCTTTCTAGCCTGGGCAATTGCTTGTTATACACTCTTCATGTTTGACAGCTGGTGTCATTTAACTTTGAGGAAATAATTTGATTTGAAGTGTCTGTCCCTTTAGAAATAAGAAATAACCATTTTGTCACTCTATTTATTAAAGAAGACTGAAAAACTTCACAGAATATAACATCTGCCCACATAATAGGGCTCTTATCTTCACAAATTTTGCCTCCTCTTTTAGAACCTGTCAGTAGTTTAAGGCCTAACTCTGTGTTTCAGTCACCAGCAGGAACCTTTTTTGTAACGCAAATTCCTCTATAAAGCTGTTGAAGGCATAGCTACCAGCCCCCTGAGAACTGCCCAGAAAATATTCTCAGGAGTAAAAGTGTTAGATAAGTTGTTCATTGAAGAAAAGTCTTCATAGAGGCATTGGCCTCTAACTCACTAGAACGACTAAAAATGTGTAAACCAGCTGCATAGCATTCTGCAAGATAAACGTGGCCTTGTTCTCATAGGTCGTGCCTAGGACTACATGAACTGAGTGCCCTGAAGCTCAGTGTCTCCACCCAAATCAGTACTTCTCAGCCATATTTACTTGTAGCCATCCTGAGTAAGGCTGGAATTACAAACACAATTCCCATCTGTCCTTGCAGCAGATGGATAGTGAATCTGAAGCCTGGCCTTGGAACTGCTTCTGCACAGTAACTGGCCATAGAGATCAAGTTGTCAGTTTAGTAAAAAAGATAACATATTTTTACTGCCTAGTTGGTAGTACGTTTTAGTCTTATTTGTAACCACTCTGGATTTGGCTTTACCTTGGCTAGAAACTGTGCTTCTACACATCTCACTTATGCCCTTGATCTTTGACTTAAAAAAAGGCATATGATATCCCTACTGACATGTCCAAGCATCATAAAAACCTGCTTTATAGTCTACCCACCTAGTCCTGTCTCTTAGAAGCAAGTTGGTTGTAGTGGTCTCAGAATTTCTGACAGTAAAAACAATATGAGCAAAAGTTCCTTTGCTTTCAGGGGACTTTCACTCAGTGTGGAATTTGAAAACATTTTAATGTTCAAATACGTACAACATGAGGTGGTCCTCCAGAAATCCAGCAGGTTACATGAGGGGTGCTGCTTAACTTAAACACACCACCATCCTACAAATGCAGTCATATGTTTTATGGGGTTTAATAGTGAAGTAGAGCTTTTTCCCCTACTGAAAGTATTTTTATAGTAAGTAATTTTCAAACTGTGTAACAGGTTGGATATGAAAAAGCAAGGCATATAGACCATGACAAAACAGAGTTATTTCCACTGACCACCAGTTTTACAAGATGAAGCATATTTGCATACTTTTTTTTTTATCCATGTATTGGTTAATAAACCTGTCTAAAGAAGTTCCAGGCATATTTCAGAATCAATGTGCACATTAAAAGCTAGCAGTGACTGACAACATTTCATACACTGATTGAAGCAGTTTTCAAGATTAAAGGTTTCAGAATGTGTATACACACAGTGAGATCTCCAGTGACTGGAGAAATTCATGAAGGGTTCCTTTACGTGTGGCCCATTCTGGAAAGCTATATCCAGGTTCATCAGCTGTTCTTGCATGTAGTTGTTGTGGTTAAGGGAATATCAGATGTCTTAATGAAAACATAGAAGATCCTGAAGTTAAATTATAGTATGGATAAGTATAGTATGGTAAGTATGGTTATTAAGAAAATTTCTGTTATCATTGACTTTTACCTGTTTTGAAATGTAGAAACTACCTTTTTCTCAGTTGACTTGTATTTAGAATTGTTGTGGTTTGACCCGGCAGGCAGCTTGAACACCACACAGCCATTTGCTCACTCTCCGCACCACCCCTCGCCCCCTCAGTGGGATGGGGGAGAGAATTGGGAAAGGAAAAAAAATTCATGGGTTGAGATAAAGACAGTTTAATAGGACAGAAAAGGAAGGGAGATTAATAATAATAATAATAATAATAATAATAGAGTGTACAAAACAAGTGATGCACAATGCAATTGCTCACCACCTGCTGACTGATGCCCACCCTGTCCCCGAGCAGCGGTCCCCCGCACTCTGGCCAGCCACCCCATATTAATTGTTCAGCATGACGTCATATGGTGTGGAATATCCCTTTGGCCAGTTTGGGCCAGCTGTCCTGGTTCTGTCCCCTCCCAGCCCCTGGTGCACCCCCAGCCTCCTCACTGGCAGGGCAGCACAAGAAGCTGAAAAGTCCTTGGCTCTGTGTAAGCACTGCTCTGCAACTACTAAACATCAGGGTGTTATCAGCGCTGTTCTCATCCTGAATTCAAAACACAGCACCGTACCAGCTACTAGGAAGAAAATTAGCTCTATCCCAGCCAAAACCAGGACAAGAATGAACATTGTTTTACTTCAGCATTAAATTGTATGTTGTTGAAAATACAATACCGGTTTGGCCTACAAAGAACTGATGAATATTTCCAGAGTACTGGAATGCTATGGAAGTGACAGACGCCATGATCACAGAGGAGTCCATGAATATTGAGAATTTCCTCAACAAAGCTGCAAGAGTTTGGTTGTTAGCTGGTGCCTTGACATGCTCAGTTTGAAAGAGTATTCTCTCATGGCAAACACTGATTACCCTAGTAAACAACAGAAAATGAGAGAGGACTTGAGACTGGAAGTTCAGTTCTGAAGCCTCTTAAAAGTAGAGTCATTTTACCATCTCAGAAAGACCTATTCATATCTACTATGAAGAAAGTTGATTGGTTAGAGTCTGGAGGATCTTTCACTGATGCTACATATATATTAGTATGTGTACTATATATGAGCACTGAGTTCAGCTCTGGGGCCCACAGCACAGGAAGGACATGGATGTATTAGAATGAGTCCAGAGGAGGGCCAGGAAGATGATCAAAGGGATGAAGCACCTCTCCTATGAAGAGAAGCTGAGGGAGTTGGGGTTGTTCAGCCTGGAGAAGAGAAGGATCCGGGGAGACCTTATAGCGGCCTTCCAGTACCTAAAGAGGGCCTACAGGAAGCAGGAGAGGGACTCTTTGTCAGGGAGTATAGTGAAAGGACAAGAAGTAATGGCTTTAAACTAGAAAAGGGTAGATTTAGATTAGATATTAGGAAGAAATTCTTTACTCTGAGGGTGGTGAGGCACTGGAACAGGTTGCCCAGAGAAGCTGTGGATGCCCCATCCCTGGAGGTGTTCAAGGCCAGGCTGGATGGGGGTTTGAGCAACCTGGTCTAGTGGAAGGTGTCCCTGCCCATGGCAGGGGGGTTGGAACTAGATGAACTTTAAGATGCCTTCCTACCCAAACCATTCTATGATTTTGTATTAGTAAAAATGAACAATTGATAATTTATGCTATCGATTGTTTGAATGGTCCCATGCATAGTCCTGGCCCAGGCCAACCAGCACACTCCTGAACTAATGCTGGGCACAGGTTATGACCTAGCACAGTCAGGGACCACTTCCAACAGAGTTTTCCTTTTGGTATCTGAATGTTAAATTCTGAGATTTTGGTTAATATTATCTTCTCCTTTTCAAATCCTTAACATGATTCAAATGAGTATAGCAGCCAACAATTTTTTTAGAAATTGGGATTTTAGCAAGCTTCTCTGGAAATATGAGTACTTAAAAGTACTTAAAAGAGTCCAAATTAGTCCCTAGATATATGAAAATCAGACCAAAGGTTAGATGATTCAGTGTCTAACACAGACGTAAGGCTCCGATCTCAACAAATTATTTCTGAAATTTGGCTAAGGACTTCAGTCATGAGGGAAAAAAAGATGGGAGATTATTTTTTAACTAGGCCTGTTCTGTGGTAGTGTGAAAACTGCAATCTGAACACCCAGGGAAAGACACTAACAAGGTATTAGGTAACCATAAGATATCCTTGCAAACTGATTGAGTAACCAGATTCTCTTACACAGAAGACATTACAAACAAGGCCAGCTTCTAACCACATTCACCTTCTTCCTTATATTTATAAATAATTACTCTTGCTCAGAGAACTCAAAAACAAGTGGAAATGAGAATGTGCCCCTTTAAAAATATTATGTTGGCATGTAAATGTATTTTAACTGTAACTACTGTGAGACCTTATCAGCAGATTCATGTATTAAAGAAACAGATTTTTTTCTGTGATCACAGTGCAAGCTGTTTCTTAAGTCAGTATAAATGTGAGTATAAACTTGTTGAAAAGCTGAAAAACTTAGTCTAATTAATCCCTTAGAGAATAATTAGTAGAGCTGCAGATATAAAATTTAAACCTCCCAGGTGTTTTTTTTTTTTTTTATAACGGTCTCATAGAGCACTAACAAAAGTCCTAAGAGCCAATGCACTTGTAAAATGACCAGAGCATGAAATATTTGTGTAATAATCAGGAGATTGAAGCAAGAAGACTGTTTAAATAAATGCCACTTGTCAAGGAGAATAGCTCCTTAGAATGGTTCCCTTCATCTCTCATCTGTTAACATTTCTAGTTATTATGCTTTATGACTGTTTTACAAGACACGATCATTTTTTATTGTTTGTTTGTTTGGTTTTGTTTTGAGAGAGAGTGAATTAAATTTGCATTTGGACAGGTTTGTGTGTGCTGGATTTAAGTGGGGCTATTGACATGCTCAAAGCTAATCTGAGTAGTTCCGAGACTGAGGTCAAAAAAGTACAGCTAGTCAAAAAAACATATTCTTCTTCTTAACTTTTTATTTAAATTGAAATTAAAATACTCTAACTTAACTTTGGTGAATAAATTCTGAGGCATCTGTACATATTTATTTTCAATATGTTGACCAAAGAATGGACTAATGTTTGCTGTTTATATCCATACTATGTAAAAGAATGGAATTTGAATCAGAAAAGTGGTGCGTATCAGAAAAAGTAACTCTAGAGAGAAACTGTGTACCATGAATGAATGTCGTATGAACAGCTACAACATTAAGTGCTTTTGTAGCTTTGAGTGCAAGTCCTCCTCTGTAATTTGTAAGCTGCACACTTCAAACTTAATTGGATACATTACTTGGAGAGGCAGTACCCCATCCTTTGCTTTTCAGATGCAGGAGAGGTTTATTCTGGATCTGCGCACAAATCTCCATATTCAGTCATATTCAGTCAAATTCAGTCAAATTCCGTATAACATCAAAAAGAAAACTAACCTAAAAGAAAACCAACACCTGGCTGAATTTTAGCAATCAAAAGTTGATTTAAGTCAATTAATAGCTGATCTGATTAACTTCAGAATATTATATCAAAAAGATATATTTCATAATTAAAAGGTGTTGTCTTCAAATGAGATTGGAAATAATATTGGAACTTACAAGGGCCTCAGAGAAGTTGCTTGTTTTCAAAAGGAAGCAGTTAAGACAGCACGTGCAAATGATTTGGAGGTTTAATCTCTTCCATCGAACCCTTAGTACTTCCCTGTTTAATTCTTTGCAAAAAAAAAGTAGGTCTAAAACCTCAGGGTGTCTGAGTTTAGAGGAAATTTCATATATCTGCTCTTAAACAAATCATACGTTTTGGATCTCATCTTGTTTCTGAATATGCCTGCTCAGCTCCAAGTGTTATCACTGGCAACAGTGCATGCAGAAACAGCAGACAAAACAGTGCCCCTAAATAAAGAACTGCACCCTGTTTTTTTTTTTTTTCTGCAAATTCAGAATTTTCCTGTTGTATTAATCTGCATCAGCAGTTTCCGCAAACAAGACAGTCTCAGCAGTGACATAAAAACTGGTAATTATGGGCAACTGAATCATATCCTTCCAGTGTAAACCGGCCTTCAGCTCCCAGTTTGTGCCTCTGAATAACAGAACTTGAAACCTGAGGGGGCATGGCATGAGGTCATACTGGACCATATGTGACCCCCATTCCCTTACATGTTATCTCCATGTAGACAATGAAACAATGATATATATGCTTATTTCTGATCATTTTGTGTGCGGAGTGTGACTTTGAGATAGCAGCAGGGATTACTGCACACTACACAATTTCCAGAAGTTGTGGTGAGTTTGGAAAAAATGTACATAAATTAAAATTATCTGCAGTAGTCCTGGGTAGTCAAATTTTTATGCTTCAGCCTGCTGCTTTACTCAAGGAGAAAACCAAAGGCACAACATTTGACCAGCTGCACATATTATCTGCCTTTGCTGAGAGAGGACTCTTACAGCAGCACTGTGCTGGCTAATGCACTGGTATTGATTCATAGTTCTTCTGCATTGCTCTGTAATTTTAAGATGCTTTGACAGCTGTCACAGGTCAAGGATCTGTGTATTACCTGGCAAAGGTGGGTGTCGGTCACACAAGTAGGAGTTGGCTTTTAAGTTGCCTAATGTCTTCCGTCATAAATGATTCTTGATGCCTTTTCATTGAAGGTCTTACAGGTTCAGTGTTTTGCTGCTAAAAGAAATCTCCTTAGGCCTAAGGAAACAGGAAGGAAGAAGTAAGGGGGTCTTTTTTTAGTGCCATGAATCTCTAGGGAGATGCTGCTTTTATATCATCATTGCTTTACTTTGCAGTCCTCGGTTGGCTTTGGCAATGTTTCAGAATAATGGCTAAATATAGGAATGTTCAAAGGCTGGGGTCATATTACTGCCACAGCAGCAGTAGAAACAGCAATAGCAGACTATTAAAAGTTTCCAGGACCTGCTTAAAGACTTAGAGAAGGGAGAAAAACAGATATCTGTTTTTCCTTCTCCACTCACACTTTGACTAAATCTGTCATAAGCAATCACAAAACAAAACAAACCAACCAACCAACCAAACAAACAAAAAACAGTCAGCAGGAAGATTGACCCTCGCCTTGTGGTTATCTTATGCTTTTCACCAAGATGCATCCTCACAAGCTTTTGCCTTATGACAATCAGCACTCTCCCAGACTGAACCTAAATGTGGTTTTTGGGCACAGTACAGGCCAGGGTTGCTTCCCAACAGGCAGTGTAAAGGGTGCCACCTTTTTCTGGGGAGAAGATTGCATAGCTGAGGAGAT
Organism: Anseranas semipalmata; assembly: GCA_013399115.1. NCBI lineage: Eukaryota > Metazoa > Chordata > Aves > Anseriformes > Anseranatidae > Anseranas > Anseranas semipalmata. Next base: position 101,865 of record VXAA01001006.1, on the reverse strand, counting down.
GCAAGTTATTCTGTTACAAAGCATTAGAAAAGGTTGTGACCTGTTTTATTTCTAGTATAGATTCAGCCTCTGAAGATACCAAATGGTGTAGGGGTCCTCTGGGGCTAATCCCTGCACTCCAGATTACTTCTCTCTGTCAAACTCCGCCATAAAGGCTCATTCCCTTTTTCTGGTTAGGGCAACATAAGGGCTAGAAGCTCTTCTTACAAAGGTGAGGAGAGGGAAGGAGAGGTAACAGCTAACTTTCTTTGTTCTACCTATGAAGAAAGGCTGAGAGAACTGGGGATGTTCAGCTTGGAGAAGGCTCTGGGGAGACCTCATTGCAGCCTTTCAATACTTAAAGGGGGCTTATAAAAAGGATGGAGAGGGACTCTTTACTCAGGTAGATAATGATAGGAAAAGGGGCAATGGTTTTAAACTAAAAGAGGGGAGATTTAGATTAGACATTCACTGTGAGGGTGATGAGGCACTGGAACAGGTTGCCCAGAGAAGTTGTGGATGCCCCATCCCTGGAGGTGTTCAAAACCAGGTTGGATGAGGCCCTGGCCAACCTGGTCTAGTGGGTGGCATCCCTGCCTATGGTGTGTGTGGGGGAACCGGATGATCTTTAAGGTCCCTTCCAACCCAAGCCATTCTATGATTCAATGATTCTATCATTCTATGATTCAATGTCTCTTGCTTCGAATAGACATGGCCATCTCCAGCCTATGTAACGATTCTTCACCTCTGTGTGGGGCTAGAAATAGCCATGACTGTCCAGAGGAAGAGGTGAAGCAGAGGACAGAGAACTGGGCATGTTGGGCTCCCAGCTGAATAGCAACCTGCATCTGGTGACTTTGCCCTGTAATAAGGTTTTTGTCGTAGCTGTTTTACAGTGCTGAAAGTTCAGGATAGAAGGATCTTGACAATATATGACAGGGAGAGGTTGAGGTTTCATGCAGTCAGGGTTTCCTCTTAGTATCAAAAAAGGCAAATTCATATGTAATCACAAAAATGCATTGTTTCCTCACATTGTAAAATCAAGCATATGATAGCTAGGATATGTTTCTAGGTTTTGCACAACTTTAACTCTTCACCTACATTGATGCATTAAATTTCTCTGTGGTCATATACCACCTTTTCCACAGAATTATTCTCTTATTCTCTGTTTAGTATAGCTGCATAAGTGAGCGTATTTGTTGCCTATGTGAAAAAAAAAAAAAAATGGCATTCCTGAACTTAAAAATGATTCGATTAGCCAGCATTCATCACAAATTATTTAACTTTTAAAATAACATTTTCTGTACATAGTCCTTATATTTCTATTAAATACAATGGTCCTGTTTTAAAGGGATATAAATTAGATTTTCTTCCACTTATTAAGACTCACCTACTCCTGCTTTACTCATCTGTTAAAGAGTCTTGGTTAGTCTAAATGGCATGCTGAGGAGCTACAGGAAGATGGAAATTAGGTAACCAATCTCTTTTATGTTACACCTTCTTCCGGCTTCTAAGCACGTAAATTGTAATGAGACCACCTTTCACATCAGTAAAGTGGCTGTAATTAGACCTAAGTGAGTGGAAGCAAGCCTGAGTTACAGTTCCTTATACATTACTTCTTAATTTGGCATACTTTCAAATTTATCTGATCATCACATGTAAGCTTCATGTCACTACATCCAGACATTGTGCAAGAGCTATGAAAAAGAATGAACTCTACATGGGGCTTTCAACAGTGTTTGACCTTAGTGACAGAGAAATTAGCTCTCCCCTTCCCACATACAAGATGAATCAGAAGATAGAAATATTTTCACAGGTTAGCTAGGTGATGTGACCTTGGTAATAGGGTGACCATATTTTAACAGTAAAAAGAAATCAATTGTCAGGTATTAAATCATAAGAAAGCAGTTTGTCCTGAAATGGATTTAAAGTGTTCTGTATTTCCAGCTGATGTCACTGATCAGATTTTGCAAAACTGATGATCTACAAGAGCAGAAGCAAAAAAATGCTGACTTAGTAAGAAATACATTGTAAGCATGGACACTAATGTGACTTCTTCCTAATAATACATTTTAAAGGAAGAGGAGGAGAAGACACTTGAAGTAATGTGAGTTTGTGCTCAGTAGAAAGACCTTTTTTATGGTCTGGTCCCGTTAATGGTGGTCTTTTGTTCAGGTAGCATCACCAGCATATTTAAAGACTTTTTAAAAACTGATTGTCCCAAAAAACCATGTCTGGTATTTTCTGCACTGTTGTAACAATGGTTACTTCTGCCTTTTGCTATGCTGATGGCACTGCTTGTACCTTGTCTTGGAAAGTGCCTCAGTGAATTATGTGGGTTAAAAAGAGCAACCCAAAGTGTTTGTGTATTTATTTGGGTCATTTCATTGATCTGGTTTATAACATGTTCCCACAAGTAGTTGCACTGGGATAAGCAGGTGTCATAATGGAGTGAGGAAAGTGGTTAAACTAGTTTTATTGCTAGAAGAAATGAATGCAAAGCAAAGCAATTTTGTTCTCAGGAATTGCACTACAGGCTCAAAGGTCTGCAAATTTGGTTCATGAGGTGATGTCCATGTGATGCATCTTTCTCTTTATCCACTCCTTGTTTCTGTAGGGTTGGGTTTGCTCAGGTTACATCTGATGTATTCTATGTCAAAAGTGGAGGAGATGGGCAACTGCGCGTGCCTGGAAGCCCAGGGAAATTTACTTGCCTATGAAAACATGGGTCTCTCAGGATGAGACTTCAGACTTTACAGTTCTAAAATTTTGACCCAGCATGCTTGAAATTTTAGTTAGCTACCTAAGTCTTCCTTTTGTATCTCAGTCCAAGTTCTTGTTTCAATATTTGAAAATACAACAGTGTACACACTGACTAGGCATAACACTGAATCAAAAACTCAACTTTAGGCAGATACAGACATCCTTTCCAGACTGGAATAGTCCTGATTGCCTTCAATCTGTTTTACATTCGTTCTTGAGTGTGCTACTGTCTCACATGCAGAAAAAAAATATTTCTACAACCAACTTTGTTGAAAGGGTAAATATGTAACTTGAAAAAAAGCCCAGATACAAAATCTTCAAAGTATACCGAGACTTCTTTAAGTATTAATATTCATTAAAATCTGATTTTTTTTGGACTAACTTCATGTTTGTAAAACTCAAATTCTCCTAATTCTTTTACAAATGTTTAATTGTCAGTGATAGCACTCACGTTCCTGTGTTGAAATGTCTGTCTAAATTTGCAGAGACTCCTTTTGCTAGGTTTAGGCATTCATATTCTCTTTTATGCCAGAATCTGTCCGTCTGTTGATTTGGAAAGGGAATTCAAATAGTTTACTGACTCAATTATAAGTTAGACCAGTAGTGTTCACCATTTTATGGTCTCAAGTCTCTCATGTGAGTAATTTATTTTTCTACTGACTCTTTTAAGAAAAAGTTTTTTATACCTTTTGATTATTTGTTACTTGCTTTGTAGTACATACAGCAACTTCCTTGAATGTATTATGAAGAACAGAAGTATGCAGTGGGCGCCATGTAAGAGGAGTTTAACTTCTCCAGCTATCTTTTAAGTGCATGAGGGTGAGAAGAGGACCTCTGAATTTGGCAGACCTAGAGGTCTGTAATAGTTTTTAGAAAAATGATACCAATTAAAACTAACTATTCTCCTTGCCAAGTGGTGAGACATACAACTGCAGGTTAGTCAGAAAATGGATGACTGTATGCATTAAAGGCTTCCCTTTAATTTCCATCACTGTTGACTGGTTTCACATTGGGTAACTCTACTTTCTTGAATGGAATAACTTGTGATTTAGACTGACACGATTTAACATGGATGAATACCACAAATAACATCTAAACAGTTCAGGCCTCTGGCAGTGCAAATAGGAACCTTCTCTGTGACAGTAGAGCTGCAGCACTGTAAAACAGCACTTAGTGCTGTGACATTTATTTGCCTATGAAACCCATGTAATTATCTTGCTTGAAAAGCAGAGATAATTCAGCGTTCTGTACTGATTTCCTTTTGCATTTGCTACAGCACAGGTTTAAAAATTCCTAATAGCACTGGGCCATTTCTGAATACAACACAGTGCTCTGGAAATCATGATCTAAGCAGTGCAGGTTTCAGGAAGAAAAATAAGTATTTCCACTTTTCATATATATTTGCAAATACATATATCCAAAAGAGAGCATGAGGAAGGGAAAGAGATAATGTCTTCCAGATGACAGCTTTCTGGATGGAATCTGAAGTCTAAAGCATGAGAAAATTTTCATTAACATTCAGATTACATGTCATTTTGATTCACACTCCCTAAGCAAGCTAATTTGGGCTGCAGCCAACCTCCTTACAGTGTGATGACAACACAACAAGCTTCACCACCTCTCTTTCATTGCTAATGATTCCTTGAGTGACAACCGTGGTCTCTGAGCTCGGCATGACACTTCACCCTGCAGCGACCTGCAATATCAGAGCTGCCTCTGTCCTTGGACCCCGCTGGGCCTTCTGCAGCAAGGACATTCCACCATGTCAGGACAACAGCAACTAAGGGAAGGGTATGCTCAAGACCGCTCAGAGAATGTATGTTTTCTGTGCATATTGCCAAGGCATAATAGCCACTGTAGGTCACTTGACACCCTCTCAATGCCTCCACCATTTCACACTGGACAGAAAAGAACAACCAAAAAAATCTTCACCTCAGCACTGTCTTCATGGTGAAAAATGGTAACTGTGATGTGCTTCTCTCACAAATGTTTTCAGTGATGAATGGTCTTAAGTTCTATCAAAGATTTTAGTCAACTTAGTCTTTTCAGGAGCAGTGGAGGCACTTTTAACACTAACCAAATACCACAAGTTTTTAAGGATTCACTTCAAGCTTTGTTAACGTGAAATATTTTAGCCATGAGCTCTTTTGTATAGCTTCTGTAATGTCTGATCTATTCAAGATCTTCCCTCTATCACAGTAGTTTAGGTTGAGGCCTATTCAGCTGTCTATGTCTATATCTATGTCTAAAAGGATAGTTATTCCAGTAATTCTCAAACTCATGTTTATAAAAGGCAGGGAAGATTTTGGAAACCCTAAACCTGATTGCTCATTTCCCTGTTGAGAAAACCTAGGCATCATCTTATCAGGATTTGGGAAACCTAAACTCCCGTGTAGGTTATAAAGAGCTCTGCATAACTATCCCTCATGGGACTGAGTCTTACTGTAGGGGCTGCTGCAGTACCCTTAAAGTCAATGGAAATGCATAGGCTGTTAATGGTGTTTGGATTATATATATTTAAAAATATATTTTAAAAATATTTTTAAATTATTTTTTTAACTTATAACTTCATTAATTTCAGTGGAATAATACTGTAAATATGCAAAAGAAAAAAAAAAAAACACAAAATCTCAAGAGCTGTGTACTATGCTATATCCAATCCTATGGGGATAGGTGTCCGCTTGAACATTTTTCAACACTGTATTCAAAATTCTGGCTACAAGAGTAGAGACCTGACTAGAGCTCCAGTGTAGGAAGGATGAGACAGAAAAAGGTTCACACTCAAAGTACCTGGAAAAGTGAAAAATATTTGGTTACATGTTTTCTCCCTGAATGTCAGATTGGTTGGCCTACTTTTGAGGCACAAATGTGGTTTGTGTACTAGTAAACTAATGATTCTAGGACCTATTCTCTGTCCCCAAGAATAGCTGCTTAACTGCTACAGTCCATCCTATTTTAGTCTCCAGAATAAGGGATCATCTCCATATCCCTTCTAAGAATTGTCCTTGAAACATGCTTAACTCCCCATATGTGCAAAGGAACTGTGAGAGGGTGTGAGTAGCCCAAAACACTGTAGGGTGTCAGTCTAACAATGTAGGTGTCCAGAAGACTGAATCTGAGTGCTCTTTTGGATCTTAATACTATTGAATTTGCTCATGTATATGTATATGTGTATGTATATCTACATTTACACGTGTATAGAGATGTATATCTATTTAAAAGTGAAAGTAATAAGGTAAATAAGAAAGGATCTCATTCATGGTGAGGACACAGAGCATATTTTGGCTGAGTGTGGTGTCTGAAGGATCTCTCCTAATTGTTAGGGAGTATCAGCTATTTTTTATGCCTGTGGAAGCATCACAAGCTTCTGATGTGCTGTCAATAACAGGCAGACAAACAGATCACTTTTCTTCTCTGGCTCCTGTTACTGTGAATTTCCCTAATGACATCACTGTTTTTGCAAGCTATAGGCATCTTTAGAAGCAGTGTCTGTTTGGTTATAAAAGCAAGGGCTAAAGTATTATGCAGAACACCCACACGAACTACCTGGGAGGTCCACTGAGAGAGCTGAGGACATGTATTGAAGTATAAAAAAATCTTGAATGTTGACTTTAGTTGTAAATGTGAGCAGGTGAAAGAGGGGAGACTCATCAGATCAAGCTTAGAGCACAATTTTGTTTCAAAGCCTTTGCTCTTCCAAGTAAGAGTGCACTGCCATCCTTCCACTAGTTCTGCTTCTTTTATATCTGGCATTAGTAGCAGGATGTTTTGGCATCATATCTGGTATTGCAAGCAAAGGTGGAATAGCTCCAGTTTCAACACCCAGAGGCAGAATCAGCACTGAGAACTACTACAATTTATAGTCCTTTACAGCACAAGGCAAGATCTGTGGAGCAGCTGATCATACACTATATTTCAGTCATAAAATACAACCCATAAAAATAGTCTGTTAATAGTAAATAAAAGATATTGTTCTGCATGCAATAGAAGAAATCCTTTTTATTTGCAATTGAGGAAGGAAGGAAGGCTAGTAAGGAGTGGGTTCGTGAATTCCAATGTACCTAATCAAGGTCATGATTTTTCTACATATATCCCCCAGGTAAAAGTTGCTGCTCGTACTACATCTGGCCCTGCTCCAACCTTTGCTGTGCAGCTTTCTTTTTTAGAATTGGGAGTGTAATTTTGCAGCTTCTTTCATTTCCTTTTTTGATGCAAATACGCATAAGCCATTTCTGTGTGCACAAGAATTTTAGCATAATAAAAGCGCTAGGGTGAATCTCTGGTTACTGGAACAGAGCAGAAATTTCACCCACTTAATATCAGGATTTAAAGTGTGGATTGCTTAAAAATGTATTTATTAATTCTGACCTACTTTTTAATCGTCAACATTCCAGTTTAGTTTCCTTATAACATGGGGAGCTTCAAGGAGCTTCTGCTTGCTCCTGCCAGTGTCAGATTGCTTCAATCAGTAAAAGAACACAACGTTCATTCTCAGTAGAGAACAAGTCTCTACACACTAAACATGGTGCTAGGAATTGGCAGGTCCTCAATTCAAGTTTTGCTGGTGATGTTGTCTTAGAAGCATTGTTCAGGTTTTCTGAATCTTTGTATTTGCAAGCATTGGGTTTCATATGCCTATATTTGCAATTATGCTAAGAAAGACTAGCTTTGGGTGATGCTAGTCATCCTCAACCTCTTCTCAAACTGAAAATGTACAGAATCAGTCTCACTTTTGTTATGTCAAAATAGTAGTGAATTTCATAACTTGTACAGAAAATGATTACAGTATGAATGAGGCAAATGTTAGAATTATTGATAGGAAATTCATACTTGCAGTCCTTTACCATCTTATTAAAAGTGACAGAAGTAATAACCCAAATTTATAATACATGACTTGGGAAAAGGAAAACTGTAACCAAGATTTAAGAAAAGCCAGCAATAGATATCTGATGTGATAAAATACCAGAATAAAGGGGAGAAAGAGAAGAGAGGAAAGATTGTTAATTACTACTGAGAGTGATGCAAAAGCAGAAGCAGGCAAAATTTTGTATAGGTCTGAGATATGCCTTAGACATTTAAATAATGGGAAGATAGTTGCTCTTAAACACAACTTAGGCTGGTATATTTTTAAGCATTTTATATGATACCACTTTCATGCAAAGACTGCAAGGCTGTTACTGGGATTCTTGAATCCCACAGTGCCAGTAGCTGCTGCGAGGCTATTTATCCTCTGCTGGAAAACTGCAACGGAGTGGTAGTCTTTACTAATAATGAACAGATGGAGAAAACATTTTTTGAGATTAGTCTGAGATTTGGAGAAAAATATTGCCAAGATGTCTCTGTGCTATGAGATCTGAGCTTAACTGGTATAGACACAAGCAAATTTCAAATTCATATATAAAAACATTTGTTGTAACCAAATCTTAAAGTCTTATATAATACCATATAAACATATATTCATTCTTAGTATGGTAATATAGCACAATTTCACGTGCCGTCATACTACGTTAACCCTCACATTAAGCCACATTAGCTATTTCTATTCTCTGATGGAGAAAAAACCTTGTGGCTGAATTTGAGAGAGAATTCCATGACTATCCTTGAAACTTGCACTGGTTTCAGAGGAGGAGAAAGAGAGCCTTGCTTTGTTCCTCAGCTTCACTATATATGCTCATTGCCAGCCCGCCTTTCTGTTTTACAAATACCCACACGTTTGGCAAAAACAAATACTCAGAAGGTTCCTACCAGGATGTGCCTACTGCGAGAGCATGTGGGATTTGAAAGAAACCTGAACCCAGGTATTTCAAACTGCCCTTAAGGTCAGCACAGACAAGTGGAGTCAAGTCTGAGGAACGTGCTGTGTCTCAACTCCCTTCCCAGACTTTGTCACTATGGGAAAGGGCTGTCCTTCTGCAGCAACACTGCACTTTTATTCAATGGCATCAGTGTCATGCAAATGACTGTCCCACTCACAAAAAAAAAATTACTGTTTAAAGAGTGGTTACCAAATACTCTTAAAGAACCTTGCATGGTGAATCAATAGAGCTGAAATATATCAACAAAGCAGATGAATATTTTCAAAAAGTTACATTATGTTTGCAATGAATACCTATGGATATCCTCTGGAAAAAGAATTGAGTAGATATACTGCATATATTATCTGAAGATACTGTTCACTCAATACTGCTTTTTATTGTCTGTGAACTTTGGAAGTATGATATCCAAAAAATGCATTAACAGCATTTGGTACTCAAGACAGTATATATAAAAGTATTGAGAAGGCTTTCACTGCATGACTGTTAATACAGTTTACTATGTGAGAGCACTATTAGCATTATTTCACAGTTCTGCTGTTGGTGAGCGTTCAGTAACACATGGATCAGAAACAGTGATGTTAACTGCTAACCACATCTACTCTTCTGGCTAGGGATCCCAGTTTCTCACTGAACAAAGAGTTTGTCTCAATCTATGACTGACTGAAGCAAGCCAAGGAATGAAGTTAAAGCTTTCTGCTGCCTCAGAAGAAAAATTGTGCTTCCTCTAGATGTAGTTTTAGCTCTAGTCTCATAGATACATTTGGTTCCATAGAAGAGGCTCTACAGTGAAAAAGACAAGGTCTAACTCTCTTGGTGAGACGTAAAGCCTAATGTAAGACATATGCCAAACAGGGAAGAGGTTGTACTGCAACACATATATTTAAATAGACTGAGAGTTTATTCTTGTGAAACTACTATTCGTCGGAGCTGCACAGTAACAACATGTGTAACCATCACAGCACTTCTCAGCTTGCTCATTCTGACACTGCCGTATGTGGCAAAGATGCAATCTGGTCCATAGTAAAAGTCAATGTATTTACTAGGACGCAAACACAGCAGCTTGGTTATGACTGCATGCTTCATTGTTCAAAGAAGAAACGTGTCAAATGTGATTGCATTCATCATGCCTACTACAATGCTTTCGATACTGGAATGTTTTTTCTTTTTTTTTCTTTTCCAGTATGTAGCACAAAAAAGTACATACATGAATGATATCCATAGTATGCTTTGCTCTTTGGGTCACTATATTACAGCTATCAGTGAATTTCAAAACAGACAGCTATGTGTTACCAGGAGAAAAAAAAGAATAATAGACATTTACAGGCCATGATACTGTAGTTTTGTGGCAATTAGCAACAATAATTCTTCATTTTCATTCCATGACTAAAAGTCTATTTCACAAAGATCCTGAAGAATTGATATGGTTCCTGAGAAAGTGACTCTGTTGGTGTCTCATACATTTTCTCTCCTCCAGAGCAGTTGCTCTTTTCTAAGAGAGAAGCTAAGGAGAACGGTGGGAAAAAGAAGGCAACTTAGTTATGTGACAGTGCAATTCGTCCTGTATGTAAGTAGAAGCAAACAAAAATACACATCTTCCTATTTTTCCCACAAATTAATCGCTCTTTGTGGCACTATACCTTGGTTTATGTGAGAAGTCTGTGTTGGAAATTTCATTTTTAATTCTTTCTTAAGCACAAAACTTGGATAGTTAAAGGTTCTGCCCAGCAAAATATGCCTTAGACATCAAGAGTTAGGAGCGGTGATGCTGTTCCTTTCAAACGCAGGTGGTGGAGGAACACTGAATCTATACAGAGAAGATCAGTTCTCTGCCAAAAGAGAAAGGAAGGGGTCAGGGGAAAGAGCTCCCCTATTGCTTGCTTGAAGGCTCCAGAGGATCTACAGAAACATTCAGTCAAGAGGCAAAGCAAAGACTACATCACACAATCCTCCTGAGGCCTAATGTGTCAGCAGTACTAGGGGAGGAATAAGGAGTTAGCAGCTTGATAGGTCTGTTCTCCCAAAACATTACCATCTCGAAGTGCTTATAAAGAGCTAACATAGCATAATCCTGTGCCACACCATGTGCTGCAGTAATGCTTGGTTCTTTGCTCAGGGCCATGCTGAAAGCCTCACTCTCAGTAAGCTTCAAAATAGATTGCTCTAATGGGAATATAAACTAGTTTTCTAAGAAATCATTTGCAAATTCAGGAGAATACCCTGAAGGTTTGGAAAGCTTCCTTTCTAACGATTTCCCTGTTTTGCTACAGCATGCTAAGGAATATCAGAGTTGGGGGTTCAGGCTATAGAGTGAATGGAAGAAGATTGCAAGGTTCTAGCAGACTGAAACTTAATTGGTAGTAAATGACTACAGAAAGGAAGAGAAACAAACAAACAAACAAAAACAAGAAAAACACAGTATTTGTAAATACTTAAGGTCAGTAGCAATAATAACTCGGCAGGAGCTATGTCTAGTTTCAGCTTCCACTTGCTTTGAATCTGTGTCTAATCAGTGACTAACATTGCTAACCACTGGAAACATCATTTACAGTACAGCTGCAAGTGAGCTGGCACAAAAAGGCAAACTTAGAAGACAATGGAGTTTATGCTTAATCCTTTGGCTTCCAGTTGGATTATCAGATCACTTTACACCAAACTAGTATTCAGGTCAGAATTTGTTAATGGTGGTAGCAATTAAACAAAAAATGTATTTTCAATTATGACTTCTTGCAAACAAGCCATTTTGTGTCTATGGCAGTGAGGAAAGAGGTGCCAGGTGAGCAGAAAGCTAATTTGCAGCTAGACAGGTTACTGTAAGCACAGGCCTCCTGGAATAGTGTTCTGCTCTTTACCTCTTGCATGCTGATTATGTGGAGCTCTATAGCCAGGAATTTTGAAATTGTTCTTCTTTTCTTTTAGGGCCCACACCTTAATGCCTTAATTCCTCATCTGACATAAAATCACATACTGGTGTAGTGACTTGCACAGAGAAAGTGCACAGTATTGAATGCTGCTGGGTGTCCTTGATTACCACTTAGTTTCAAGTTTTAAATGCTTAGGCAAAAGCACTTTTGTAATAGCCTTCTTCATGTTTTCTTGAACTCCTGTTCACTCCTCAGGGCATTTAAAGGTGCTAGCTTTACTCTAGTAAGCCTTTTGCATGGGTTTTATCTCAGTAACTCTTTTGCTACCCTGGATCTATTCTTATGGTGAAGTTCTCCAAGGTGTTGTAGATAAAAGCTCAGCACTGGAGATGGTTTGTGCTGTAGCTGTGAATCAAAGCTGTTCATTAATTCTGCCACTTTGAAACAGAATGCCTTAAATTTGAACTTTGTATTCCTCCTTTCGCCTTACATTTCTCATTACTGCTGGCTAAACACATCACTGGGACAAGGACATCCAAGCACAAGGGTGAGAGGATGGCTGTTGGGTTGGGGGCAGTGACATGGCAGTCCCAGAAGTCCTTGCCGTCACAGTGAGTTCTTCAGTCTTTTTCTACCTCTTCCCCATGGTGCTTAGGCTTGATTCCAGAAATATGTCTCCCAGAAGGATACTGGGGGGTTCATCCCCACTGATCCCTTCCCATTGCTGCTCCTCTCATTGGCTGCTTGGCCATGTGCCAGAACTAGTTTTTTTGTTGAAGAATGGCATACTCCTGGTGGAGTATAATATAACACCACAAAGATATAACAGAACAGGTGCCTGAAGGGTGTCCCTAAAGACTCATACAAACAGAACCAGAAAAAGTTAGATTTGGCCTCACACAAGAAATCAATAAAGTTAATGAACAATTAAACCTCAGTGCAAAAATATGTATACAGATTTGACATCTAGTGATTGAAAACTCCAGTGAGGGAGTTTTCAATCAGTCATACAATCAGTGAGATATGCCCATGATCTCAAATCTCTCTCCCACAGCTGGCCTGCTGCAGCTAGAGTTCACCAACCCTTGAGGTATAGATGAAGAGAGATTCTTGAATTTGTTTGAGAATGGCATGCATATGAGGGATATACTGCTAAAAAGAGGCTGAGAAGCAGGGTTTTATCTGGGTCAACTAGCTGCTTATCTTAAAGTTGCCAACTTTAAGATAAAAATAGAATATCTTATATTGTTTTAAAGACATAAATTAAAGGATTGAATAAGAGGTGGATCTTTGATGAAGATGTAGCTGAGATGCTGAAAAAGTTAACCATTTAGAGGAGTCAGATCATGCCATTTTGCAGTACTAGCACACGTCTTCCTCAAAAGGCAACACATTCATCATTCCTTCACAAGGGAGCATCCCCAGTGGCTATCAGGAAGCACAATGTAACCACCACTGCAATTCGTAATTATTACCTGAAAAAAAAAAGGGAATAGTGAGGAAAATTCTGTTTGCAGTTGCTCTTGTCAAATTGCCACAACTCTTAAACAGAGCTCTGACGTGTGTATGTATTCACACATCTTCAAGCAACTGCCCTTTTGCTGAGTGACCCAGAGTCTCAATTATTCTAATGCCCCTTTTACCCCCCCCACAAAAAAAAACAATCATGAATGAAGTGCCTTTGTAAAAGCACTTTCCCTGTGGGTTGACTTTGGTTGATTGGTCTGAAAGAGAGCAGAGACAGACAGAGATCAATACAGGCATTCCATCAAGCATCCAGATATTGTGCGACACTAATGAAATTTGGTTTAAAAAACCCAGCATGCTCATTAAATGTACAGTCTGCCCTGATCCTGCTAAGAGAAAACATATCAGACATCCTAACATAGACACTACCATTTTGAATCAGATGTGTTATTGAATCTTTGCTATATGGCATTTGATGGTGGCTGGCCCAAGATTTGTCAGGTGGGCAAAAATCTTCAGAAAAAACACATGTGGGATAATTTGATCTTTTTGTCACAATAAACACAAAGTAAATCTTGAATTATAAAGCTTTATACTACTGCTAGGATTTTTTACTAACATTAATGTTTTCAGTCTGGACTTTTACAACACAGGTCATTCTTTCTATCTGTATAAATCTCTAATGCTTCCTTAAATGCTGTTAAATCCTTGGCCTCTGCACTATCTTGTGGCAATGAGTCAAATGCTTGTTCACATCCACAAGCTCAGGACTAATGGGAGTTGAAGGAAAAAGGCTGAAAAAGGAAGAAAGAAAACATAACAACATGTCATGCCTTCTTTAGTTCACATCTATTTCTTTACCAAACAAATCAGTAAGAAGCTACTGCAATGAAATTGCCATGACCACTTGTTCTGTTGGATATTGGGTCTGCCACATAACAATTATTTACAAAAAGATTCAAATATCTTTATGAATTCCATAGCCTTGTGCTAGTCCACTGAAATTCTTAAAGACAGAAATGCTAACCATTGTCATAATATAGTCCTTAAAAAATGTGTTAGGGTCTGATAGATTTTCTGTTCTTGTGAGGCAAATCTTCAAACCTTGTTATAATCAGGGGAACTTTTCCAAGTTTTACAAAGTAAGGATCCAGTGTTTGTACATAGTGCATCTTAGGAATAAAGCAGCTTTTAAAATTTAAATTAAAGAAAATCAATAAAATTCAAACTGAACAGGTAAAAAAAAAAAAAAAGCATTTAGAGTATCCTTTGTTTTCTTTTTGAAATCTTGTGACTACTTAAAAATAAGCTACAGATTTCTCCCAAAAAACTCCAAAACAACTGCTCGTGTACTTTACTAATTATTTAAAGACTTTTCACATTTTTAAAATTATTTCTATCCATAAATATGCAAAGTAAAGTTGGACACGGTATTAGAGGTTGAAGACAAGTAGATTGACGTTCAGCTAAACACTAAAATAAGACTTTGCTTCCAGGGAATATATAAAACTTTTGATGCTTACTCAAATCTTTTATGTTGTTATACTAGCACAAAGTAAATTACCAGCAATTTTCTTATCTTAAGACATACAACTATGACCTAAAATGCTTAAAATATAAACAGGAAACAGTGACATGTGCTACATATTACAGAAACATCTTATCCAGTAGCAAAACCTGATGGAATCCTAGTTAGAATGCTGCAGCAAAGATCGAAAAAAACAGAATGTAAGATAAAATACAAAATGTTTTCTCTTTCATCATCCTGTGTGCTTTAGCAATCCAAAGTTCAAACTTGTGGTCCTAATTCTCAAACATCATTTCTGCTGGAATTCAAATTTTATTGGTGCGTCTTTGCATCAATGAAGGCCAACAGCATCCTGGGCTGTGCCAGCATGGGCATAGCCAGTAGACTGAGGTTACAGATCGCCTACCCCAGTCGCATCTAGGAACTGTTTTGGGCCCCCAATTCAGGAAAGTCACTTAAAAACTTGAGTGAGTTCAGCATAGGCCACCAAGATGGTCAGGGTGGACTGAAGCTTTTTCCCTGTGAAGAGAGGCTGAAGAAGCTGGGCTCATTCAGCCTGGAGCAGAGACAGCTTCAGAGGCACCTAACTGCAGCCCCCCAGTACCAATGGGGAGCTTAGCAGGGAGGCAGGTTTTTAATGAATATGTGGCAAGAGAACAAGAGACAGTCATCATAAATTGATAAGGGGAGGTTTTGAGTAGAACTACACAGGGACTAGGTAACCCAGGAGGCTCTGGGATCTCTGTTTCTGAGGTCTCCATAACACAACTAAACAAAGCTCTAGGCAACATGATCTGAATCTGGTGTTGACCTTGACTTGAGGAGATGCTTGAACTAGATGACCTCCCAAGGTCTATTCCGACATGCACTATCCTCTGCATGTCAGCTTCCAGGATCTGCTGCTTCTTTCAGTGTTGCCGAAAAATATGCTGCTGCATTTTGCATAATACCTCCTTTATGCATTTGCTCCCTGGAGCAAGGAACAAAACCCAGGTTTCCCCCAGTCCCCTGTACTCCCTGTAATCTTCAGGGAGTGGGACAGTTTTCCAAATGACATATTATGATAATTATGTAATTAAAGTCTGTGACTTAATGCAGACTTTCACATTATTTTGCATAAGAAATCATGATTGTAGACTTCCTAACTTGAGACAACATGATTTCGTCATTTTAAAATTGCTATTTAATATCATCTTCTTGCGTTCAACTTCTATGTTGTTGAAACAGAAAAGCCTAAGACCAGGTATTATGGAACACCAAGAGTGAATTGTGATGTGCGAGAGGCCATAACTTTCTAATACAGATCTTTGTCACTTGAGCTAATTAAAAAGGTTGTTTTACTGACAGCCACTAGGAGGGGGTGACAGTTTTTACCACGGGGTTTTACAGTGCTTTGATGAGAGCAGAAAAACAATGACACTTGGAATAGCAGTAAGTCACACACTTGCCAAATGCTAAATTCATGTCAGAAACATCATAGCATTAAGTTTAATGAGAATATGATTTTCACAGCCTAACAGGATTTTGAATGCTGTATTTTCCAAACTTCAGTTTTGGAAATAGTGGGCTGATTTTTGTTGAAAACTTTCATTAATACTGCTTTTGAGGCTCCATGGGAAATCTTACTTTGAACACTCCAGGTGCAAATAGTAGGAACCGAATCCTAGGATTTTACAACGGAAAATTTAGATAGTATAAGCAATACTGACTCCACCTTTAACTTAATGGTTAAACACATGATATGCCAGAAGATGGCATTCAATAGCATGCAATACTGTTTCGGAGTATTGTACTAGTGAAATATCTGCATGAACATTGTAGGAGACTTCTCTGCTGTGGGTTTTACATCTGCTCTTGACAATTTCAACTGTTAATTACAATTTTTCTTTTCACTGACACTCTTGACTTATACTGGTTTAGGGCTTTTTAATGATGGGTGTTGTACAGTCCTGAAATAAGGCATTAGGTGTAATAACATAAGAGTAAGGGGGAGCAGAAGGGGATAACAAAAAACGTGAATATTTCTTTTAAAGACTGTCTCACCAGAGAGATGTACAGTCTCAGTGGATGAATTTTAGTCCTAATTAGGGCATTGTCAGTGGAACTGTTATTGTCCTAATCAGGAACTGTGGCAGACAGGTGGTTTGTTAGACAGGTGGTAAAGGACACACAATGCATAATAAAGTCACAAGAGACCAAACAACGTACTGATGATCCTCCTAGCACTCTTTCCAATGCTGCTCTTTGCACTGAAATTTGGGGCTTATCCCCTTGATAAATATGCTCCTAACTGTATGACTGTGACCTTTGAATGCCTGCACTGGCATACAACATGATTCCCTTTGATGGCAGGATAGCATAAAGAGCCTTACAAGAAGACTGTTATTATTTTTGTCACCTGCAGAATACTAATGCAAACATTTATGTTGTGCCGATGGCTGTTAAGTGGTGAGGGGTTTATGTGCTGATCACTTGGACCCAGTTTTACAAGCTGTTGTGCCTCTATGTCATTTTAGGAAGGATTTAGGTACCTCAAAGTAACAGAAAAAAAATAAAATAAAATTCTTCCAGTGTCCACAACAATCATATTTTTCACCACATGGTTTCTGTAAGCAGAGCTATCTAAGCCTGGGTGAGCCATGATCTGGAGGAGGCAAGACTGAGTATTTGTCTTCTACTTAAGGCTGCTTGACATTTTCCAAGTAGATCTCCTTACAGCTAAGCTCTCCTATAGCCTAATCTACTCAGAACTTGCTTAACATACATTAATAGTGAGAATTTCAGCAATTGCAGTGGCGAGAAAACTCAGCCAGTAATATGTGCCAGGGAGACTGGATTCATGTCCTTTTTCATCCAGAGTACAGTTATACTACAGCTACCACTGTCCTGCACAGCGTTCACACTGCTGAGTTACAGGTAACACTGGCGATGAACAACTCTTTGCTCCTTCTGGTGAAGTTGTAGGATTATTGCAGCTAATTGTGTAAAATTTATTTGACATGAGACAGAGAGAGTAAACAAGAGAAAATGCAGTTTTGTAGGGCTGCTGGTACAACGTTGAGGGATCCTGGATTCCCAGGGACTCTTCTATTCAAGCTTTACAAAAAGATCCTCACACAGAAATGGAGGAAATTGTTTAGTTAAAAAAAATGTTTCCATAGGAAATATTACTTGTGTGTCTCCACTGTTTTCTTTGGTCTTCTATCTCAGTGCATTTTGTTTCTTCTTGCCTTATTTACTTTTTTTTTTTTTTCCTCTCTCTGTCAGAAACTTATTTATATTAGTTTTAGGGATTCTTTAGTGATTCTAATAGATCTCTCCATCTCAGTTTGTCAGCACATGACATTGAGGATACTACTAATTTATTTCCTACATTGCTCCTGCAGGACCATTATTCTTTGCTACTCATGCTTAGGTTTTCCCTCTGCCATATTCATACTGTGTTGCGTTAGGAAGGGAGCACAGGTAGGGTGCACCCAGCAAACAGGTCTGCCTTTATCCTGGCAGCGTTGCAATGAACATTCCCCATCTTGCCTGCTGTGCGTAGAAGGCATGGGAACTTGCTAGGGAGGCAGGATTTAGTTCAGGAAGGTTGTGGCCTTGGAAGCAAGTGGCTCACAGACAGTAGCCTTAAGACTTGCTACTCATCAGATTAGGACATTTCAGATGCTTGCACATTTATTTTAGAGTGGCAAAACACAAGCCAAATAATATTTCTGATGGCTTCATTGATTGTGACTGGGAATATGGTTACATAGGAGCTTTCATTGGTTATCCTCTGAACAAGAATGAATGAACTGAGGTAGAATTCTTTAATCCATCAAAATCCATGAATGTTGGGCCAGCTGGCCTTGTTTTATTTCTGGAATTATTTCTGAAACTGTTTCACGTTTTCTTTAGTTTGGTATGTACATTTTTTCCCTACTTCTCAGAGCTACATTAATAAAACTGCTGCTTGGCCTTCTGTCTTGATGCTGAGAAATCATTAAATTGCCTAGTGTAACAGCAAACCATTCAGCTAACGTAGGGGAAACCTTAGGTGAAATAAATCCAGTATATCCAGCTTCTGACACTTGATCTGGCTCACATACATCAAAGATTATGTGGAGAGAGTGTGGTCTTGCAGACAGACGTGCCCAAGCTGGTGGAATCATTTTAGGAACAATTCTTCTGAGATAAATGATGCCAAGGGCTGAGTGAGAAAGCATATGTTGTTACAATTACAGAAGGCAGACAAGGAAGTGGGAGCCACTTTTCCAGTTAATTCTGTGAGACTTCTGCTAATAGCAGCGTAGAGCTGAGAAATACAAGGTAGGAATAGGTCAATCTTCTTCCTCAGACTGATATAACCAAGGGAGTTAGTGGGGATGTGTCTAGAACTCAGGGTCCAGGCCTAGTATCCTGGAAAAGGGTTCAGACAAATTGTCACACTGAGATGGATTCAGGAAAAGCTATAAGGACTATTTGGCATCCAGAAAACCTTTCTTTACTGAGAGAGACTGAGGAAATCCAGTCTATTTAATTTATCCTCCAGGGGGTTGAAAAGTAAATTATTAACAATTTACAAGTGTTTTCTCTACAATCAGGAATCTCTCTTCTTGCCATGTAAGTATTCAGCCCAGGAAATTGAAAGTGTTTGTGTCTAAGAGGAGAAAACACTTCTGATACAGGACATCTTTTTAAAATAGGAAAGTGTTAGGGCCAAATACAACATCTGGCTATCTGACTCTAGAAACAATTCAAACTGTAATAGCTTCAAGTCATCAACAATGGGAAAGTTATGCTTTTCAACCAAGATTGACTATCAGTCAAGATTTCTTAAGGTTGTATTCTAAGTTAAACAGAAGCAACTCAGAATTGCTAGGTCAAAGCTTGGATGGTTAAAGAATGACATTTTAATGCCAGCATTGCAAATACATATGTGATAAATACCTGATTTGTTATTTGAATTTACTAGCTGAAGATACAAGGTGATATAAACAGGCAGCTGCCAACAAACCACTACTTGCAACTACCTGCCAGTTATCCCCAGACGGTTCCATCCAGTCCTCCATGCATCACTCAGGTATTATTAATAAGCAGCGTATAGCAGCTGAGGAGTAAAATTTAAGTCCTGTATTATCTCCAGAGTCAATGGTCAGATGGACATGAACATGGAAGCTGACAGCCTCACCCACTGTGATTGCCAGACAGTTGTTATTTACATACAGCTCATTTCTGCGTGGTGAAAAATCTGACATGTGGCTGTGAAGGTCTTCCAGTGGCTCAGTTGCTAAGATATAGGAGGTTTTGCTTTGATGCAGATAATAAACAGATGTTTACACAGCATGTTTGCGCATACTGTAATAGGATCACTTTGCTTATTTGTTTTTGTTTTTGTTTTTTTCCTACTAGTTGCACTGTGTTAACATCTGTCAAACAACAAATAGCAACACCTGAAATGCATGAATATTAATGAAGATGTTATTTTCATCATGGGGAGGACATGAAGATAAATCTCATGTAAATCTTTATAGTTTAATTTCTGTTCTTATTTGATGATGATTACTTATTCCTCACATTATTTCTTCATCTATATATACTTGTAAGCAATTCCATTCCTTAAATTCAAAACAGAGAGTTAGAATGACTTAATCATAGAATCATAGAATCGTAGAATGGCCTGGGTTGAAAAGGACCTTAAAGATCATCTAGTTTCAACCCCCCTGCTCTAGGCAGGGTTGCCAACTACTACAGCAGGCTGCCCAGTGCCACATCCAGCCTGGCCTTGAATGCCTCCAGGGATGGGGCATCCACAACCTCTCTGGGCAACCTGTTCCAGTGCCTCACCACCCTCTGAGTGAAAGAATTCCTCCTAATATCTAACTTAAATCTCCCCTGTCTTAGTGTAAAACCATTCCCCCTTGTCCTATCACTATCAACACGTGTAAACAGGCGTTCCCCCTCCTGTTTATATGCTCCCTTCAAGTACTGGAAGGCCGCAATGAGGTCTCCCCGGAGCCTTCTCTTCTCCAAGCTAAACAAGCCCAGTTCCCTCAACCTTTCTATGAAGAAAGAGGTACCTCTCCTATGNCTCATGTCCAGCTTCTCGTCCAGCAGGACCCCAAGTCCTTCTCCGCAGGGCTGCTCTCGAGTTCTTCTTCTCCCAGTCTGTATAAGTACCTGGGATTGCCCCAGCCCAAGTGCAACACCTTGCACTTGGCCTTGTTGAACCTCATTAGGTTCTCTTGGGCCCACTTCTCCAGCCTGTCCAGGTCCCTCTGGATGGCATCCCTTCCCTCTATGGTATCAACTGCACCGCTCAGCTTGGTGTCATCCGCAAACTTGCTGAGGGTGCACTTGATTCCGTTGTCTATGTTGTTGATAAAGATGTTGAAGAGCACTGGTCCCAAGATCGACCCCTGAGGGACTTAAATGGTTTCATGATTTCTTAAGTCTTGAAGCCACATGTTATGATCATCCTGTCTTATCTGGCATAACATAGCATTTCATTAAGTAGTTCATGGACTTATTTATATCTTCTGACTGATCTACAGCATATCTTTGGAGAAAGGTACATCCAATCTGGTATTAAATGTCTCAAGTGAGAAAGAAAACATATCCGTAGCAAGTTGTTCCGGTGCTTAATCACCCTCGAAGTTTAAAAATATGCATCTTAATTGTTGTTAAATCTAGTTCTGCTTTCAGTCATTGAATCTTTTTAATACCTTGATCTGCTTTTTTTTTTTTTTTAAAGAACCCATTACAAGTATTATTTTTTTCTCTCCTTAAGGGTATGGACTCTTATTGGGTTGTCTCTTACCCTTATTTTTGATAAGGTAAATAAACTAAATACCTTAGCTTCTCAGTGAAAAATAGGCTTTCAGCCAAACTTTGGTTACCTTTGAATGTTATTGGCAAATAACTTCTTTCAGATAAATACATGTAATGAAACCAGATTAGGAACTAAGAGGTGGAAACATTCCCTGTAAGTGGTGATTTCCAATTCCTGGTTTACATTCAGAGCTTATTAGTTAGCTAATTTTGGTCTTGAACACACCAATATTAGTATGTTTGATTTTTTTCATTATTTCTTCTATCATTATTCATCTTCTTTTTTATATTTCTCCTAATATTTCTTTTTTCCATTAGCATGCGACTTGTATTTTTTTTTTTCATTCAAACTTGATACATTGAATTTTGTACCCAAATTTGTGATCTTACCAAAAATTATGTAGTGTTAATTTTGGAAGATTTATTTTACATAGCGTTTACTAACAATGGTTATGCTACCGTGCTTAACATCTATGTTGGTCGTGCCTCATCACTGTGTTGCACATGCATGTGTACCTAACATTGTTTTACATATATTCCAACTGTCCCCAGTATGTGGCTGTACCTGCCTAATCTAAATTTGTCTGCTGGACAAATTTAAGACTTTCTGACTTCCCTGATTGACAGAAAATAAAAAATCACTGGTAATACTGGTCTGCATTTGGAAAGGTTGAGGACCCCTGCTTCTGCAGACAAACAGTCTGAAATTAAATTAAACTTGATTGGAGCTAAGTATCTTGGATGTACCAAGAGTAACAGGTACGTGGCACACAGTGCACAGCAATACAGCTGGAGGTACATCATAACATCTCTGTGCAGCTTTTTGGCCTTGTTTAGGAAGTTTCAGAATTGCAAGTGTAAGAGCTCTCATTTACAAATCTGCCTGGATTTCTAGTGCAGCTATACGTGCCCTGTAGACAGTAGGTCACTGCTCTCCTTTCTGGCTATCTTACCCAATTGCTTCACCATGCCATTTCAGCAGTATTATTTCTCACGGACACCATGGCTATCCGCCTCTGGCCAATATTTATATGTTGCATGTCAAGTAGAAACGTGCACTGATTGCATTAGCTCTTGCCTGTTTGGAGCTTTACATGAGCAGTTTAACAATACTCCTGCTTCATTAACTTTGATATAAAAGCCTGATTCTGTAATTCTCTGCTGCTAGTACAGCATGATAATGGATATAAAAAACAGCCATACAGGTATGTTTCATTGGAAATAACTCACTCACTTCATATTGTACACAGTAAAACTGTAAAATTATCTTACTGTTATGTAATATTTATGGTTTTAGAGAGTTGACAGACATAAAGCAGGCAAGCAAAAAAAAGCTCTTCGCAGTTTTCTTATGAAAGCTTTAACTTTCATTCCTATAGCCTCTTTGGATTTTTCTTTTCAGAGCAACATAACTTCTTTGTAGAATGCCATTTTTTTCACACAAATCTTCTTAATTGCAATTCATGAAAAACTACTAAAGATCAGTTGAAATTTACCATGCAACTTTCTAAAAATGAAAAAAATGACTGAAATTGCTTAATTTTTATAAAACTATACATATATTATTTAGAAAAAATCAAAATTTTTTGTTAGTCTCATCTTTCCTCACTTCCATCATTTTTTTTTTCTGACAAAGACACAATTTTTAAAGAAATACATGAAATTTTAATATAATTAAAACCATTGTCCCCAGCACATCCATTAATTATGTACATATTAACTCCAAAATAAACATTTCTGGTCATTTTGGTCTTATTAATTCCATGATATCTAGAATGGTGACCATTACTTCTTTCTAGACCCAAACAACTCATATACCTCATACGGAAATACTGAGGCAACATTTTCAGATTAATTCTAGTGGTTATTTCCAGCTGCCAGACTTTGTTGCATCCTCAACCACCTCCAAAAGTTAAATGTACCTTCTATTTGAATAGATTTATCAGAAATATATAAAGTTTAAATTATTTTTATAACTATATTCCAATATGAGTCCCATACATTGCTTCAGGTCATTTTACATAACGCTATACAACAATTCATAAGTATGGTGAAAAATTTATTAGGCAGGGCTAGAGGCATGTCTACACTTGAAAGTTAGTCTGAATTCATTTTTGCATTAGGGTAGTGTGAGAATTTTAAGTGTGATAGCTATTTCTGTCCATGTGCTGACAAGTGAGGGTATGGAGGGGTTGGATATTTGGCCACAGTACTTCCTTGCAAAGCTTTTATAAAAACAGTAGGGTGGTGCATAAAATTCTTGCACAACATGGCTAAAACTTAAAGCAGTACCAAGATTATTTTTGTCTGCTTTATTCAAATAATTTTAGCTTATTGCTAATAGGAAGTGATATGACCGTCAAGATATTGCAAGATGGATGTATGTTTCTATAACACATTCAGCTGATTACTTTGTCCTACAACAAAGATGGTACAGTTGGAATTATCTATTACCAGGAGGTATCATAATTATTTTATTATTCTGGGATAAATCATAAATTGGTGTCTTAAAAAACATAGAAAATATGTATGAAGGAAGGGAAGAATCTATTCCTTTTTCTTTATTATTTTATAGCAAAGGAGGCAGCAAACAAATGACATTTTTTGATTTAGTGTTGTATACAGCAATAATGTATTATGATGGTACAACTTTATCCTACTTCTCAGGGTGGGACTGAAGCTCGTGGAGTTAAAAACCTTGTATTTGTGGGCTCTGTGTAAAAGTCAGTCAATATGACAGGCACCTACAGCAGACTTGCATAAGAAATACTACTTTAACAGTTTGCTTGTTGCTGGGTTTTCTTTGTTACCAGGTCTCTGGAAGCATACTTCAACATTTGACAGCTTTTGACCTTTCCTCTCTTCGCTGCTTTGGATGCCTCTGGTAACCTTAAAGGACACATTATATTTGCAAGAATCTTGAATTATCTGCCATCTTGAAATAGTGATGCAATCTGGGCTAATCAGAGGAAAATGAATGGCTTTCAGGAAGAATTTGAGAGCGCACCATATTGTTTTCAAGGTGGGCGTCTGAATCTAGCTTCAGCGGAGGTCAGCAGGAGCTGGGAGCAGCACAGTGGTGCCCCACAGCTGTGAGTTATCAGCTGTGGAATTAATAGGCAAACGCACTGCTAATGCCAGATCACAGTGGTATCCCCTTCCCTCTGGGCTTGCCTGGTATGGCAGGTCCCGTGGTACGAGGAAGGAAAACATCTCTTGTGAGGGGAGAGAGCAGCTGCTGAGGAGAGCTGAGTGCCCATGAGCTCTGCCAGGCACAGCGACCCCAATACACAAATGCAAAATATTTACTCCATGGGTGCCAGAGTCTCTGGACTTCCAGTGAGCTCAGAGAAATGCAGGATGCAGTATAGGAGACCCTGCTTGCTAGACAGCCAAGATACTGCTGGTTACAGGAATACCTTGCAGTTGTGGAGGATAGTGCCCAAGGAGGTAACAACTTCATAGTGCAGCGGGAGTTACAGTAAGAGTGACCTAGCATGTTTGCCCTTAGTTTGTCTAGCGACCAGGCTTCCAGCATTTGCCTCAGGGATAATGCAGTCTCAGTTCTGATACTGCTGTAGCAGTTACCAAACTAAAGACTCTTGAAAATCACAGCAAGCTTCCAAAAATTATAGCTAAAACTACCAGATTTTCTTGAAGAGTGTTACTTATACATAGTTTGGTAGTACTATTTGTTACTTGCGAAAATTTAAAAAAATAGATATTCAATTCTTAGTGGGCACTGTCTAATCTCTGACTGTCAGCTGCAGTCAGGCTGTGCACCTGAAGCAGGCATTGCATTGTATGTAGAGTTTTAAGGTGCCTTTGTTAAAGGTATACTTGGCTGTGGCATGCATGAAATGAGTTCTTCAGAAAATATTATGACTGGATAAATTGCACAATACTGGCTGTGGCTACACAATGTGCCCTGAGCAAAGAGTAATCCAGGAAGAAAATTGTCTTTCCTAGTTTCCTAGAAACTAAAGAACAATAAACTCGCATAATCTTTTCACTGATTTCAATGAAAAGGAAAGCTGACAGCAGTAAGCAGAGCCTACCTGCTTCTCCTGTGATACCATCTAAAGAGAATGAAGACTGGATCAATTTACTTTTACTGGGGTAAGACTAGGCAGTGACTTGGCAGAATACCTACTGCTTTCCTTTCATTACCTTGGTGCTAAAATGAATGCTACAAGTCAGAATTGATTTTCTCATTAGTAACAGAACTTTGTAATAAGGAGACAAATAGACTAGTTTTAATAAAAAGCAATGATGCATCTCAAAAATTATGTACAAAGACCTTACACTGGTTAAATGCCTTTTTTTGGTGTCATGTGTCAACTTTCATTGTGTTACTCTTCTCTTTCTCTAAATTGACTAAAACTACTTTAGCCCATACTGTATAATAAATTTCAAAATAATCACATTTTGTTACAGCATTTAGTGCCAAGTACTTTTCTGCACAGTGCAGGCTCTGTTTTTGTAAAAACCATGTCCCTAGCCACCTGGCAGCCCATTCTTAATTCATGTGCATTTAGTTACAGCTGGCACAAAAAGCAGAGTTTTCCAAGGACACTCTGCAGACTTGCCCAGTGAAAATTATAACCTCTATAAAATTGCTTCATGATCAAATTTTGTTTTCTCAGGCCTGTTTTGTCAGATCATGGCCTTGGGTAGAAGTACTGGAGCCACTGAAATGCCAGGATGACATGTCTGCCTAGAATTGCACTGAAGGTAACCAAACAACTCTTAAGTAGGACAGACATTTCCATCTGTTGATTCCATTTCAGGGTCAACACCTAGGACATTCAATGATTCTCACAGAAACACAATGCCCTTCCCAAACTGTTGTTTTTGAGTTTCTAAACAAATTATTTATTTATTTTACAATTTCAGAGTTTTTAATGATGTTTTAAGTCATTTGAAATTATTATTTATCTGACAGATAGATCAAGAGACCTCAGCCCTTAAGAGCATGCCAGAAAGTTAGGTAGGTGCTCAACCAGGACAGAATATCAATCTCTAAGTAAAATAGCGTATACAATGTGGTTAAGTAATAATGACCACTGCTTTAAAAATAAAAATACCTGACGGTCAGAGAATGTCCTTCTTGCATGTTGTAATGTATTTCTTCAGGACTGTAATTGACGTAACTCTGCCTGGCCACCAGAGGAGTGAAACTTGCCTAAGAAGATGGTGTGATTTGTACAGCCCAGCCTGGGAGGATGGTGGCAGCAGGAAGAACAGAACTGAGGCCTTCAGAGCTCCAGGTAAGTGTCCTAGAAATTCAGTGGTAACAGATTTTCCATAGTCCCTCCAAGGAGCACTCAGGGAGTAAGATATTGTGCAGTGCAAACAATGACACAATAATTTGGTCCTCATTAATTATCTAAAGGTATCTGCAAATATGAATGATGTTCTGCCACAAGTATCTTCTTACAATATTCTAATATTCTGTTTTAAAGTGGTTGATATGTTAAAGTTTACAGTACTTGGATTGTTTTGTACATTAAAGATACAATTTGAGATCTAAACTATGTGGGCGCATAGTCTGGTAATACAGATGTAGGATCCTTCCGTCAGCAAGTTCTCATGTTGTACAAATCCATCAGGTTGCTTGGTCTAAGGTGCTGATTTGTTCATGACGATATTCTGAGGTTCTTAAACCAACATCTGAAGCAGAATTCAACCACACACTAATAATTTGAAGACAAGCAGGGAGTGTGAGTTTGTGTTCCTCACTTGAAACATGGCACAAGTTAAAAAAGCGTACATCTAGACCGTGGTTTGTGCAAGGGGCTATATTTCCAAAGAAAGAGATGCAAGACAGTTTTAAATGATTCAAAAGTCAGAGAATAAAATCAAAATAAATTGAAGGAATTAGCAAGACCGTAGGTTTCTCTGTTCATGCTATAGTACTGTAGTAGCCCTGAAAGAAGTAGTAATGTTAACTGTATACAATTGAAAATTAGAGTGAAAATCTTCAAGGGAGTGCGTTTGCAAAAATGGAACTATTTGAAATTGTAAAATCAGCCTGAAGTTTGCAGATGAGTGGAGAAAAGGTAGGATTTCCTGTAAATGCCCTGTAAGGCATTGTTCTGACACTTCCCTCATGCAGGGAGTAACCTAAAAACTACATTATGCCATAGTGATTTGCTTTGTGCTTCAGTATAATGAACCTCAAATTATCAAACCCCCAAATTAGCAAGCAATAACCACTCCAAGTAATATTTCAAATGGAAATTAGAATACCTTTTCATTTGGGGGCTGGATTTTTCTGTCATTAGTTTGAAAAGGCAAATTGTATGAACATATTGCATTACTAAAACATGTCTCAATTGGTGCAAATGAACACTCAATTGATGTGATTTTTTTTTTACACCCACTACTTCTTATACAGCATTTTAAAAACTATCTCCATATCAATTTCTCCACTCACTTGCATAAATGTAAACCAGAAGTAATACAGCTGAAATCAATAAAGCAGCAATTCTGTAAAGACAGAAGAATTGTTATGGAGCCTCATCTCTTCCATCTTATAATGGAATAAAACCACTGCAAAGCTATTGGCTTAACTGGAAATCCATGTCATTTACATGAATATGAATAGAGAGAAGACAATTTGTTTTTATTTTCAATATCCACGATAACCGAGGCCATATGTCCTACTATATAAAACATATGCTCTCCATAACTACTGTCCATACAGAATTGGCATACATAAATTGCAGATTACCATTCCAGTAGAAGTTAATTGCCTTCTGCCTTCTCTCTCTCTACTGAGGGGGTTGTAGTGATTTAATGGAACAAAAGATTTAGTTCAGCATTTTGCCAGTTACAAAACCTTGTCAGATTAATTTCAAAATTTTGAAAGGAAATAAAAGGTAAATCTGAATGAAAATAAAAGATGATATTACCTACTCCTCAAAACACAAGACTTTTATCTACAATACTAGTTACAACCTCTGTTGTACAGTTGACTACTACAGCCCTAGGGCTGTGATTCACAGTAAGGTTCCTAAATTTAGGAAGTGATACGTACATCAGATGTTTAAGCTCTCGTTGCAGTTACTGGAGAACTAGTCAATATGGTCAGTGGATCCTAAAAAGCTATTCAGCTGACCACACATGAGATTTCTATTTTATGGTGAGCAGAATTCCTTTTCTAGGCTGCACTGTATCTGCACTGAGAAATTTAGGTGTCTAAGTCTGGAGCTAAATCTCACCCCAGATAACTTCATGGTTAATATTCTGAAACAAGTGTCTATAGTATCACCAGAGATCTTTCCAGAGTCATTCTACATGAAAAGTTGAAGAGGCATAAGAATCATTGCCACCACCTGATCCAGCCAACATTGGCCCCCTCGAAAAGGCCATTGGAATAGGTAGAGCTTGGAGCACATAAACTTTTTTCCTCCTCTTCCCCAGATCACTAAGTTTCTTAGCTGTTCACCCTCACCTTCTAGCCCAGTTGCTTTAAAGGGAATGAAGTGGAGAATCCAGAGAAGGCAAAAAAGGGAAGAAGAGCCTTTCAAAAGCATCTTTAAAAACAATGCATACTTTATACTACTCTGGTAATGTTTACGTATCACACAGAGTATCCTTCTCAAGGATCAGCTCAGCAGATGTTTTAAAAAGAATTATGAGTATCACCGCATAGATTCCACTTTTGGTTTAGTCCTGACTGTGTCAACCATTCAGTTCTGGTTGATCCAGGAATATATCATTTTTTTTTTATCTCTTGGTGTGAAGATTCATGAACAATCTCTTCCATATCTCTATGTCATAAATAAGATGCAAATTTCAGATGAGGTAGAAATTTGTTCCAAATATTGTGCAGGTATTTTCCTGTTTTCAATAGTGCCACAATCCCAATGTCTTTTTTGTTTGCTTTAAGATTGGTTTCACTTTGTAAGTGATAATCCAGACAGTTGTTCTCTATACAAAAACAAATGGATTCTCTGTACCAGTATAATGTGACCTTAATTGTATTAGGCTACAAAGTCACAAATGAAAGCAGGGCTGCTATGTTCAGACTTGAAATTAAAGTTCTCTTTCTTTTTCTATGGTAAACCCAATGACACGGATATTTTGCAAATGTATTTGCCCTAAGCAACTTCCTTTTTTAAAGTCATAGATACAGTGGACTGCTTAAGATATTAAAAACAACAAAAAACAAGTTGGCCCTGTGCCATATAGTACATATAGTACACAGGGCACTGTGGAGGTCATCTGAAGTGCATAGCCCATTTAACTCCTTCATTTTGCATGACTTTGTCAGTCTTAAACTGATGATTCTGAAAATATTTCCCAGCATCTCCTGTTGAACACTTAAATCTGTCTTCCTACTGCTTTTCATACTAAAGGTAGCTTTCAACTTGATGACATGAAGTCATTATTAAACAAAAGAAATACTGTACATAATTATAAAATATCACCCAGCCTATCATTCATGCTGCCTGCAGGCATTTTCAGATACTTGTTTTTATTTGTGTTATGTGGCTTTTTATATAGTACTAATAACTCTATCCTTCCTGTATGTCTTTCTCTAATTCCTCTCAGATGATGTCAGTTTACGAGATTAGTTGAATTCTCTTAGATGTCTTTCCAGGACTCAGTGACCTCACTCCGCAGGAGTGGACACTCGGAATGTGCAAGTGTGCAGTAAACTTCCTGCCTTTTCGTGCTAACTATCCCTAGATGCTTTCTGCAAGTCCTAATGTGCAAGAAGAAGAAACTGCAATGATGCCAGAAAGCTGGTCTGAAGTCCCTGATGATTCTCAGAATCTATTTTGCTTGTGGGGTCATTCAATTATGTCTGAAATTAGTTCAGTTATTCATTTTGGTTTGCAAGTATAAAAATAGAAAATATTTTGAAATCCAGGGCTGTATTCAAACTGTAATTTGAATAAATTGAAGAGTGATTCTAACTGTGGGGTCTGGGGGCTGTTCTATTTTTAAGTAAATGCTGAGACTGCAGACTTGTGTCAAGACCTCCCTGATGAAAGCTTCAAAGGCATTCCTTCCAGGCAAAGAGTTTATCCTGGAATAGTGGAATTTTCTCCCTGAGGTTCAAAGGGTCATTGCTAGAGAACTCATTATCCATAGGGAATGGTGACTTGAGTAAAAATAATATGAATATTGACCATACTGACAAGGTGACAGGATGTGGGACTCAGTCAACAAATGGAAGACAGGTAGACAGTTGAAAGGGGTTGAATGTGGTCATAGTGTAAAGCAAGAGATTTTTCAAGTGTGACAAAAATATTTTATCCAAAGTGTCTAAATTTGCTCTCAAAGTCAAACCAAGGCTGGTGTCAAATTTGACCTTTCTTGTATATATCCCGTCATGAATACATTTCAGCAAATGCATGCATATATGTAAAAACCTCAAAAACATATCCCACCAATCTCTTCCCAGACAAGGATGAAAGAACACACATTTGACAGGCATCAATAACAGTGCCTGTCACACAATAGAAATGCAAGCTCTGTGAGAATTTTTGGAGGTGAGGACCAAGGTCTGCCAAATGCCCAGGCCATACCCATTATCTTACAGATACCTACCAGTGCTAAATCTAGTGTACAGCAGGTTATACTTAGGGACTGTAAGCAATCAGTATGAATCCAATGAGACACAACCTTTTAGAATAACAATTTATGTCTATATTAGTAAATTATACTGTTTCAGGAAGCATTTCCAGATACTAGAAGAGCACTGTCAGTACTATAAAATTTCTGGAATAAACTCTTGGCAAACTTTTGGCCTTAGACAACAGGCAATCTTCCCAGAAATTTCTTTGCCAAATTTGAAAATTAACACAGGGGAGGTACCATTCCCAAAAGTCAGACCAGTTGTTCTGGAGAGTTTAATAATTAAAAAGAGTTTAATAGTGGGGACAGAGACTGTTTTCACAGAATCACAGAATCATTTAGGTTGGAAAAGACCTCCAAGATCATCCAGACCAACCTATGACCTAACACTACCAAGTCCACCATTAAACCATGTCACTAAGCTCTACATCTACATGTTTTTTGAATACCTCCAGGGATGGTGACTCAACCACTTCCTGGGGCAGCCTGTTCCAATGCCTCACAACCCTTTCAGTGAAGAAGTTTTTCCTAATATCCAACCTAAACTTCCCCTGGCGCAACTTTAGCCCATTCCCCCTCATCCTATCACCAGGCGTGTGGGAGAATAGACCAATCCCCACTTTGCTACAGCCTCCTTTAAGGTAGAGAGCGATAATGTCGCCCCTGAGCCTCCTCTTCTGCAGGCTAAACAACCCCAACTCCCTCAGCCATTCCTCGTAGGACTTGTTCTCCAGACCCCTCACCAGCTTCGTTGCCCTTCTCTGGGCCCGCTCCAGCACCTCGATGTCCTTGCTGTAGTGAGGGGCCCAAAACTGAACACAGTACTCGAGGTGCGGCCTCACCAGAGCTGAGTACAGGGGGACTTTTGTCCCATTTAGTCTTGGGAACAGAGAATAGGTGCTGACACTGTTTAGGTTAACCAGTAAAAAGAGTATTCTCTGAGCATTTTCTGAGCATGCTGCACCACTGGTCCAGCAGTGGATCAGAAGGAAAAATAACATCAAATGTATATTCTCTGCAGAGTTTCCTTTCTTCACCAGCACAAAATGGACAAAACTTTGAAATGGGATTTTTTTCATAGTATTTTCATTTTGTTTGAACATGTGTTACTTCATTCGACAATTAACTGGAGAAGTTTATTGACATATTTACATGTACGTGTGTATAGTTCACAGTAAGCAAAAGTAAAGATGTAACTAAAAATGTCATTTCTAGACTACTTTTGCTGTCAGTGGAGAATGAAAGCCAAAAGACCATGGCTAAAAACAGTGAATACTACGATTGTTTTTTTGATTCTTATAGCAGCAACTAGTAACTAATACACTAGTAAATAAAAGGGAATGTACCTGGCTTGCAGATTTACATTGGCCTCTCATATTGTTAGTATCACATTTTATGCAAGAGATCAGATTGAAAGTGCCAGATCTGATTGAAATTAATTTAAATATAATTATTATCATCCACATTAGAAAAAAAGTACTTCTCACTGTACATATTTTGAGTTAAAATGGAATCAATTTTCTTTCATTCAAGTTTTCTTACATTCTCCCTACATGAAATTAATTACACCAGAATGGATCCTTCATCTTTTACATTTTGGTCCCTCAGCTGCAGCCATAAACTTGAAGTAAATTTAATAATATTTGTACTGTGTAATGGCTCCAGAATGACTTTCCACTCTAATATCTGCTTCCTCAAGGGTTTCAACAACAAAGTATAACTATCAGCTACCTTAAAAGTAACTGCCATAGACTCTGAAGCTTTCAAAGTTAATGCTGCAATGCTGAAAATGTGGAGTTCTTGTTTTATGTCATCAAAAGCTTTAATACTACTTTAATCCCAGTTTTATTTAGCTAAATAATGGATCTGGCATCGTTGCCTGACTGAATGTCTTACAACATTATTGCAATCTTTGAGATATTTTTGTAAGTTTATATTTCTCTTCCACCCACTAAAGAGAGAAAAGAAGTATAACTTAAAATCAACAGGTTAAAATAACTGTGCTGCAGTCTGACTGAAACACTTCGCACTTTTAAAGCCCAAATATTTCCCAACTGACCTGGATATCAGATATACATATCTCCCACATTTATTTATTTTTTTTTGGTAGTTTCTAGTTTGAAATAAAAAAAAATAGTGTTGCAATGTGTTATAATAATTAAAGCAAAATTGTTCATGTTTTTCTTCATTTAAATCATTACAACAATATGTATTTCATAAACCAAAACTTAATTCTCAAAACAAGTATACTTCAAATGCAATCCTGGTGGGATCTAGACCTAGATGCGGATTTCAATTTTATACCTGGCATCTCCTTTTTTTAGAATATTAATCTTCTGGCTAGGTCTTCATATATGACCAGGTTTTGTAATAACTCTGCCTGGATTTGCACCTTGCAGGGTGAGCAGAAGATGTGTAAAGTGTAAGTACATTTTCACAGAGGCACCACCAGCTTGGCTGCTGGGCTCAGCCATGCCCCATATTGGAACCAGCTGGAACTGGCTGTGTCTGGCACAGGGAAGCCGCGGTCTCTCCTCACAGAAGAGCCCTGCAGACTCCCGCTCAAAACTCCTGGATGAGTTTGGAAGCTGAAGGCACAGCTGATATGAACATAGCTGAAAATTTTATTGTAAAGGATATAATTATGAAGACAGATTTATGGGGCATCTTCCTAGTTGAAGTCTTAAGGAACTGAAAGACATAACTCCATGCAGATACACAGCTGAAAATTGAAACTATGTAATGTTTAATCTTTGATCAGTAATTAAAGGGTTTTGCTTCTTTTCATTCAGCACTAGTTTCCTTCTCAATGGCCTGCAGTCATTCAGGTTGATCAATGATTTAGTCATGTTATCCTTCCATCAGTTTAGTCTCAAATCCTTTTGTAGGTTCTTTTACAGTTTAATAGAGCTTATTTTCAAGTTGGAAAGATCTGAAGAGTTCAAGATTAAGATCTAACCAGACCCCACATAGCCATCCACTATTGATTTGCAGTCTGGAATGTAAAATCTCTAAATTTCATTTGGGATCTTTCTATCCGTTTTCATGGAGGCCTTCTCATTGTAAGTCTATTTGAAGATCTTGTTTAGGGAGATCATTTTCCCTTACTTTATATCTCATTTTTCCATGACAATCATCAGTGATATGTAGTAGCAGCAGGATCAAATCTCTAATGAAATTCAGAAATTGCAAATTAAGTCTCCAGCTTTACCATTTGTACTGAATGTTCAAAATTTGCATCTTTATCTATTCCATTAAAGCACCTTGATAATTTCTTGTCTGAATGGAACAAGATGCAGGACTTAGAATTGGCTCTTTTTTTTTTTTTTTTTTTTTTTCTGTCCCCCCCCAAAACTTTTTCCCTTNTTGTTTTTTTTTTTTTTTTTTTTTTTGCCAGCCCTCCCATAAACATTCTTCCTTAACAAAACAGGGAAAACAGGGTACAAGGTATGAGAAGTTACTTACACTGATGCATTTTTTTTTTTTAATAGAATGAAATCATTCTGAAATCATCTATGTGAAGCTAAACATTTAGACAGTAGAGGCACTATGGATAAATGGCTGCAAAACTGTCTCTTACCTTAGGATCAGGCTTATGCCCCTTTGGCTCTGACAAGCATTCTGAACTTTTTCTGTATCTTTGTTCATCTTTCCTGTATCTTATTAGTGAGACAGTACTAAAAGAATTACATATAATATGCAAGATGTAGTTGTGTCACGGATTTAAGCACTGATAATAATGATGTTTTCTGTTTTCTTCTCTACTGGATTTCTGATAATTCCTAATAATCAATATCCTCATTTTTTTCTTTTTTTTCCTTTTTTTTCTTTTCCCTTCTTTTTTCTTTTTTTTTCTTTTCCTTTCTTTTCTTTTCTTTTTTTTCTTTCTTTTTTTTTTCTTTTTTCTTCTTAGTTGTTACTGCCTATTAAGGGGATGGTTTCATAGAACTATTTTTAATATAATTATGAGCTCATTCTTGAGTAGGAATAGTAAACATAGAGCCCATCAATCAGCATGTATGCTAACGCTTGTTTTATTACTTCTGAATTACTTTGTGCATTTATCACCATCGAGTCTTGACTGCCAAATTATTGCCCAATCACTCAATAGTATAAGTTTCTGGGGTTCTCCAAACACGATTTTTGGTTTTATCACCCTAGATATTTTAATAATTTGGAAATAATTTAATATATCAACAACCTGTGTCATCTCACTATTTATCACTATTTCCCATCTCAATATAATCAATAATAGATACAGATGTAGATCCCATTGGGACATAATTGGAAGCTCTATTAGAAAAAAAAAAAAAAAAAAAGCTATTGATTCCTACCTTTTGTTTTTATCCTTCAGCCAAGAATTAATTCAATCAGATTTTTAAAAAGGCTTTTAACAAACCTAATCTTTCAAAATACAAAAGAACCTTTTTGAAAATTTAACTGAACCATCAGCTTGAATATCAGGGGCTGCTGTTACCCATTGGCTTTTTTATTTCTTCCAAGAGTGGTAACACACCTGCAAGAAGTAATTTGCCACTAGAGAATCCAAGATATTTCTCCCCTATCGTATCACAGTTATCTTCATGCCTACTAGTTCTATTCTTTATTGTAATTTCAAGCAACTTACTTGGTATGGAAGCTTGACTTCATTGTTGTTTTTTTTTGTTGTTGTTCCCTGGATATTACTTTACAATTTGACATCACATTTATTACCTTCCAGTCCCCAAGTACTAAAGCTGTTCTAAGTGCCACTGTGCTCAAAGGAATTTATTAGTTTGGCGGTATCTTATTCAAGTTTTTTGGGTGAATCCTTGTTGGTTTTAGTCTTCATGTTTGATTTGTTCTTAAATTATTTCTGTTGGTCTTTTTGCAGTTCATCTGGTTAGTCTCCTCTAGGGAATGATTCCAGCCTGGGAGTCTTCCTGAGTTTCCCTACGCCAAGTAATTCATTTAGATTTTCTAGTATGAGCTGGTATTTTCATTCAATTCAGTTTCAATTTACTGTATAACTTGGTGTGCAATGTATTTCAATGATGTACAGCTCACAGATTGCTTATTTGTTAAACTGAAGTTTCAACAGACAAAATAAATTGCCTAGATGTATGCAAACATTTAGTACTGTTGGGAGAAAGTTATAAATACTTACGACAGGAAGTTTCCTTCAAACTTAAAATCTGAAATGAGAAGTCCAGAACACACTCATTAAGGAAAACAGATACCAACAAGTCTAGGTTATATCTGAATTGTAGTTTTGAAATCTATATCAGCCCTTCAGGATTGCTCTTAAAGGATGGCAATTTCCTCTTTAAGAAGTCTAAGCAATTACACTGGCTTTTGAGACACCTCTTACCAAAATATTTCCTATAGATATTTTACAGAGTTGTAGGTTTTTCAGGCTGTGGTGCCTGCATTTGAGTTTTGCTCTGACTCCCTAAGGCCAAAAGCTCATAAATCATTACGCTGCCTGCCTTCTGAGGAAGGCAAGGGGGACTAACTCAGCAGTCATCAGCTGAATCGTGCCCTCCTTATTCCCTTTCTATAAATAGGCCCAATGGTTTTGTTTTCTCTAATTTCTTCTCAAGTTTTCCCCTGTAATCCTGCAGGTCAGCTCTTGGTATAGGAGGAAATTGAAAGGGGAAGGAGGTTGGCTTGTTGTAAAAAAAAAATCAAGGGGGAGGAGTGCATGGAAGACTGAGCAGGGGAGGAGAAGAGATAATGAACAGGAAATTTGAACTGCATGAATAGCAGCAAAGGTAGCTGCTGTCTACAGGTTGTTTCTGTGCAAAACTTCAGAGCTCCAGACAGACCAGGAGTGCCAC
>VXAA01001006.1:0-65183 GCA_013399115.1 Anseranas semipalmata | reverse complement strand
AAAGAAAGAAAGAAAGAAAGAAAAAAAAAAGAAAAAGAGGGATCACCTCAAAATTTTGAGAAAAAATCTCATTAGTTTTTTAGTGAATGTTTTTTCAAGAGGTGCAGAGAAAAAAGGCTAAACCTTTGCAGCATCCATTGTAATTTCTTTACTCTTTTACTTTGTTTCTTAGACTTTTTAAGTTGTTTTAGTTTCTGTTCCTCAGTTCAGCAACAGCGAGGGAGTGACTGCTGAAGACATTGCTGAAAGCCTTAACTGCCCATTAGAAGACATGAGCAATTTTAAACAACAGCTATTAGTTGTCACAGCCTTTTTGTTAGTCTCTGTTGTGTGTAGCTTGATTTCCTGCCCTTCTCTTCCTTAAAATACAGGAAGATCCCTCCTTCTGTCTTGAAAAATCTTCTTTTTTAAAAAAATTTTCCATATTTCACAACAATTATTATTCAAAGCAGTAGTTTGTTTCTATCTATGCGGTGTATGGATAAAGACTTCACCATTAGCAGGTGTGTACCAATGTAGCATTAATCCTCTTTCAATACTATGTAAGAATGCAACATTTACTATTACAGGTACCAGTTTCGAAGCTGTCACTCTGGAGTGGCACTGGAGTCTTTACATCGTATCACATATGTTGGTGTCAAATCAGATTACCATTGATTATCACGCCAACTACAAATTATCAAAGTAGTTGAGCAAGCTGAGCCTAGATCAATACACAAGTTCCTGTATATAAATTGAAACATGTTAGGCAGATCCAAGAATGCATTGAAACAGACTTTTATCTTTAAACAGGCAAGTAATGTCATGGACTTCTGCAGGACTAGTCACATATTTAACATTAGGCAGGCTCAGATTCCTGTTTTCTTTCTAGATTTTGCTTTGATAATGCTAAAGAACACACAAACAAGTTGGTGAATGCAAATTTGTGCATCTTTTTGTCCAGCTAATTAACTGATTAACCGTTTCACTTGGGAACGCATTGCCAGCACTAACAAGTAAATAAGACTCCAGATTTGTCATGCTCTCCAGTAAATCTCAGTTTTGTGTACTTTTTGTATATATGCATATATATAAATATCATATAAGTGTAATTTTTCAAGTGCTTATTTCAATCATTAGGTTTTAAAAGTCCTGTGAAGGAAATTACTAATGTTTTTGTAGCAATGGTCCCATGTTCTATTTAGTTTAAAAGTCTCTTCCAAAAGCTCACAAAGGCTCATTTGACCCTTTAAATGCTGAAATGGGCCTTGAAAAATTCTATAGTACTCAACCTACAGCTTCCCTGAATATTTCTGCACAACTTTGCTTTTAACTAAAATTTCCAAGCTTTTTTGTTTTCAAGGAAAATAAGCATGCACTTTCTGTCTTCTCTTGCTTCTAAAATATTTTTTTTTCATAACCATAGATTTTTCAGTTTCAC
The DNA here is from genome assembly GCA_013399115.1 of Anseranas semipalmata. Lineage (NCBI taxonomy): Eukaryota > Metazoa > Chordata > Aves > Anseriformes > Anseranatidae > Anseranas > Anseranas semipalmata. The sequence continues at coordinate 63,763 of VXAA01001006.1, read as the reverse complement.
AGGAATTATTTTTAGAAAATAAAAGTACCTTGAAGATTTTGTGTGCTGTAGACCATGCTGGAATTTTGTCACACCTATGAGCTGAACTTGGGACCTCACAAATTCAGGGAAACCAACTAATAAAAAAAATATTTTCTGCTTTTAAAAGAAATATGTACCATATACTATTACAGTCATCTCTTCTGTTTTTAGTGCCTCTTGAATATTTCTGGTAAATGATGTCATAAAAAACATCTGAGAATATTAATGATGAAAGCTCTTTGAAACAGTGACGCTCTTGTCTTGTTCTCATCAGCCTCCTGGCAAAAGCTGTTGACACAAAAGTCTGTTATTTACTATATTCTTTTTTTTTTTTTTTCCTGGAATATTCAGTTTTCCAAAAAGCAAAGTCATATTCTAACCTCCTATTTTTAACTCTAAGAACAAAGGTGACTCTGAAGTCACAATCCATAATCATATTTTACACTGGACTGTACTTTAGGAACTGTAACTGAAAAGTTTAAGAGGAGTTTGTTTCGGTTTTACATATGTGAGAGGTAAAGGAGAACAACAAGTACTTGGAATTTTCAATTTAAACAATCCTAAGCACAATGTGTGATAGATACAATGCAGAAAATGGCTTGTGTTTCTGTCTGACATTTCCATGGATACAGACAGGATGTACCTAAGAAAAAATGCACACAAACCTTCTGGAACTTCTAAGGCTCAGAAGGTTGTAAATTCAGGCTGTGCATCAAGGTGACTTCCCAATGGGAGAAAGATCTATTGCCTTGTAAAGATATTTAATAGGTGAGCTGCCCACCTTTGCTCCTTTGCAAAGTCATTGATTTTAAAATCCCTCACACTGGTGTTAATCAGTTCTAGCTCCACTGAGTTTAGTGAAAATACTGTCCACCTCAAGGCTGCCAGTGAACTGACTAGCTGAGAGGCAGAAACATGTTTTATTTGTGTTAGCTGTATTTCCTATGGGATGAAGGTCACCTGTCTAATCAACTGGGAGTGTGTAGGAAGAATCCTCAATGTTGAGGAAGGACTACAGAGCTGGGAAAATTGAGCATACATCCCGAGACGGCTGTCCTCAAAATGAAATAGTCTTCCAAGGATGGAGAAGAGAGTGTCTCGGTGTTGTCCATCAGATTCATCCTGGCTGGTATTGGTCATTCATTTGAGATGTTGAAGAAAATAACCCCTTCACCATTACTGTATCAAGATGCTTATTTAGTACTACCTGATGGATGGGATAAGGGTCCCTCCTGCTGTTTTTCGTAATGGGCTTTCCTTCTCTCACACAGAAGAGAAGGACACCTTTATGTAAATAACCATTCCATGGGAGAGAAGTGAAACAGGGTCAAATTGCAGGTTGATGACTTCTCTTTTTTTTCTTTTTTTTTTTTCCCCAGGTTTGTCGCCAGCTATTTGCTCTTAGGCCTGTCTGCCTCCTTAAACCTCTTTTCTTTCTGTCTGAGATGACCGCAAATCTGATGGGACCTTGCCAGGGTATTGAGGAATGCAGTAAGCACAATGAGGTAATTCCTGTTAGTCAGAAAGGCTGCCTGAGGAGTGGGCTAGTCACAGCTTCCACCTCCGCAACCTTCCCAGAGGCAGCGTGAGGCAGTCAGCCTCACAGGGCATGGAGCCGGCTCTTCTGTCAGCACAGCTGCCTTCATGACTAAGGAACAGGCTGTGGAGATGGGGAGCAGCTAAATCCCAGGCAAAAGCCCCGGGTAGACTGATGTGGAGCACGGCCTTGGCTAGAGATGCCTGAAAAACAGCAACACAGTACTTCAGTAATGAGCTGTTTGTTAACAGTGTCAAGTCTGCAGGGCCAATTAGACATAAGTTTTAGTCTGTGTGCTGTTTGATGGGAGGTTTTTTATCAGCAAACAGAAACCAAATGCCAGAAAGACCTGTTGTGAACAGCAGGAGTGAGAAATATGAGTCTGATTCTACAGTCTGTCTTTCTTCTGGGCAATACCTGCTTACAAGTGTTACTTTGGCCACTTTCTGCTAGATACCATCAGCTACAGGTGCCTTCCTGGCATTTTGATACAAACTCATCCATCCTCAAAATAATAATGAAAATGATCCCTAAGCTCTTTGTCTCTGTTAGCACTTTCTGATAGAAGCCAAGGTGACAGCAAGAAAGTACTACCCAAGATGACTGACAGTGGGATTGGCTGGGTGTACAGAGAATATCAGCAACAGCCATTACATAGCAATGGCTGAGGAGGCATACTTTTCCCTAGATTCTTACAGACAATTCACAGATATAGCTAAAGATTTTTATTATTGCGGCCTTCCAGTACCTGAAGGGAGCATATAAACAGGAGGGGGAACGCCTGTTTACACGTATTGATAGTGATAGGACAAGGGGGAATGGTTTTAAACTAAGACAGGGGAGATTTAAGTTAGATATTAGGAGGAATTTTTTCCCTTAGAGGGTGGTGAGGCACTGGAGGTTGCGGATGCCCCATCCCTGGAGGCATTCAAGGCCAGGCTGGATGTGGCACTGGGCAGCCTGCTCTAGTAGTTGGCAACCCTGCCCAGAGCAGGGGGGTTGAAACTAGATGATCTTTAAGGTCCTTTTCAACCCAGGCCATTCTGTGATTCTATGATTCTATGATTCTATGATTCTAAAGACGTGGAAAACTGGGTGTATGAGAAGCCTACTGCCTCTTTTGGCATCCCGGAAGCATCCAGGTTCATATTTCCTTTATTGTCTTCCTATAGACGCACACAAGAGCACTTCTGAGCCCTTGCAGATCAGTAAGTCCAGTCTGCTTTCATGACACTAGAGAATCAACAACACGAAAAGCTTTATTACAATGCCAAATCTCTAAACATTGAAAATGTAGGTGGGAACGGACCCTTTAGAGGCCATCTAATCCAGTCTCATGCTCAAAGCAGGGCTAGTGTCATAGTTAGGCTGGGTTCCTCAGGGCTTTGTCCAGCTAAGTATTGAAAATCTCCAAAGATGGAGGTTCCAAAACTTTTCTTGACATGCAGTGATTTATGTAAATATTTTTTTCCTTACATCTAATTGGAATTTTCAGTGTTACAACTTATAACTCTTGCCTCTTGATTTTACTTCTGAGGACTTAAAAGTCCTCTATAGATGTCACTTCAGCACCTTGTGATGGAATAACCTCTGCTGTTTGGCTAAAGTGAGGTGCAGGGAGTTAAATGATTTATTCAAGATCAATCATCAACTGAAAGTCAGAATCCAAGCTCCAGTTAAGTAATTATCCAGTAGACAAATTGACATTTCTCATTCTGTTATAAAAAAAGTGAGTAAAAATAATAAAGAAACCGCAACAAGAGTGAGTTTTGTTTGTCTTGAGACATCTGTGATTACTTATGGCAAGAGTTGCTCAAAGTATAGTTGTCAAACCAAAAAAATGTTTGAAATTTCAGCTTTTCTTTTGTTTACTCTGGAATAATTTCCAAACCATTTCCATAAACTGAGAATATATTTGGTATTTGTAAGTATTTGCTAAGTTTTTCAGACTTAGCAAATTGGCCAGACTGCAATTTGTTTCTGAACTGTTCACCTCACCTTTTTACTTCTGGCAATGTCTGATTGCTTTTTCTGTCTGACGGCTGTCAAACTTCGCAGACAGTAAGATAAGACTGGCAAACACACTATAATGAATAGGAACGCAGTGACAGCCATTGCAAATTCCTGAAAGTGCCAGGATTCACAAACATATTCATGAATGTTCAGCTGCTGTCTGAACACCTTCTAACTGCATACAGGATTATTCCATAAATGCACTAAACAGAAATTGGTCTGTTATTCGTGGTTAGTATCATTACTGTCACAAGTCGAGTATTTGCTCAAGGCCCTGACTGATCCTGGACATCCTCTGGTAGCAGCTGAACATAAGTTTTGATTTTTCTAGGCTGAGAAAAGGGCTTGAAACTTCCTTTCTCTGGGAAGACAAGGGAAATGCTGATAAATAAATTGCTCAAAAGTATCCAGGAAGCTTCTGCCAGGTCTGGAAACTTAGTTCTAGCAATCCCAGTCCAGAGGCTTTGCAAGTCATTGCAATTGCAGGGTGTTTTCTCCTCAGTTTTTAATAGCTTTCTCTACAACAGCAAGCCAGCCCTATTTTCAAAAATAACCACAATAAACAGATTTTCTACGGATTGTACCTAGCTTGCTGAATTTGTCAGACAATATGTTAGACTCAATAGTACATGACAGTAGTTTCCAGATATTTATTTTTTTCAGGAGTAAATTAGCATTGTTTTATTTTTATTTTTTATTTCCAGGGAATGCGAAGGAAGCATTATTGCTGCACTTGCTGGGATAGAAGGACAGAGATCAGTGGTAAAACATTAATGCTTCCAGGCAGGGTACTTAAAGGCAAACAAAGGCGCTTTTCAGTCTGTTAGATTGGAGCCCACTGTCATGCCTCATAAGTCCCTCAGGGTGGGGTAGACATGCTGCTGCAGAATTGCACTCTGAGGCTGAGCGAAAATACCAGAGGTAAATACACAGAAAATGAGCGAAGAACAGGCATTAAAAATAATAATAATAATAGTAAAAAGTCACATGAATTCTTTTGTAAAAAAGTGCCCCAGTACTTCATAGTAACATTTTAAATTACTGCATTCTTCCAGGTTCAGCTACATTTGGGGTTACTATACTTAAAAAAAAAAAAAAGACTGCACGTGTTTTTGTTGATTTCATTCTTCCTGATAAGTACTGAAATGTGAGGGTTTTGTGTTGGACAGCCATGTAATATGCAGTGTAAAAGCCAACAGCTATTTGTTTAAGAGACACCTTCCTATTCCTTTGGTTGGAAATAGGGCAGCCAGGGCACCTTCAGGTTCTGATTCTATATCACATCCGTTGCAAGATGGGACCTAGAAATTTAACTTTTAGTATGTCTGCATGAATACCAATTCTGTGAAGAATTTCAGCTGTGGTTCTTTAGCTTTATTAACACTACTTCAGAATTACTACTACTTTTTTTTTTTTTTCCTCTTCCAGCAGATGTGAACACTTAGTCTAAACAAAAGTGCAATTGTTTTAATTCCCTTCACATTAGAGGCTTAAGTCCAAAAATCAAAACAGAAGTCTAAGTAAATTCAAGCTTTGTCTACTTAGAAATCCTAAATTTGGGGTTGTTGCATGTGAACTAGAATTTTATTTTTGTATATTCATATTAAGAATGTTGACTAGTAATATAACATAGTTTCAAGTTGGGAGTAATATTTTTCAGGCTGCTAATATTTCCTTGATATTGTTATCAAGGAAATTCATACATCACAGAGAAAAGATACTTGCTGTCTAGATCACAGATATTTCCAGGCAGAAGAACCCCAGTTCCTCGGTTCTACAAAAGCAAGCCTGAGCTACAGGGTATTCTAAATCAGCAATATCACTTGTAGGTCACTTAACATCTTCTGTTGTCAAGATAAAAGAGATCTGTGTCACACAGGCATGCATACACAAGCACAAATGTCATTTCACCATAACCTCTTTATATGTTATGCCTGGAATGGAGAACAAATGTACCCACATTGCATCCTTTTATTCTTGAGAAAGTCACAAAGGGACCACAGACACTGTTAAGAGAGAAACTACAACTACTGCTAGGAAGATTTGACTTTCCATTCTGTTTCTTTAATATTAAATTAATCCTATCACTATGATAAATAGTTCTTCTCTCTTGATGGGTTTTACACCTTTCAAATATTTGTAGATTTATTTCCCTGCTCAGTAGTCTGTAAGCCGACCTATACATACTTAGGCATTGTAATCATTCCTCTATGAAGACATGAGAAATGAGAGGCATCAAGCTGCCCTAGGTAAGGCTGCTAACAGAGTACTGATGTATGGTGACCCACATAGGGAAGGTCATCTAATGCACAACACCTGCACATTTCTGCTTATCATCTGAAACTGAAATGCCTGTGATTTTTTCCCCTCTTCCCCACCCTGTCTTCAGCTGTATGTTGCTCTGTTATTAAAAGCAAATAAATTACACTTCTCAGTGTTCTGAGCTGGATTTGTTTTTCTTTTAATAAAGATTTCCAGCCCCAAACACCAGTTTTACTCAGGGTATGTTGCATCATGCCTCCTGTTCTCTTACTGATGAAGAGCTGCCTTCAGCTGAGATCAAACTTGGGAGGGGATACGATGCAAGAGCAATTTTTCTGCAAACTGCATTCACTATCTCCAGCTCCTGGCAAAAAGGGGAGGAATGGAATAAATGACTGGCCAGGGAAAAGCAAAGCATCTCAGCTACTTGTCTCTAGCCACCTGGCTATCACAGCAGGCAGAAAGCTTACAAAGAAGAACAAAAGCAAACAAAATAAAGCAGGAGACATTGCTGGGAAGTGAGGGAGCTGGACAGCGTAGGTAGAAGCCTGGCTTGGCTGTTAGTCAAAGTTTAGGCATGTTGGCACCTGCTGCAGATCAGCTAGTAGAAAAGAAAACCAATCACTCTAATTTACAGCTTGAGGAAATGTAACAGGCACCATCAGGCTTTGCATCATGATGTCTGGAGACCTGGTTTTGATCAGCATCCATGTCACATGTGAGCAAGCATTCTGTTATCAGTCTGTAATCCCTGTGCTGTTATTTGTAGCTCTTGCGTGGGTCTGTTTTGTAGTCAAGTAATAAGCTCTGGGGTCATCACCTTGTTTCTGTATATTTCTATATTTTCCATACAGCATCTGACAGGCTTTCAAGTGCTGCAAAGCTGTGCAGAATGATTGAACTAGAGGCAACAGTAAATTCATTTGTAAGGAAAGGCAAAACTGAGAAAAGAGGTAGAATCACTGTAGAGTAATTTCACTGGTTGTTACTGGTGTGGTGTTCCCATTCCTTAGCCTTAGCACCCATTACAGGCTTGATGTTGTCTCAAGGTGTGCTATGTTTGAATAAGGCCTAGGAACTGCAAGATATATATCTAACAGAAATCGGAAATATCTTCTTTTTACCTGCTTACGATTATGAAGTCTCTATGGCGTAATCACCATCCACAGATAAATGACTTCCACATCTGGATTTTAGTTTCAGCTGAGTGGTGAAAGTTACTTCACTTTCTAACCATATTACAGCTTTTTAGTATTTATATTAAATACATTAGATTTCAGTTCTGGTAACACAGTGTTTCTTTGATTTCAATAAAAAAGCTTCTAATGTCAACCTTCTAATATTATTTTGAAATCTGTATTTCATGGCACCTTGCCTTCCTTTACAGCTTGATTACTTGATCTACAGTAATTTCTGTATCTCTTTCCAACGTATTTAATTCAGTCCAGGATTTTTTTCCTTTTGTTCAAATTCCCTCATTTGATGAGCATCCAAGCAAGTAAAACAGCTAGTGGCCTCCTCAGTAGCCACAGCTGACCCTGCTTTTTCTCTCAGCTTGCTGTAAATCAGCTAGTGTTGTTTTCTGTGTAGAGTTATAGCAACTTAAAATAAGTGTACAGATTAGAATCAAGTTCAGTGTTGCACTGATACCGCCATAGGAGAAGGCTTTCATTTTCTTTTCAGGTTCCATTGCATGTTCATTTAGATACTCCTCACAGCATAGAGTGCTGTTTCAGTCAGCTGAAACTACTGATGAATGTGAGTGGATTGCCTAACACCGAGCTAGGCTTGTTTTTGGAAAAAGTTCCAACCAAAAAGATTGGCCCAGCTTTACTCAGGATATTTTATGTCACACTGCCTTTGAGTATATGTCTATGACAGGTATAATGTCATTAAATACATATTCTGCATACTATAAATCAGGGAAGGAGCTGAAGGGCAGCAGGGAAGCATCCACAAGAGGAAAAAAAAATAGGTAATAACTAGAACAGAGAGAGGTGGTGAGCAATAGGGAAGGAAAAAAATTTTGTGGGTTTGAACACACAAGCTTTTATGTGTCAGCAGGTCTATGGTAACTGTTCGTGTGTGTGATCTAAGCCCCGGCAAATGCAAATACTGTTTCAATAAAAAAAGACTAAAACAACTTGAACTAACTTGAAGCTTGAGATCATACACGTAGACAGTCAGCAAAGATTAGCTGATGTACTGGATTTGTTTTTTTCCTCTGTGTTTACTTACTAGGTTTTTGCCTCATCCACAAAAGTAACTGGCACTGAGGTGACCTAGGAGTTTGCCATCTGCAGTTGTACAGACAGTTTAGCTGCAGATGATCAGCTCCACAGATGCCGGAGTTAGTGACCTGACTTGTTTTCCATAAAATCAGTACTGCTTTACTTCAGGCTGTTCCTACTTGTGATTTGGAGCTTAGCATCTGTGTGGGTATGATGTGAGGAGATGGCGGAGGTGATCTAATAGCTTCTTCCTGGTGAAAAGGGCTGTTTTTCCTGCTCCCAGCAACGCACTTTTGCCACTTCACTCAATCTGCTCTGACACTGCCTGACCCTTTGACAAGTCAATTCAGTTCACTGGGCTGGCAGAAAATAAACCAAGCAGAATGAAGGGAATATTTTTCTATTGGCTTAATGAACCAAATTGAATCAGCAAAGAATCTGCTGAGTACAAGTAGAGCTAGTGCAGCCGGAGAAAAGAGCAGGATCATGTAATCGGGAGAAATGCAGAAGAGAGAAGGTAACTCCTTTTGGTTGTTAAATCGTCTCAGCCTGTCTTGTTGAACTGCATAGTCAGTTGTCGAGAAACATGACAAAAGTAAGGAAAAAAGCTCTTTTGGCTGCTACTTAGGGATGCTAAAAGTAGAAGAGCACTTTGGAAACTTGCACAGGCTATGTTTGATTTAACAAAATTGCTGCAAAACGCCAGTTCAAGTCCCCACCTTCACCTCAACTGCCTCAAAGAGCTAATTTTCTCCTACTAACAAATATGAACCAAACGGCTTAATGAATGATAGCTTTACTAAAAAGAGAATAGAAACTCTACAGATACCTTTTAGAAAGTATTTAGTGTTGCCCTGATTACCACAACAGTCTGTTTCTTGAAGAGGCAACTACAAGGCTGGGCTAATTACTTGCCTATTTGATATTTCAGCCCTTGGGAATGTACAGACAGCACTGAAATGGTGAGATTCTTCCATCTCATATGACGTTCATAAGGTACCTTCTTCTGCCTCTCCACTTACAGAATTCCTATAAAGTTATATTTTTTCCCCCATATCTTTCAAGAGAACATTATACAAATCCCTGACATTTTTTCCACACCATCTTCTAAGTGCTAACTTTTGCACCTTACTATTGGTCTTAGATTAGGCTAATACTTTATCTCAGGCACATTTAGGCAATTCAATGACCTAGATGTCTATGCGCAGTAGTAACTATAAATTTTATAATATGACTCCATCTTAACTGAAATACCCTTCTCACACAATGATCCAGCATATGTAAAAGAAATTTGCTTCAAGGCTGGTGACTGGTACCTTCTGTTTCTCTCTTCTTTACTCCAGCAGATGTCAACAGAACATCCGTCCTTGTTTCAGCCTCCCTCTCCTCTGCTACTCCTGGAGGGTATTGCTTTCATGTTGTACAGTAGCTATCAGGCTTGTACTTTCCTCCTGAAAACACTGACAACACAAATCTTATGCTACCTTGGAATTGCCCTTCTAGAAATGAGATCTTTCAAGAACTGGATTGCTGTCTAGTTTACACCATGATAATGAAGCAGTACAGACATAAGAGACAAGATAAGTAATTACACATTAGTAGCCAAGAACAGGGTTAGTGGGCTTTAACTTCTGTTCTGAGCATGATTAGAATCAGCCTGAAAAGGGTCTTTCACTGCCCTGAGCAGAAAAAAAAAATTGAGTTTCAAATTACAGCTACTGAAAAATAAAAATCAGCTAGTTCTTGGAATCTGGCAGATAAACCCCAAACTTGAAAAACTTGGGCTAACATTCATCTATAGCTTTGTAAACACACTCATTGATGTGCTTGGATGACAGAAACTTTGCCTTTGTTTTATATATGCCTCTCCTTTCTAACTTTTCATTGAAAGTTTTTCTATTGACTTGCCTGAATACAAATTACTTTTATTATGGTAAAAGGATATGTGAGACATTCTTGTTCCTATTAACTGATATTTACATGTGTTTATATGATATTTATGAGGGAAAGAAAGTCACACATACTAAAATTCATTTAGATTTTGAGAGAACAATTTTGGTGACCTAGCAAATTTTTCCTTAGAAGCTCAGAATTGAACTTGCTATATGTCAGAGATTCAGAAGTGACAAGGTTAGAGAACAAGATATATTTTGATATGATGCAAAACATTTACCAAAGTCAAAACAAATAGCACTAGCTCTGGAAGAACTTCTTGTTATAGTGTCCTTTGACTATATCTTATAAATTAGTTATCCCAGACTCCCAAAGTAGAATTTTACCTGGGTTAGGAAACATCCATTTTCTCATTCCTTTCTTAGACTTCCACAGACAAGTGTTTAACTTCCAAGAAATAGCTGGTGTTGGTTACCTCAGGATTGCATGTGTTCCATCAAAAATATTCTGGGCTAGCTCCCAAACTGCTATAAATAGGCATCATTTCACAGAGAAGAAAAGGATCTGACCAATACTGATTGATTAGCTTCTCTTTTAAAATACACCTGGCTATTGCTATATATGTTTGATAAATGGAATAGTTTTGTTCAAAATTAATTTCACTTGATCATCCTTATCTAACCCAACAAGCAATCTAACCCAGTACAGGACCAAATCCAACAGTGTTTGCTGGACTTGATGGCTTAAGCTCCCATCAGCTCTAATGAACTTGGAAACTAATAACTGACTGTTTTAAATCACCACCATTTTACTAAACATGTACCTTTTACCTATTCTATCTCTTGTAATTTTATATCAAATACATCAGATTACGCTAATTCTGCAGCACATCATGATTCTATTGGGAAAAAAAAAATTTACATTTTTCATCACTGGTTTCATTCTTTCCCTCAATATAGAATAGGGGTCAAGGGTGATGCAAATATCTCGCATTTTTCTTTGCTTCAGTATTTGTTATGTTTTTCTGAATCCCCTCATTATTTCTCTCTCTCTTAATAGTTCAGGAAGTATTCATCTCTTTCGGCTGTTCCACATCTTTATACTACTCCTGTGAATCTGAACTGGGAGGCTAACTGCTGCTCCTGGCAAATGATGACCCCAGAGCTAAGCATTTGAATTTGTAGCACTGAGTGTCAGAATGAGTGTGAGACCAACCTTCACACTTCAGAAACTTGCCAGTTGGCAGGTTATACTGCCTGTCTGTTTCTCATTCTGTTGTGCCCTCTGCAGTCTGCCACCCCACATCCCAGTCTTTTTTGTCAACAATTTGTCAGCCTAATGGTTTGTACCTGAGAAACTGCATTATGACCCATCAACAAGTATTGCAAGCCACAGTACAGTTGTCCCAGTGAGATAAAAATTTCCAGTACATTTGGCCAATGAAACATAATAGGAAATATTTCATCCAGGTTAGTAAAACAAACACTTGTTAAAAAAAAGGGACATGGGGGGTGGATTTGCTGCATATAGTTTTACATTTTTACTGTGTGTTATTTTACACAATTCATTAAAAATCTATTGAATGTGAGTAATCTAGTATCAGAACAGAAGAATGCACTGGATTGCTTCAAGTTCTTCCTGCTTTATATCTTAATGATTTTTAAGCAATAACCTTAGGAAAAAAGCAAAAACCTTAGGAAAGCTAAATCTTATGGGGTAATGAAACTCCATTTCTTGATGCTGTCTTCTGTATGACATTCTTCTAGAATCAGGAGAACAAAGAGATTTTGCAGGAGCCTTTAAGTGTTGCCATGAACCAAGCAGCTGGATAGTTTTGGTTGGTTGGTTTATTTGCAAGAAAGTTCAAGATCATGTCATTCTCTGTTGGAATTTAGAGAGTAAATCAGTTCTTCCTAAAGAAGACACCTTGTGGCTGGTCAGCTGAATCACTCTCAAGGTTCTTTTGACTTCAGTGACTCTTTTGCAGTGGGGGTGAGTGAAAGCTGGAATAGGTTGCCAAGAGAGGTTGTGGAGTCTCCATCCTTGGAGATATTCAGAACTTGACTGGACATGTTCCTGAGCAGCCTGCTGTGGCTGTTTTGAGCAGCAGGGTTTCAATCAGATGATCTCCAGAGGTGCCTTCTCTGAATCTAATCCACTTTGTCATTTCCCTGTCTTCCACCAAGAAATTCTGAGTTTAGACTTATAACCCCACAACTGGGTTGATATGCAAAAAGCAGATCTGGGGCAGAATTTTAAAGGATTTTCCCAAGGATGCTGGTCCATGGTGCCACCAGGATTCCAGACCAGCATCTGGAAGCAGTTCAGACCAACACTTCTGCCTGGCTGGCTGAGGAGAGCAGCCTCAGGTTCAAGGCTTCTTATAATTGTTTTTCATCCGTACGCACAGCACCAGAGTACATTTGCCACCACATTAAACTGGGTTTTCTTTTGCAGATCCCTTTTCAGATTTTGCTTGGTTCTTGTTTTGTTTTGTTTTGTTTGGGTTTCGTTTTTTTTTATTATTATTATTTGTTTAGTTTTTCTCCAGACGATACTCTGTAAATGGCCAGACCAGCTGGGACCAGCCTCTCTGCCAGATGTGCTTCCTGAAGGTTTCAACAGGCAGATGAAGTTTCTGTGCTTTTCTAGCTTTTGCAGCAATAATAACTGGAGGATCTGCAACTGAATTGAGGACTTCTATAGAAAGATGGTTTCTGAAGAGTCCTTTCAACCTAATGTAGGAAAACTGTGTTTGCAAATGCTAAAACCAGATGAGAAAATGGTAAGAATCACTGTGCTCTTAAATAAGGACTTTTGATCGGGGCTTCCAGTTTTAGGCAGAACTTTCTGAGGCCTTGAAGTGCACGCAACCATAAGAACATTGCAGGACAAAGTAGCTTGCACCAGTTCTACTTCCTCCTCCCTGAGTAGCTTCCCATTTAGAAAAAGGCCAGGAAAAAAAAAATCCCTGATTGCATTCAAAGCAAACAGTGCAACAGTTCCAGTCGGTTACAGAAGAAAACTAGTAATCCTTCTGTAGAAAGAATCTATGGTCTGAACCTTTCTCACTTTGAAATGCTCATGTCAAAGTTGTATAGAAAGAAAGGACAAAGAAAGGTAATCATTTGTTGGCCTTGAGTAGGATGCTTTACCGTCATGGCCCTTGTAACAGTGAAGTATGCTGCATGAGATGGTTGTACAGCTTTACTCGGGGAAGTTGGCTGAAAATACTTAAGCATTTTGCATCGGCAGATGGAATATGTGGCCATTTTTAAAACAGGAACAAATGTATGAATTTAATTAGAAAGTGATTTGACAAGCACTTGTTCACTCGTTGTATGATTTTCTAAAGAAACTTGGAACAATTAATTGTTTCAGAGACTATGTTAAATAGTTTTTATAAACATCATTTTGTTGTCATTTCAGAACTCTTATTTCAAACTTCAGGTAGTGGTTTATTTTATTTTCTGGTATTGTTTGCTGACCCCTTTGACACACTCCAAATATGCACACATTAAAAAAAAAAAAAAAAATCCCAAAGACAATTTATTGTATATTTTACTAACTACAGATGTTCAGTGTACATAGGGCTCACTGCTGAGCAGATAAATCATCCAGATGGTCATGCGATTCCTTGCCTCGACTGAAGATAGATATACCTGCAAGAAGAGTGCCAAAATTGCAATTTGAAGTGTATGTGGTTAAAACCAGACTTTTTGAACATATTTCTGTAGGTACATAAGCAAAATGGCTGTACTATAAAGTGCCTCATCTATTAACATCACTTATTAACTCCAATTATGAATGTCTGATACTGCCCAATCTCACACAGGGCACTAATAAAAGAGAGATGCTGTTCAAGCATTTCTTCTCGGTGAAACTGGTGGTTCTGTATTTTTTGTCTAATTTAATTTTAAATCCAAACCTCAAAATGTAATCTATAATACCCTCCCTATGCTATTGCAAGGGAAAGAGAAATCTTGTTTACACCTTGCAAATAATAGGATTATGTCTTTATTATTTGCCAAAATAAGACTCTCTCTGAGCTTGTGAGTTATTTTCATTCAAGCACTTGTGAATTTTAGTATCTTTACAGTCTTGCTCTTTCTAAAATAACCTTCACAAAGTTAGTGACAAAATACTGAAAAACAAATACAATTTTTGTATTGAAATCTCCTCTGTTGTATTGAAATTTGTTTAAATTCATTTTTCTACCTGTGCATAATTGGGAAAGAAGGACTCTGTATAAAATTTTTCCTATTTTATCAACATTTTCTTATCCTCCTTAGTGAGGTAGTTTCAGCCTCAATGTATACTTCATGTATAATCAGAGTAATCATTCAAGTGAAATAACCGCTAAGACTTGCCTCTTAAACCTATATCAGATAAAATAATCTATTTTCCCATAGTCATATTTGGGCCACGTGTTAGAATATTCCTGAAATGACTTTTCCCCAAACCTGCTAATTGGTAGGTCATCTCAATCTTGATCTAGATAACAGCAAGAGTTTGTTTTTTTTTGTTGTTGTTGTTGTTTTTGTTTGTTTGTTTGTTCTCCAAAACATTCACAAGGAAACTTGAAATAATGCAAATTTCAATTACTTTGTTTCATTAAATATTGAGAGAGGAAAGAAAAAATAAAAAGAAACAAAAAAGCAGGCTAGGTTTATCTAAAGGTATAAAAAGGGTAATGAACCTTTACATTCAAACCTGGAACTAATTCTGGAACTAATTTCATGTTAAATAAGGCACAGCTTGTAATGTTGCAAATTCTTCAGCACAAAACTAATTCAACTCTTCAGGGTCACATTTCCTTCTCTGTTTTGGCACTTTTAGTAGAGAGTTGAAGGTGTCAGGACCCAGAGAGGACCAACTGGCCTTCGCTGCCCTGACCAGTTCCAGCTGGTGTATGCACACATGCACGGTAAGAAGTCCCCTGAGAGGCCAGACGTCCTGCTGCAGGCATGATGAGGTGCCACCCTGAGGACATTGGCAGTTTTGGGACCAGAGCTCATGTGCTCCTGCTGGCTCACAGTGCAGCCAGAATGAGTGTGTGCTGGCCTGCACCTGACAGCGCAAAATACTACTGTGATACAAGTTTGTAAGTGGAACTAATCTGATCTTTATCTAATAAAAGAAATTCAGCAAAGAAGCTATCTCTTAAGTGTCCCATTAGCAAAGCTTGACTTTTCAATGACACCTGCTGTCTTTATTTTAGAAAAATTGTTTTCTTATTAAAAAATGTTGTTTTGAAATCAGCTAATAAATAACCACACTCTTTCCAATTTTGTGGTTGGAAACTCAATGAAACTTAATGATTTAATTGGAGATCATTTTTTAACTCTTACTCCAGAAAAATATTATTTCATCAATATGATTTTTTGGCAAAAGATTTTCCACTAATTGTAGTAAGTTCTAGGATTCTTTCTGTACAAACAAAGAAAAGGAAAGAAAAACTTTTTTTTTTTTCTCTTGAAGATATACTTTTGTTTGTTTGTTTGTTTTTGGTGGTGGTGGTGGTTTTTTTGTTTGTTTGTTTGTTTTGTTTTTTTTCTTTTCTTTTCTTTTTAAAGCCTGATAGGGATGTCAAAACCTATTTATCTGACCTCCTGGAGATAGAATTCTGTCATGTGGGGAGTCATATCCATGACTTTCAAAGGGCTATCACTTTGGAAAACATAGTCTTGACTTTCACAAGCATTTAGTTTGACCTATTGTATAATGCTGCACATGGAGCTTGCCCATATTAATTTCCATGTAAACTAAACCATTCATTTTTAAAAAAAAACTGCACATTTGATGAAAAGGAAATCCAGAACAACCTTCCCAGTAACAGAGGAAAAATGATGGAAATACTAAATAATTGGATTTTGATGATCATGCTTACTCTTGGCTGCAGCATGTTGTATAGGGTTCTCATGTTCTTCACATAGTACACCAAGATCCCTAAAAATCTTGCCATTGTATCTCATGATAGGGTCCCTATCCTGTGTGTTTGACCTGCAGGCTTTGTTTGACCTCCCTTTTTTGTTCGTAGATGGATAACTTTACATTTGGTAGTAAATATGTCAAATGTTAGCTAATACATCACATCTTTAAGTAAACTGTTCTAATGATTGATTACTATTGATGTTAAAAATGTTTATGTCCAATCTGATTTGATCTGCCCTCAGATTCCAGCCTCTAGAGATTATGTCTGTTGATAATTCAAAGATGTTGTTAAATGACATCTTTTTTTTCTCATGAACAACTTGTAGAGCATTTGCAAGATGTCTCTTGACATCCCCTTCATTTAAAAGAATGAGTTTAATGAAGCAGCTTTTGTCATAACTTTTTTTTCCCCCTCTTTTCTATAGATTTTCCTGTTTGTCAATAGCCTTTTCAAGTAGTTACCAGAGCTAAACATTGCATTCCAGTAATGGTCTTCCCATATGCAAAGATGTCACATCTCTCTAATCCTGTATATAATTTCCCACTTAAACTAAGGGATTGCACTTGATTTTCTGTCTGAACCACTCCATTGCAAGTTCACATCAAGTTTATTATCCAACAGAACTCACTTAATACCTGCTGACTGACTGTTTTCTTTATTTTAAAATGTCAAAATACTGCAAACTACTAATAAAAATGTCATTATTTATGAATCAGATTCTTGATTTCATTCAAAATATCACATTTCCTGGCTAAAACCTGATTAACATAAAATAATTCACTATTTAAATCTATTCTGTGTTCAGCTTGGGACTTGATGGTTTTAGCTTGCAAGTTAAGTTACTTGTCTTACAAGTACATTGTTCACCTGTGAACCCATTTAAGAATATCATCCTGTTGGCGTCTCGTTGTCTGGAATTTTATGTTTTCAGCTTTCTGAAAGTCACTTTAATAGCATGGAGACCTCTTTTCACAGTTTTTGCCAAACTCTTGAAACTTAGTACTAAGAGGTCTTGATTCTGAACTGCACCATTCTTACCTTTGTTGCAGAATGGCTTTTTTTCCTGAGCCATAAAAAAAAAGTCAGCGCTCTCCTGGCTTGGAGACCTGCCTGCTGCCAGTAAGGCATGGAAACATCAGAGAGCTATTTCTGACCTTCTAATTTGGTATTGACCTAGTCCCTCTGACAATTAGGATAAGGTAGGTGTTCATTTAATTCATACTAATAGCACGATTCCGCTCCTATCTGCCATGCATTTGGACTGTTTCCAGTATATATTTCTTTACTGTATGTTAGAGTAAAAGTGGAGAGTGGAAGCTGAAGTCATCCCCTGAGCAAGCAGTAAATTTCTGTAAAGATTGTTTGTTGTCTTTTTATGGCCAGAGATTGGTTCTTTCAAATGTCCTGACTACAGTGAATGAATTGGCTGCTTGTATTGCATTTAAAGATTTGCAGTTTGACAAGCCCTGTTAGATATAGACTTGAATGATATAGGACCTTGAAACTTATGTACACAAAATATGCTCATCCCGTATTCACCCAACAAATATATGGGCAGGCAGACAGAAGTTTAAAACATAGTCAAGTACAAAGAACAAACACATTTTATTTGCAGAATGAATGATAGATGCATAATAGTGTTAAATGTGAAGATTTGATATGACAATAAAATGAAACTTGTGGTAGTGTTCATTCTCTCAGAATTAATCAGCAGCATGAAATGTAAGTTGGCTGTCTGCAACCTGTCTGTTCTGCTGATTTCTTTAATTGCCTATTGGTTAATGTGAGGAATCAAAAGCACATAAGGAGACAAAATTCAATAGTCAGGTGAGCAGCTTCTTTTCTAGGGTTTAGATAACACAGTGGAGTGAGTGATGATAAGTGAGAGTGAAGTGACATTTTAACATTTTTTTTAACATTAAAATGTCCCCAAGTAGGCTGGCTTCATACATACATCTGACTGTTCAACGTCTCTTGTGTGAAGAAAATCTGTGGTATGTCTTAAGTGGTGAGAAATTTGAGTTTACTGTTGTCTGGCATTGCTATTGCATTACAGTGTGATTGAAATAAGGTAGTGAATCTGGCCCTGAGAATGCATATTTGCTACGGCCAATTTAACTGGATTGATATACAGTTACAAGAAAGATTTTTATGTATCTTGAACTTGACTGACATCATGTGCTGTTATCTATTTCAAAAGTTTCACCAATGTGGACTTCACACTGGTGCTCACAATATTTGTACCCGTTTTATGTAGGTATGACTACTTTAGTGGCAAGTTGCCCTCCCCCCCCATTATTTTAATCGTTAATGAGAAAATGTACAGTTTGAATGTGGAGTTTGGAGAGTTGGTTTTTTTTTTTTTCCACAGAGGTTGTACAAAGAAGTAATTGTGCCCCTTTCTGGATGGGGGTGAAAGCTTATCAAATTGAGAAGGTGAACTCGCTGTACACATGGAGATCTTGTTACTGCCCTACTTCATCTCTTACCATTGCAGACCACCAGGAAGGGAGCTCCAACTCCCTGTCCATTGGGCCCTTTGACCTCCCTGCTGACTACAGGTTAGTCTGTTCTTTCTACATATGTGCATCTGTCCTTTTTTAAATACAGGCACACTAGGAAGTAAATGGAGACCATGACTTTTAACATTTTAAGAAGCATTGAGATGGGAAATATGAGAAACAATTATCTAGAATTAATTTCACACTGAGTTAAGAAAAGAAATCTGTGTTAAACAATACTGTGTTTTTTATTTGAAAATTATTGTATGGTAGTTCTCACAATTAGTCATTATTTTATCATTGTAAATAGCAAAAATAATTTTGAGATAGAAAGGGTCAGAATAGCAAACAAGAATCTTCTTTTCCTACAAGTCACACTGCCATGTTGTTTACAGCATTTTTGTTTTATGCATTACTCTTCTGGAATATTTTCCTGTATAAAATTATACTAAATCTATGGTAACATGGTAGGAAATTAATTCTTCAATAAACCAAAATAATTCAGAAGTATCTCCAATGAGAATAGTGAAGCTATGTTTTTAGCTCATTGTTACTGAGCTAAGAATCAGGAAGAAAACTTCTTCTCCAGAAAGAGTGTAATTTATTAGCCTGATCTTTTGATTTTTTTTTTTCTGATATTTATGGTAAGATTATTCATATGCATTTGGTTCTAATCTTGCAGCCATGTTCATCTGAATGAAATTAACTGCTTGTATAGTAAGCGTCGTGAGGATCAGAATCTTAGAATCTTAGTGAAATTAGGAAGTGTTACTGAAATCAGTGATTATAGACTGAATAAAAGTGAGATGCAAAGTCAGAAGGAAACAGGTGAAGAAAATGGAATTAGGGAGAGATTAAGGGTTATAGTTTTCATATTTCTATTATTCTTTCCTCAATATACCTAGCAATAAAGTAACACTTTGAAGACAATTTTTTTAAGTATAAATTCAATTGCTTTTAAGTATTTGCCAAAGATTTTTTAACCTTTGCTCATTTCTCCCACAGATCAACAAATGTACAGTGAAACACAAGTATTTTGCTTTGCTGAACACATTAGCTTCTCAATCTCACTAATTTTTGAAAATTATATTAGATGTTATTTCTTTGTATGCCACACATCTTGTGAAATTTGGTCTGCCTGTCTCGCACCTAGAATTTTCAGTGCACGTATTTTCAGTCCATAGGTGACAAGTGCTATGGTATTGACATGATGTGAACTTGCAAAATTCCTCAGGTGATTAAAATGTAAGTACTTACTTGAGAAGATGTTTGCTAGATAACTAACATATGAATACGTAGTAGGTGTCTGAGGTGTAATAGATGGCTAGCACTTATTATTCTACTAGAATTTAGAAAGTGAAGATCGTAACCCCCTGTCTGGATGTTTTGTTATAAATAACAGTCTGTGTCTGCAGGATCTTTTCACCTCATAGGTTAGGGTTTGAATGGGTTGACAAGGTGACAGAATGAGTAGAGATGAGTTTGGAAATGTCAATTTTAGGTTTACATTTGTCCCCTACTGAGTTTGATTCAATAATGAAAAGTTAAATCATTAATTTGACTTGAAAATCACACAGAAGTTAAGGAAGAAACTTCTTTTAATTATCTCTAATACCTCTTCTGCCTACTACTACAAATGCTAAGTCACACAAGGGACCTATTTTTAGACAACAGTTATCTGCAGAAGTTTAAAGTTGCAGACTAGGTAGAATCGTCCCAGTGCACAATATCATACAAGCCAAATACTCAGGTGTAAGTAGGGTATATGTTCATATAATTATTGTGGCCATGTACAAGTGAATTTTTACACACAAACATTCACATTATATGACTAGCTGGAGCACTAAATTATCTGTGTGCACACTGGTTTTGCTTACCAGCGTGGCTGTGAATATGGGGTTCTTCTTATTTACAAAACAGACAACTGTTTTTCACTTGCATTCTGTACTTTCTTACCAGAAGCTTGCAGATGGCCACTAAGTGTTTTTTCCTTCATTTTAAAAACCGCTCTTGAACTGTTTGGGAATTCACCTATGAAAAGAGCAGATTTTATCAGTGCAGCTGGATGTTTATGAGGACATTATGCTGCATTCAAATTGAAAGGTATTATGTTATCATGACTCTGGAAAAGAAAAGTTCTTGTACATATAATCCCACACGAAGGCCTCCAGCCCTGTTTGACAGCAAAGCCCTCTGGCATTCGGAGCACAGAGCTCTCCATTGTCTGATATGCTGGAAGCAGCCTGTTGAGGATGAACACCCTTTCATTTTGAAAACTTTTTTTTTTTCCTTTTGCTCCTTCCTGCAGACGCTTTTCTGCATTTCATGCTTGATGGTCCTCCAATTAGGAATGGAACCAACAACTAAATATCAGTGTGTAGTCAGTGACACTTTAAACTATTCATATGACTTCAAATCCTCCCGTGATCTTTCACGTTGTTCTCTTCTTCCACAAATCAATTGATTTTGGTGGCAATTTTACCAAATTAAGGGCTAAAAAATTCCTGAATAAGAACCTCAGTGTCTTGCCTTAATTACTTCATGGCAGAGAATGCATTGATTGGATGACTTCTCAGTTTTGTCTGTACATGTAAATTTGTTATTAAGACCTTTCTTTCATTCTCAGTGGTGTTGTGCATGCAGTATTGATTGAAAGGTGAGTGGGCATTGTGCTGTCACTAGTGGATTTTTGTGGGTGGCCAGCTACTTATTCATCAAAAATTATATTAGAAAGAAGAGTGACTAACTGAAGTGAAGGATAAATCCTGAAAGATGCAAGCAAAACAAATGATGTGATTATTTCTTTACTTGTGGCTATTATTTGGGGACTAACATCATGGAAATTGATAGGGCTTGCAGTTGTCTGAAAGTAATTCGTACAGGAATTATGGAGATACAGTGAAGGAAGCAGCACCAGCAAGGAGAAACTGCAAAAATCGGCAATTATAAATGTCCTTGACTAATGGCTAGTGGTGAAATAGATGTTTTTTCTTGCCTCATTCTGTGCATAGGTCTTTCTCCTGAGGAGAAAAAAAAAAAAAAAAAAGCTTTGCATGGCTGCCAAGGGGTACAATGAGTTTTGCATTTTGCAGCTGAAGGATCATTCTCATGGTGTACATCTTCACTTGGAAATCATACAAAAGCTATAGGGATATGATGGATATCAGAGATGTGAAAAGAAAACCTGGCAAATCCTCTCAGACTTTGGTGGTCAAGAGGACCTTTTAACATTTAGTCATTGCTTGCTACCATCACATACAGGCTCTGCAGCTCACTCTGCAGATCAATATTTGAATATTACACTAACATAGATTTATGGGAATTCATACTGTATGCTGCTCCAGTCAGCTTACAGAAGATCTGAGTTGTGTTTATAGTAAAGCCTCTACTAACTTTTAAGACCAGGCATTTAAAACATAGCAGTATTTTTAAATGTTCTTTCTTGATTTAGATACCTAGCTTCCCTTGAAATACATGGTTGTCTACAAGAAAGGTTTTCAAACACCAGTACTTGTGGTGATCTTCAGGTTCCAAAAGCTATCTGAAAATCTGATACATAATTCCTCAGGAATCTTGACATTGTTAAAGTAATAATGTTCACATATGTTCACAACTTGTATCAATAATATGGTAGTTTATTGTTTGCCTTCTTTAGGATTAAAGATGCCTAAAGATATGTAATTTATTGTATGACTAAAGAAATGGTGCTGTATTTATTTTCTATATACATGGAGGAATTGAGGACTCTATTAGCCAATAGATGTATAGAGTTGGACCTGAAATATAACAATTTTATTGTGCTCTTTTTTTTCTTTTTCCTTTGGATGAAAAATATTATATGTAAGTGTTGTCAACCCTTCTTTCTTCTTTTAAATCAAATAGGCATAAAAATGCATGAACGGGAGCTCAGACCATTGTGAAACATTGTCTGATGGGAGAGGGATTGCATGATATAAAGATGTTGTATAAAGATGCAGTGTGAGCAATGGGGAAATGCTGGGGGGTCAGCACTGTTTGAGATGTGGTGAAACAGATTAATATGGGAATATATCAAAAGCAGTGGATGTGGAGAACAGGGAAGTGGAAAGGAAAAAGGACTGCTAGAGCAGAAGCCTTCAAAATCCTGGAAGATAGTACATGCATATTTGATATTTCCTCTGCTGTATATCTCTTTAATGGATGATATTTAGTGGACAGATGGGGTCGTTGACCAAGATCACAAAATACTTCTATTATTATTATTATTAAAGTACTTGCTCTTTGGGCTTTTTATTTATTTATTTATTTGTTTTATTCCAGTTATAACGAGGCTTCCTTCCAGTGATGTCAAGAAGTGTCTGATTTGCATGTGCAAATTCAAGGTTAATATAAGTGAACTCTGTTAGATTTATTAATCTATTGTGTCTATATAGAATGTATCACTTTTATTTTTTCTTTCAGCTTTTGTGTTCTATCCTTAAGTGACTGAAGTGCACAGGCTATATTTTGTCAACTCTGAGTATATGTTTTTGAAAGATTTTAAATCAAGTATTAAAAATAATTTTATTTTAACAGAATCCACAAGATTCCATGTCCCCCCCCAACCTTTTTTTTGTCCCCCTGGGTTAAACAAAAGCAAAGCAATTGTTTGCTTTCAATGAATACACAGTATTTTGAGACTCTGTCTCTCAAAATAGCTATTCAAATTGAAATCCTGTAGAATTTTATAATTGCTCTGGACCTCTGAGTCATCTGCAGAAATGTTTTTAATGTTCGATCAACCATAAAACTCATAACTTTTATTTGAGGTCCCTCATCAACAAATTGATTCTACATTTCCATATGATAAAGGAACATATCCCTCTAGCCAGAGATTTGCTTTAAAAGGTGGAGAAATGGGGAAACAAAGAATTATTCCTACTTGTAAGGGTGAACCACTAACATAATACTAACAGTGCAATAAGATTAAAAGTGAGCATTTGATTAATATCCGATGTACCACTTGTAGTGATGATCACAGCTTCCATCTTAGAAAGTAAGGGATAAAACATTTTACTCCCTTGCATACAATTCCCTCTTAGCACAGGATTAAAGGCTTACACAAAGAG
Organism: Anseranas semipalmata; assembly: GCA_013399115.1. Lineage (NCBI taxonomy): Eukaryota > Metazoa > Chordata > Aves > Anseriformes > Anseranatidae > Anseranas > Anseranas semipalmata. The sequence goes on along the minus strand of VXAA01001006.1, from coordinate 40,283 downwards.
GCAAGACAAAATTCGTTAACTTGGCAGCTACACAATTTTACCAAGCGCTACTGATGCTGAAGCTGGAGTATATCTATGTGCAGCTTAGAAACACATTTCACATTTTAGCATTAGTGGCAGGTGAGCTGCATTCATAATTCCTTCCTTTGCAGCCTAAAATAACTATATGCAGCTATTCATGTGTGTAATTCAGCTACCTGATTCATTAACATTTAAACAGTCTGTTAGGCAATGACCATAAATTAAATGCCTTGCAGGTCCTTGGCAGAAGTATGTTTAACAGCCATTGATACACTGAAGCCTTGTCAAGGAAAAATACTTACATGCCATGCAGTAACAAACATGCATGTTTTATATTACTCCAGAGCATGCCCTTTTAAGGATGGCATCTAATATCACTGGTGCCTACTACATAGAAATATCATAATTATATGGAAGAGGGCAAACAAAAAACACATATAATTACAGATAAATGATAGTGGTGCTATCTATGTCTGGAAATGGCCAATAACGTAGGGCCTAATATAGACTACTTTCAAAGGGATGGCAAGATTCCTACGGATGGAAGGAAAAGGACCCCACCAACCCCCACTGGTGAGCTGAAGTCCCGCTGCTCTGAAACTTGTTGTGAGCACCATTATACCTCTGTGATGTAAAGCAATGAATTGCAGAAGTAGCTGAGCAAATACCATCCTGTTATGTCTGCTCCCCCATATCCCCCTTCTCTTAGCAGCCTATTTAAGCTGTTTGGACTGCTGCACTGTGGCAGTGGCGGATAGGTATATCCCCAAAGCCACTCATCAGCAGATGGTTCCCCCTACTGTCACAGCTGCATCACTGTGTACTTCACACACTGGCCCCATCTTGGTTAGGACCATTCACAACACCTCCATCTTCACTATAGGTTCAATAGGTTCACTTCTGGCAACGAAGCCTGGCACCAGGCTTAAGGGTATACAGCTGGGCTACAGCCCACCACAGAGGAGTTTTATGTGATGAAACCATGCATATATGCTACATATGCTGTGTACTTGTCCTGTGACATGAGAGCATGTGCAGGTGTTTAAGGATACAAAAATCTGTTGGGATATTGCTTGAAATCTGGCAGAGGGAGTCGGACCTGGCATTGACGCTGTGTATCATAAAAGACCATCAGACCAGTTATACAGAAAACTGTACCGAGGTGCTTTTGAGAAAGAACTACTTGGTTCACTCAAAAACAAACAAACAAACAAACAAAGAAAAAAAACAGGATTAATCCCATATTTTTGCAGCATGGGTGATGAAGGGATCAGATCTTTGGACCTAAGGCTAATTCAAATATTGACTCAAGAAAAAAAATAATTTTAAGGTGTCTTTTTCTTTTTTTTTTCTTTTTCTTTTTTCTTTTTTTTTCTTCCCATAATTATGCCCATAGGGCTGTAGCATGCACGTCACTTGATACAGTAAGTACAGAAACAATACCAGTGTAGAGGCAAAATGGAGAAGAAGAATTTCAGGGAAATGAAAGTTTGTCATTCCTGTGTAATACGTATAACTATTTTTGTGGCTTGCAACCTACATTGGAAACACTTAGCACTTATATCATCAGGTGCTACCACAGTTCCAGATCTGGAAACTGTTTCCATGTGATTCAAGAGCCTAATCATAGTAACTGCTAATTGTTTCATTACCAATTACTCAATTAAATCTTTCTTGGCCAATTGGTACATTGTTATCTCACAACAATAGAATCTGAACTTTTTTTCCTCCTAAGTGAGCTTGTGAACTACAGCCAGTGAATCAGTTGTGATGTAAATAACCATGATCCCAGGGATATCTCAAGACAATATTTTTTAGCTGTTCAAAGAGCAAGCCTGAGAATGTATAATGGAACCCATTGACGGGCATTTTAATGCTCTGTTACAACGTCCTTAACAGCTGGATGTGTTGCCAATCATGTGGACAGACAGACTGTCCCACAGGCTATGTGCAAGGCCCTCATTTGGACTCAGGAAAGGCAGATCTGAAAGGAAGCTGGGCTCCTCACGACCCCCAGGATTGATTTTACTGATACCCAGAACAACCTTTCTTGGCAAACTCTTTGAGAAAGTGTGACTCCCTTGACTGCGGCTTGTTTCAAATACATATTTAATCACCCAGGTTAGCAGTTTACTATTGCCTTTGAAACAGAAATGGCAACTGGCCTCTAGAAAAGTCCTCATCATTTTTTATAACCTCTTAGATGCCATGGAAGTTTTAGATTTGGAAAGGTTGAACAAGAGTTTTTGAAAGGCATAAGTAACTTTTATTTTCATGGGTAAAAAACATCGTTTTAGTCTCTAGAATTTTTCCACAGTGCTTTAATCTTTACTACTATCATGAAGCTGCGTAGATCTGTTTTACTGAAACTCTTTGACACATTTCAAAATATAATACTTTTTGAATAGCTTCTTTTCCTCTTTTCTTTCTTATCTATTGTAATTACAGTTTTGATTAACTCTGTATGATTAGTCCATGACTAAGTGAACATAACCTGTTTTGACTGGTTAAATCAGGAAGAATTTGCTGATTTCTTTAGTATTCTGTACTTATTAGAAAATAACCTACACCAAAATCAGTTTGTGCTTCTGCAGACACAAGGAATATGTGGGTTCTGTCTTCTGATTTTAAACTTCATCTCCTTTCAGACAACTGACATAGTTCAGTGAATTCTGGATTAGTCATCACATTTGGGCTTTGACTACTAATGAATACAGCCTTTAAAAAGGTGGAACATTAGAAAATACCTTTGAGAGGCTCATATTGACTGAATTTATTTTTAGATTTGTTTTTACATTAAATTTCAATACTTCATATGTCATGACAGACATGATCTCTGTGGCTTACAAAAGTAGTATTTTCATAGACCCTGTGTTGCCATGGAGTAAAGATGTCCATGTAAGAAAATCTTTCATTTTCTAGCTATTTAGTGTAGTACTTTAAATTCTCTTTTAAGCATCATTATATATTTAAGGTACAGCTAACTGCTGGTAGTTTTAGAAGTCTTCACATAAACAGTGCTTTGCTAATAATGTTTTCAAATTTGTAAAATTAAACACATTTATTGCAAGAATAATTCTGCCTAGACATAAATTAGCCTATTTTTACTGAACTAAGTGGAATTTTGCAAAAATGTATCAAGCAGAATGCTTCATAATTTTCATTCCATAATGTTAATACAGACCCCTTTGTAATGAAATATTACCCAACTTACAAAATTATTGCTCCTTCATAATGAAAAGTGAATACCTTTTCCAGACTATCCTTAACTCTGGGAGGAGGAAGGCATAGACTACTTATTTATTACTGGCTGTCCTTGTTAACTCTTAACATAGTGCATTTGTCATATATATATATCATCATTATGTATAGAAATACCTGATAATGTTCCCAGTCTCTATTGAATCAAAAGATTATTTAAGCTATTGAAAAATACAAATTGTAAACTAACAGAGTTTTTAGACCCCTGAAAATGTGTAAATATGCATTGTATCTGAAGCCCAGTCTGTGGGACTGCTTGGCTTTTTGCATCATCCAGCACAACTTCCTACTTCCTTAGAGTGTTCTTGATATTTGTTTATGATGTTGAACCAGAAGTCCTGTCTCTGTCTTTCTTGGACAGTTTTGCTTTTCCCATGTTTACCAGTTAAGTATTCCCACCTTACTAAATTAGCGGGAGCTTACCAGAGAGATGGAGGTAGGACTTCCAACTAACTGCAGCGTTGCTGCATTTGTGGTTCTCTCAGGTCACTGTATTTATAGAAGCTGTGAAGTCACATGGATGAGAACACATCTTGTGCCACACAAGTATGGACTACACCAGCAGCCCTGCTATGCACGCTTCTCCTTTTTTCATCCTCCAGGAAACCTGCACCTGAAACTCTTTCCATTCCATGTCAATTGAATGCCAGGTTTGGGGCCAACACCAAGAAGACATAGTAGTACCCTGTGACTCAGATCCGGACTCTGCTCTGGAAGGAGAATAGGAAGAAATAGCAAGTCCATGCCAGTAAGAGCATATGGTTAAATAATCAGGATGGATAAAGGATGGCAGCAGGGGGGACATGGGTGAACTGATTTGCCTATTTGACCAGTGGAGCTTGGGACTCATAATCTAACACAGTATGAGTGTTTCAACAAATTAGGTTTGCACAGACCGGAATTTAAAGATTCTTTAGAACACAGCAACTATCACAACATAATTTCTTCCCTATCATGGCACTGGGACTACGTAGAACTTTCTGACTAATTCAATCCTGATTTGCTCTTTGGTGCGTGTTCATCTATGACTGCTTAGCTCATCCGTGTAGCTCCAGGGGTTTTCAAGTAGTCTTCTAGACTAGTTTGAGAAAAGCTGTATGGATTTTCAGCTGTTGTGTTCTTTACTTAGGCCCATCATTATACTTCTAGTCTCATATTTTAAAATGACTTGCTAATCAAAATTTACTTGTAAAGTTGTTTCAGTTTTAAAGCAGGAATTATTTTTCACGGCAAAAAAAAAGCAAAAGAAGAAAAATGTGGATGCATGCCCATATCTGTAAGTACAATACCTAAAGTAGCAAATCAAGAAGCAGTCAGCTCACACACTGAAATTAGGAGAGTTGCTGGCTTTTTTCCTCCCCTCCTCTGCTTTTTTCTTAGCCTCAGATCTTTTTCAAAGCTACAATAAATGGTTTTTCATAATGGCTGAGTCTTAATTTATTCCATTTGAATTATTTAGCATCCATTTATACAATATTGGAACATTTTATTTCAGGATATAACATTTATCATGGAGTTTTTCAAGAAGAGGCATATACGTCTCAAGACAAAGTTATTTGTAAGAGTGTTTTTTCCATATTTAGCTTGATAAATTAGGCATTAATGATTGGTTGTTTTATTAATACAGACTGCAGGGGCCCTCCAATATCAGATAACTGAGTTTTGTCAAAGCCCATAGTGTTCACAGGAATCCTTTACAGCATGTAAAAAGAAGGTCAGTGTGCTAGCTATATTTGGCATTCACTACGGAAGAACCCATGTAGCATAGAACAGATGCTCTAAGCGAGGATGAAATTATATATCTGCAAAGGTAAGGATTCTTTTTGCTTTTTAGCTTTTCTTGAGGCAAGAAATTATTGAGATGCATATTGTTTCAAATGGCTAGGAAGGGAGATCAGCTGTTGCAATGGGAACAAGACAAATACTAAAACAGATCAAAAAAGGGGCAGGCATATCTTTAGGAGAAAAAAAAGGAAAAGCAAGTGGTGTATTTTTATAGTGAAGAAGGTGGAAACTAGTAATAGAGCTGGTCTGCTGTATCCATGTAGCTCAAGGGAACTGAGGGAGAGATGGGACTGAACTTGTCCCACACTGGTGAGCAAATCAAATCCTGGTGCATTTTCATCAGCTGTCAGAAACAGACAGATATTTCTGCAGGGCCAGGCAGGAAATTAGGCTATTAAATTACAGCTTTTTCACAGAGCCCTTGTCATTCTCTTCTCCTATCCTACAGATGTTCTATCAAAGCAAGTCATTGTAACCATTTATCTTTCCAAACTTAAAATACTTTTTCCAGAACTAATTTTTTTTTTTTTTTTTTTTCCCTCAGTACTTGAGGTCTTTCTACTCTGTGTCTGGCTTCCCTGATCTTGTATGGATCTAAGATTAATTTGCACTAGCAAGGAGTTCAACAACAAAATCAATTTCAATTGGGTCAGGTAAGGTCACTCCCAGCTCAGTAGTGTGAGGAAAGAAATAGATTATTGTCATTCTGGGAACACTGCTACTTCAGTATGAAGCCAAAAAAATGTCCATAAAAGACCCTTACAATAATTTTCATAGCATTGGAAACAATTTTTTTATGTTGTTACTTTCTTCAACGTGGCTATAGCCATCAATATACAAATAAACCATGCTATACAATAGCTTTTCTATTCCTTAAGAAGAATGGAATAGAATTTGTTAACTGACTGGTAGCATTTCACTAAAAATGTGGCACTGTCAAAATGATATAATAATACCTTTGATAGATCTCTTTATATCCTTAGCACATAGCAGGTGTAAATTAAGCAACAACATTCCCTCTGGTAGGTATTCCATGCACCATAATACAAAAGGGCAGTTATAATGGGAATTTAAGTTACACCTTTAAAGAAAAGATTTTAGATTTAAAAAATCTTATCACTTAAATACGGTTTAAATGTTTAAGATTTAATTTACAAGGAAAGAAACCCCAATGTATCGGCAGAATGTGTTATTTATTATCTACCCTTTGTTACAGGTTTGAAGGGGGGAAAAAAAGAAAAGAAAAACAGTCGCACCTTAAAATGGCTAATAAACTATTAGTATTTAACGTGAACTGAATTTTCATGATTTATTCTATCTCATACAGAATACTAGTTACTGAAATGCTTTTTCGGTCTATCTGCAACATGTGTGTGCCTGTTTATGCATACAGAATCAGATTCTCAGGTGGGCTGGAGCTGTACAAACCTGTGCTAGCTGAAGATCTGGCCCACACAGGTTAAGAGGAAGGTGAAGATGCTTGACTGAAATTACTGGGCCATGCTCTTGCTTATGTTTTGCGCATCTTAAATTTTTGTGTAATTTGAGCTTAAGAGTGACATGTAGGATCCTGTGTTTTTAAGTTAAAATCTCTGTTTTGCTGTCTATGGAATAACATTCTTTGGAGCTAAAGATTCCTTACATTTAGGCTGAACAGAAAACAGGAAATGAGAGTAGTTTAAGAAGATTCCTTTATGGAAATATTTTTTTTTTCAGAAAAGAAGAGAAANGGAAACTACAGGAATAGTTTCATTTGTGATGTAGCAGCCCTGCCTTCAGGTGTTGACCTTAATCAGTTTCATTATATGCAAAGAGATTCTGATTTTCTGGGTCAAATTCTCCCCAAGTGTATCTTCCCTGAAATCTGTGGAGTTGCACCAGCAATGAATCTGGCCTACTGATCTCAAATTTCCTCCATCACATAGTCTTCTGTGTGTGAACAAAACATGCAAAAAGCAATAATCCTACTAATCATTCTTAATAGAAAAAGATACCAGAATAGAAAAAGATACCAGCATTTCTTTATCTAAAAGAGTTCAAATTAAATCCTCTGCCAATATAGACAGCATTTTATTCTTTGTGCAAGTTTGGTTTAGATGATTAACTACCTGAACATCACTGGATCATCAACTAACCTGAAAAAATCTATAGTGAAAGTTTTTTTTTTTTAAATAAAATCCTCTCCTTGCTTAGTCAGGGCCAGAATTTTTAACAAGAATTAAATAAGTTTTTGACTGTGTACTGGTAATAGAAAAGGTTTCTTATAACCAAATTTGCCTTCTTTGCCATGTATTGAATGTTTAGCTAGTTAATTCCCTTTCAAAATGTCACTGACTACTATTCAAATTATTGAACAGACCATTGAAAATGTATCCCTAAATTCTTGGTATTTAGCAATAATATATTTTAAGCTTTATACTTACATAAGACTTTTAAACTTTCAAAGAGTTGAGTGAAGATTCCCTAATTATTTCCTCATCCCTCTGTGAACTAATAGTAGTTCAGGGTTAATCTCTCAGTATTACAGATGAGAAAATGGGCTTAAAGAGTATAAGGGCTGGATATATATATATAGTTGCCTAAATGCCCTTTCAGGCCAAAACTGCTATTCTAGTGGTTCCCAACTCAAGATATTCCTAAGTTTCCACTGTAAAATTATATAGGTCTGTAAAAGTAAAAAACCTGAACCTACCTACTACGGTGGGTTGGAGTGAATGCTTTGTAAGTGTATAAAACTGAGGCAAGCATATAGCTCTACCTCCAGAGAATGCTTCTCCAGTCTGTAGCCAACTGTAACTGCAGGACTTCCTGAGAAAGCTTTTAATAGCCCTTATGAGGGCCTTTATAAAAATCCTTGTAATTTTAGATTCCTTAGTATGCATCTCACTCACTGGCCATTGAACAATACTATTTGTATTGAATCTAGATGATTTGTATTGAACCTATTGAATTAACTGGTACCTTGAGTCGTGCCATTCCTCCTGCAGGGGCTGATCCAAAGACCATTTGATGTCAGTGAGCTTTGGCTCAGGTGCAGGAGAGATCACTGCAGCTCCTGTTGAAGTTAAGAATGAGGATCCTCAGATTTTATTAGCTGTTAGATCACATCCATAAAACAGAATGTCATACAACGAGCTTCTGGGGTAGGACACTGGTGGTAGAGGTTTTGCTAAGGGTTTTTTTATGAGAACAGAGAGGATTTTTTAGGGGACCATTTAGTGTTGAAAGCTAGTGTTTAGTCTAGGATCATATTAATCATCTGAAATGCATCAGACTGGAGTCCGATGAGTCACATGAAGACAGGAATGTAAAATGGAATTTCTGAATTGTGTCGGGAAGTGGTTACAATAATCTTGATTGTTTGTGTGGCAGTTCCACTACCATACCTGCTTTTTCACAGCAGAGATCTGTGTTAGAGATACCGTAAGTCAGTGAGATCATCACATCTCACTTGGCTTTACACTGCTGGAATGCAACTAGGTTAAATGAAGCTATTCTTTATTTACACTGGCGATCACAGATCAGATCGGCCTTGTATTTTCCAGTGAGGCATGAAACTGTAGACTTGATTATTTGTGAGCAAAGTACTACTTGGATGAATAAGCATGCTTACTAATGGGTTGGCTAAAATGGCTAAATACAGATGAGATAAATTCCATTCTGCTCGCTTAGTTCTTGCTGTTTCAATTAGATGTGTTGTTTTTCTTGCTCTGTCTCAGCCCATTCTATTACTTTTCCTATGTGTATCACGCTACATTGCTGAGCAGCCTACACAGCTATCAGTTTCTCTACTTGAAATGAGAACACTGCAAAAGATGACTGAGGTGAATTCTTTATTGACCTCTGAAGTGAGGTCAGTAAAGTATACAAAGCTGTTTTGCATGAAATGGACTGTAGAGTTGAGAGATACTAATAATAGCTGTAAATTTTTTTCAAGATATTCGCTCTACTCCTGCAAATCTTGAATAAACAAATTTCTATTAACTCTAGATAATATTCATGAATTAACATGTTTCCACATAGTGAAGAAATTTATGTCTCCATTGGAATACCCTGGGAAAATGACATTCATTTCTTTGGGACTACATTGCCTAACCCAATCCACCAATGACCATTTCCAGAAAAAATAATCCATTTAGGTTTTTATTAAAAGTTTGCTGCTTCCCACCAGACATTTGTATTGCCAGAGTATTACTTTACCTTCAGAGTATGGCTTTACAAACTGGTGGCAAAAACCCACAAAAGGGTAATGGAAAGACATCTTTGGGAGAGTGATATGGTAAGGGGAAATCACATCTAGGAGGAAATACACTCTGGGGATACTTTTACTAAAATTTGACCTCAGGTAGAGCAATAATGTACACAGATCAGTCTGCATACAAGTAAGTAAATCCATCTGCAATGCTGTACATTTCAGAAGAATTAAAACTTGGTGGATGTTTCTCATGGGAATTAATGTCTATCTAGTTTTTAGATCTGAACTCATAGTTTGTTTATTCAGGATTATTATTTTATGGTTATTTACTGTGCACCATTTATATTATTTCTTGTTTTACATTCTTCTCTTTATGTTACATTTTAATTTTCAATTTAATTGACAAATTATTTTTTTATTGATGCCTGATTTTTTTTACCTGCTCAAGCTGCTTTTACTTTAGTCTAACGCCACTAAATTCTATGATCATGGAGTAAAATAACTAATGTAACAGACCTCTTGTTGCTATTGCTTTAGGCCTTGGATTCACCCCACTTAGCTTTCATAATCTTTAGTAATCTTATAAAGGCATCAAAGTTAGAATTTCTGTAAGCTACTCTAGAATTCATAGAAAGAGATGTCGAATTCATTGATCTGGGTGTGTGAAGTGGAAGCCCCTATATTTAGATGGAAAGAATGAGAATGGAGCAAAAAAAGGGACATATTCTAGCTATGAATGATACAAAATAAGAAGCTGGAAAAAAAAATAGTAGATATATAGTTTATATGCACAACAATGATAAACTGCTATTTTGAAGAGACAGGTAAGATATATACATTTTTCAGTTAAATATTTCAATAATTTAAAGCACTGTGTTTTCAAACCTTCACTTGCTGGAGAGACTATGTGAGCGAGAAGCTGCCATGAGTTTAATGTTTGGGTTACTACTACTTTGGAATGTCTGAAATGTCAGCTGAAATGTCACTTCATATATTGCTGGTAATGAATACTTTTCCATACACATGACAATTTCTGCAATGACATGATCGCAAAATTGCAAAAATGCATGCAAAACTAATTATTGCGTGAAATTAGTGAGATGAATGGCAATGGGCTTGTAATATATTCTCTTTTTTTTTGTGTGTGTGTTATTGCCACCATATATGATGAAAAATAGTGTTGAGTTCAGTAATGTTAAATACAGTCTCACCTAAAGGTTATGAAACATGGGCACAAAATACTAATATTAGTAATACTAATATTATTTTAATTCAGAAGTGTAAATCATTTGGATGTAATCAAATTATTGATACATGGTTTTGCTGTCCTACTCCTACAGGTGTTTCTTTCCCTTCAAATGCTGTGATTTCTTGCATTGAATTCAGACAGCTGGCTTCCATTGATATGAATGTCAAATCTTATCATTGATATTTAGTAGCATTGCCCTTAATCAGCTCTGACTCCAATCTCCTATCTTATGAGTTCACCTCCAACTCATCTGTTTCGTGTCATACCAATGGACTTTGAATGACCTTCTTAGGGTTCTTATCCTTTCAAAGCATTTGGCAGCCATATTCTATGCTAGTTTCCATCAACTTCCATTTCTGCTTTTTTTTTTTCTGTTATTATCAGCTTTCATGTTTAACATTTTTATCAATGATCTGGATGCAGGAGTAGAGTGCATCCTCGGCAAATTTGCTGATGATACTGAACTGTGAGGTGCTATTGACTCCCTGGAGGGATGAGAGGACTTGTAGAGGGATCTAGATAGGCTGGAACACTGGGCAGCAACAGCATGAAGTTCAACAAAAGAAAATGCCAAGTTCTGCACCTGGGATGGAGTAATCCTGGACACAGGTACAGACTGGGAGATGAGTGGCTGGAGAGCAGCTTAGCAGAAAGGGATCTGGGGGTGCTGGTCGACAGCAGGCTCAACATGAGACAGCAGTGTGCCCTGCCAGCCAAGAGGACAAACTGCTTTTTAGGATGCATTAAACACAGCATAGCCAGCTGGTCAAAAGAGGTGATTCTCCCAAAGAGGTGATTCTCCCGCTATATTTAGCTCTGGTGTGGCCTCACCTTGAATATTGAGTGTAGTTCTGGGCTTCACAATATAAAAAGGCTGTTAAGGTCCTTGAAAGTATCCAGAGGAGGGCAACAAAGCTGATAAAAGGGCTGGAAGGCATGTCCTGAGAGGAGAGGCTGAAGACACTTAAGCTGTCCAGTCTGGAGAAGAGGAGGCTGAGAGGTGACCTCATTGCTCTCTGCAACTTCCTGAGGAGGGGAAGTGGAGAGGGAGGTGCTGGTCTCTGCTTCCTTGTCACCGATGACAGGATGAGCAGGAACAGCACAAAGCTGTGCCAGGGGAGGTTCAGACTGGACATTAGGAAAAATTTCTTCACTGTGAGGGTGGTCAAACACAGGAACAGGCTTCCTAGAGAGGTGGTTAATGCCCCGTGCCTGTCAGTGTTCAACAGGCATTTGGATAATGCCCTCATTAATATGCTTTAAATTTTGCTTAGCCCTGAAGAGGACAGGCATTTGATGATCTTTGAAGGTCCCTTCCAACTGAACCGTTCTGTACTTTTATAACTTTTCTTCTCAGCTGATCCATGAAATCTCAGTGAAACCAATGACATTTGGTAGATTATAGAATATTCTAAGACTACTAAAATGAACAGTTTAAAACATAATAATAATTATTTAGGTTTTATAATCTTTGTTTCTCTTTTGCAATTTCCTTTTGTTTGGCAAATGAGGCTAAACAGGCTCTTTCACTTCAGTGTATTTTAAGTATTTGTGACTTCTGCTTTCCTTTTCTAAATCATTCAGAAAAAGTCATTTTTGCATAAGTTTAATTTAAGGCCAGAATTGACCTTTTATTTACTCTTGAACCTTAAATGGTATTCAGCAAAATAAATTTCAAAATCTGACTCTGGACAGTTGCTCCAGTTGGCATCTTAAACAAGTTTTATGCTTGACTTAAGGCAAAAGTCTGATATTCATACTGTTTTGTTGACTTTTCCAGCTAGCTTGTCTACTCCTGCCAAAAATATGTCTTTTCACTCCTGCTGTTGTTGAATGCCATGTGGGTGTACTCACTTTTCTCCTCCCTACATTTCACGAAAAACTTCAGGGTCAGGGCCAGTTCCCACCAAAGATGCAGCTAATTTAGAAATGTCTGAAAACAAACTAAGAATTTCTACAAACCACTATCTCCTTCCCAACTCTACATCACAAAAAGGAGATAGGATAAAAATGCTCTTAGATTTTTCAGAAATAGCTGGTGCAAATCAGAATCCTAGAATTTCAAAGGACTGTTTGAGCTCTGAAAACCAGTGTAAAACCTGATTACTGGAAAGGGAAGCCAGATTCTTGTTTCCAATAGGAATTCACCCAGTACAGCTCTCTGCCCCTTCAGGAGCTAAGGGCTTCTTTGCTAAGTTGTCTGCCTGCTTCTTTCCATCTTGGCTTTGTTTAGCACTGAAATAGAAAGAAAGGGAGCAAATTATGATTCTCTGTTGCCATCACAGGCAGAGTGAGTGTTTCTGCAGCTTTATTTCTCCATTAAACCTTGTCTTTGAGATATTTACACTACCTGACCTTCAGCTATCCATCTCTGTACATTACTGGGGAGTAATGATAAACAGAAGTTAGTACCGTCTGGCTCAAAACTTCTACAAAACATAATGAGCAGCCAACTTAAACTTCAGTCTTCTGGACATATCCAAGTCACCCTAAGCACACTCAGAGACCTATAGCTAGCCTTTGTATGTTTACATTTGCACTATATTTTGTTAAATAGTTCAGTCTGTTTTACCTACTGGAGGCCTGAACTGAGACGGGTCTTTATTGAAGTCACATCGATGACTAAAAACAATTAAGAAGAACTTGGACTACTAGTCTACCAAAGAGAAAAAAAAAAAAAAAGACAATATGACAGCCTTAAATACATCCTGAAACGCCTAGCTAAAAGTACCTTCTAAATATCCACCTTCTTTATTTGCTACCCAAGGACTTTTCCCTCATATGCTTATGACTAAGGCCTCATTTTTAGCACTGTGGGGATAGTTACTTGTCGAAATCTATCTGTGTCCAGAGCAGTAAACCAGTATTTTTTTCTTCCTTTTAAACATTCAACCCTTTATGTAGCCAAGTTCAGCTGTGTATATGAATTCACCATTTTCATAAACAGGAAGCGTTTCTGTTAAAATGTTAATCTGCAAGGAAAAGACTGGAGCTTGTTCAGTGTTATAGAGTTCAACTAAAGGCTAATAATCCAATATATGTATGTTGGGGGAGGGAGAGGGGAGGATAAGGAGGAAGAAACCTATCTTTCCCTGGAAAAGAAATAAAAATAGCAGCAAACATTATCATTTTCAGATTGTTACTAGCAACAGGGGGACGTGATCCAAATAACAAGTGAATGAATGCACACGCTGGTGCAAGATAAAGACCCAAGATAGGATTTTGATTAAGTATTATTATCAGTCACCATGCAGAGAATGGCAGGCAGCCAGCAGAGCATTCAGTTTTCTGTCCATGTCTGCCTCTGGCTGACTGCTTATACAGGTTGTCATAAAGGTAACCTGGAGATAGGATGGCACATCAGATAGCAGTCAATGTTTTCTCCATACAGGGTCTCCTTAAATATTGCTCTCATTGTTGCAAGACAAACTCAGTCTGACTGCTTAAACTGTAATAGTTTTCTGCTTTTTTAATTGTTTGACATCCTTAGATTTTTAAGTATTAACACTCCTCCTTGTAAAAGTTGAGAATTACAGCCTGTATAAACTTCTTCATATCTACCGTGTGACCTTTCTGCCACGTAAAAGGAAAAACTTTGATGTTGGAGTGAGAAAAGAGAGATACTTCTTCTCCGCCACCTTTTGACTTTTTAAGATTTGACTTTTTATCCAAATTTGAATTGTAGACAGCAAATTGGATTATAGGTGGGATTTTGAATTGGAATGTACTCTATTTTCCCATGCAGGTGAAATGGGAAGGGACAAAAAGTGTTGCCAAATGTGCAAGTCTTGGATCCATGTTTCCTCCACTTTCCAATGCATATATCTGCATATACTATAAAGGAGAAACAAATCTGAAGGAGAAGGGCTGATGTAAATTGTATTCCACCTGGAAAAAGAGCAAAAAGTAACCTAGGCTTTGTTTTGGCGATAGTAATATTAGTCAGATCTTGCAGTTCATTTGGACTGATCCTGCCATTGTACCCTCAAAATATACATTTCTTTTTCTCGAAAGAACAGGATATTTACAGCAGTCTGTAATGAAAGGTAGCATTAATTCAACACTGATTCCTATCAGTTTGACATAAGAAAACTGGAAACAATGAGAACAAACATAGTGTAGGCATTTTCTCAGAATATGGCCAACTCCAGGAATTCTTGTCCACCATTCATCTTGTTACAAAATATCCTATGAACAACTATTAGGCAGTGATGCAAGTGAATGTTCTAAACTGAAGTAACATCATCAAAAACCTAACAATGATGACACACCTTTGACAAGAGATGCTTCTGCTTGACTACTTCATAGAAATCAGGTGGGAGGTACACAGCTGGAAAAGGAGTCTATTAAATTCTTAAATTACATAACCAAAATGTAATACTAAAGCAATGTGTTTGATGTATATCTTAACAGCTAAATATGTGTTATGCTACTATCAGTTCCTGCTTAAACAATGCAAATTAAAAGTGTGGTTTTTTTTAGCCATGTACATTTGAAAACAAAAAACGGGACAGTCAGTTTCAATCCATTTCTTAGCCTAGTCTTGTGTCCTTCAATTGCACCTTTAGTAGCCGAAAATGTGAAAAGCAAGAAGAAGAAAAGGAACTGATTCTTTTAGTCAGATGCAGATTCATATGAGAGAGCTTTAGTCTTGTCTGTTTAGCTAATGCCTTTTGATTGCACCTCATAGTGTTCCCTGTTCTGCTGTGATCTTTCTTTCTGCCTTTCCTGCCCTGTACTTTGCAATAGTTGATGTCACGAATCTTTCCAAATAAAATGAAAAGTGGTTATGGTAACTCTCTATATAGTTAAATTATGGCTACCAAAAATGCTTCAAGGCTTCTAACTCCAAAACTGAATAAGTCTTTGCAATGCTTTGCAGATGTGCTGTGAGGAATAAATGTTAAATTTTATTATATATGAAAACTACAATCTTGCTGTAGAAAACTACAATACATAAAGGGTGATAACATCTCCAGAAAGTGTCTCAGCAGGAGATGAGAACTGCAAACACTCTCTCACTTAAACAAATGCTTCACGACTCTGCAAGATGTTGGCATAAGGCTAATGGCTGATAATATAATAAATTGATCTCAATTTAACAAGCCAAGCAAGATCTAATGCTATCTCCTGCCACACAACATATCAGGAGACTTCATTTTAGTTTGAGCCATAATGTCTCATGATTAAGCTGTGCCCACCTACCATACATCTGGAGTCATTTTGCAAAGCAGCCACTAACTTACATGTTACTACCTCCACAAGCAAAAGGCCAGGTACAGCAGTAAATTGCAAATTTATCCATTACATAATGGATATTTATCCACTCTTTGGGACACAGTTAATGAAGTCATATCTGTGCTTTTTTTTTTTTTTTTTCCTGAATATGTCCATTTAAATATAACCAATAAAGCAGATGGAAAATTCTAAAATAATTACATTTTCCAATGAAATGAACCACATTCAACATGCTTACACATATGTATGGATTGAAAATGCTTTTATAGCTTTAATAACACCTTAGGACTGACCCAGTGAAGCACTGAGCATTTCAATCTTTCCATCAATCCCTGGCAAGCATCACATACTCTTAGAACAACAAGACTTTTATCATCCTGGTCCTAAAAACGTACTTCTGTGTTTAATTTCTGGTACTCAAAGTCATACAATTTGTCTTAAATAGTGAACTTTAGTTATAAGATCATAGGAAAAATTAGGTTTGAAGGGAACCTTCTCAGGAGATCGCTAGTTCAGCCTTCTCTGTTCAAAGCATGGTAGGTAGGAAGTCACACCAGGCCAGGTGGTCAGCTCATAGAAAGGAGAGGAAAAGAAAAAAATAACTATGACGGCTCTGTACAGTCTTCTAAAATACAAGAATCAGAACTACAACTGTTTTAAATTCAGACTTTACAGAAAACAGAAATTCACTTGGATTGTGAATTATGGCCTCCCCCTCAGACACCACTGTTTATGTTGATTAACATCTTATTTAGACATGCCCTGTTTCAGTCACAAGGGGAAATTTCTGAGTAAGCTACTGCTCATTTTGAGAAATAAAATCCCATATCGTCTACAAGCTAATTCTGATATATTCACAGATATCAGTGTAAATTTCAACACTGAAAAAAGCATAATGGAATGCAATTCAGATATCAGTGAGTCCTAAAATAAATGCGTTTTTGTTTGCCTTGTGTTTCAGTCTAATGGGCACCAGTTTTATTTAAGTTGTTTTACCACTTCTGTCACAACATTTGTGGCAGTTGTAGTATTCTTGGAGAAACTCCTTTCATGGAGATGTTGAAAACTGTTCTTTTCCCTCAGATGTTCTTTTCCCTAACTGCCAGCTTCTGGTACACAAGTTCTTCCGCAAATAATGCTCCTTGTAATGGCTAAGAAGGATGTTCAGCGTTTCTTAGAAAGAGTCCCCAGCAGCTGATTTAATTAGTGGTGCTCATCAACTCCAAAAATGTCCAGAATGTGTAACTTTAGCTGCTTTATCTCGCTGTACGTGCACGTCATTCTCTACAGTATAACTAACAAGAGTTAGGTTTGTTTCACAAGCTGGGTGGGAGGTATCAGGCCACTTGAGAGCTTGACGAATAATAGCCATAAATCATTATGGTATAAACCTTGATCCCATGCCAAGTTACTCAGTTCCCGTAGCTGTGATGCTTTCACTAAATGTGAAGCTAGGTAAATATATACTATCTTTCTACAATCCTGCTCATGTTGTAATATTTCAGCAATCCCTGCATTGTTCCACAAGTTAGTATCATACTGCTTTACTTTAATCATCCCTATATTTCACCCCCAATCCTGGTAAATCCTGGTACTGAATAGCAGAATTTGCATATATTTATATATCCCCCTTTCTTTGTGTTTATTTGTCTTTGTCTTTGTATCTATTTATGTTGTCTTTGTATCTGTTTATCTATTTTTAATATAGTGAAAATTATTATTGTCACAATTATTTTGATCAAGGAAATGAATAAAAGTGATGGAACCCAAAAGAAGATCAACAGGAGGAAAAGACAGAAGCATACTGAAACAGCAAGATTATTCATGGTGGGTTCTGATAGTACAGATCACAAAAGAGGTTTAAAACACTTTTACTGCAAATTGACCTAATTCTCTAACACAAACTACTTAGATTGATGAGATTTCCACCTATCTTCAGGCATAAAATGTAGTAATTCCTTTCTAACTGATAATCAGAATGTTTATTACTCATTCTTGTTGCTTAAACACAGTATTTTCAGAAACAGTCCCACACTACTAATGTCATCAGTAATATTGGAATAACAAGGGAATAACCTCAGTCTTTGCTATGGGAGCTGTTTAACAAATCTAAAAATATTAATCATGTTCAGGGCATTGTCACTTTCAGAGAATAGAGATTATTTCCAGTGATGTGCCCAGAAGCAATCTATTTAGTTTTCTTTTCATATAAAGTTAGGAAATAATGAAGGTTTTATTAAATGAAACTTGATTCACCCCAATAGGGACTTCAGATCTACCTTTTTCCCCTACCAAGGGATGCAGTATAATTTAATAACAGTCTCTTTAGATTAGGTCTGTCTATTTGCATGTCACATTATTAACTGACTCCATGCCATAGTGTGTGGAGGATTTCAGAGACTGCTGTCTCAGCTTTTATTTTGAAAAAAAAAAAAAAAAAGATCCTATATTGATGAGTTGTAAACTACATTATTACAGTAACAAAACTGTAGGATAAGAACAGCTAAAAGTGGTGATGTAAGCTTTTTGGCTGAGGTCCAAGGCACTAAGACTTAGTAGATTGTTAATGCTGTCTAGCAGTGGTGTGTTTTTCCTGCCACAATGACAGCTGCTGAGAGGTTTTCTATTATTATCTTACCCTTTTTTTTAAGCATTAAAGTGTAATGATTTACTAGCCTATAATGTGGTAGCAATGTGTGAATTACTGTGGCTCCATTTGTATGCTCAGCAACATCTGGTTTACAGGTGTGAATATGTGGATTTTGCTAATTAATACTTAGTGACATGACTTCTGAGTGAAGGCACAGAGATGGAAGTAGAGAAATGTTATCTATACCATGTTATTTCAGCTCCGTGGGAATTAAAAAACAGGCAATGCATACCTGGATTACTTTTTATTATTGTTTTTATTGGCTAGTTTCTCGGTTTATTTTATTTTAACACCTTGGTAATATCTCCCTAGTACCTATCCAGGAGATATTTTGCTGAAGAGAGTTATAAAGAGGTAGGTTAAATAAAGTGCTTTATTCACAATGAGACAATGTCAGCTGTTTTTTTATTAAAATTTCAGCTTGCAGTCTCAAGCACATAGTTAAATAGTATGCTTGTGAATGGCTGTTCCTCAGCTGAGTCCAGGTCCTCGTCCATGTGGTCTCACTTTGTGCAATATGCAGGGCTTGGTGAACTCCCTTGCATTTGCTGCAGGCTGAGACTGAGGATGGGAACCGTCACCATGGCCAGTTCGTGTCTTGTAATCCATTCCCGTGGTATACTTTTCCAAGTCTGGTTCCTTCATGAACAGGTAATATCCCCAGCCCATTTCTCATTTTTATAATCCTTTGGTAAATAGTATTTGAGAAGTTTTAAAAAGAGGACTCACTTTGGAGTTATAGGGAGAGATGAGGGAATTGAGTGGAGGAAATGGACCAAGAAGGAAACACTGTCATACAGTCTGCCCTGGTGATTATTTTAAATTCTTTCACTATCTTACAGAAAATATATTCAAAATTGATATACTTTTTTAATCTGGGTCTCTCTGGGTCTCTCTCTTTGCCCCCTTCCACCCCTCCCCCCCGGCTATCCTGTAGAACTTATTGGAGTATCAAATTCCTACTGTGCATCTTTGTAGAATGATTTGGAAAAGACATGCAAACCTCTTCTAAAAATTCTATGTTTTTTAACTATACTTCATTTAGTTATATAGCTTTCGTATATACTCAGTTCTGTGAGGCAATGTCCTTCAGCTCAGCATTTCTGAAGCTACTGATGCTGCACCATAGACAGTGAGCATTTCTGGGGTTAACAGCTGTAAAGGTTTAAAATGGGAAAGTAACGGTCCACAGAAGCCTGTCTTTTGAGCTCCAGAGAATTAGCCTGTATACATCACACAGGATCAAGAAATTCAGTTCAAAATCTCCCTTTGACTTCTTTAGACTGAGAACTGGATCAGAGGATCAGAGGACAGGCAGTTTGGAACGTAACTTTCTGAGACCCATGGGATGCCCACCTCCCTTCTCAAAGCAGGAGTCATTTTAGGTCAGGTTGCCTATCACCTTGTCCAGGTGAGCTTTGACTGTCTCCAAGGATAGAAAGATGGCACAACCTGGACAAACTTGTTCCATTGTTTGACCAACCTTACTGAAAGATTATTTTCCTTAGACTGCACAGTAGTAAAGGTGAAAGAAATATTTAGTCTGGAAAAACTGACATAATTTGTTATAAACAAAAGAGAAAGACATGAAATGCATTTCCAGACCCTGAAATCAAACAGTTCTGTCAGATATCATTTTACAAAGGCAGACTATTAAACAAATTAACTGAAATAATCAGTGGGAGTGAGAAATACCTGATTTGAATCTAACACGATAATAGTTTCATTTGAGTGAGACCTTCATAAAAAATAATGAAGTTTAATAACTGAAGTTTTTATGTGGTGTTACTGTAAGTAAATACGGAAGGGCCCAAATGCTGTAGCTGTTTCCCTTCAGAAGTTCCATAAGAAGAAAAAAAAAAAAAAAAGAATTATTTTTGCAATTGGTGGGATTAAACTGAGTTTTTAAACAATCAAAATATATAAGAGCTTTTCATTATTAGAAAAAAAAAAAAAAAGATGTAACTGCAAGTTAGGAAATAAAGAAGAAAGAAATAATAATGAAATATAGGTACTAATTTTAGATCCCTAGCCTCAGATATGGGAGGTGCCAGTTCAAATTCTTCCTTCCTTCTTTTGTGATCATGGGCAAACAATAAAAATTCCGTCTCCTATTCTACAATATTCTTTCTTTCTGCCTTATTTGCTAACCTAATTGATTACCTCTGTCTAACTTCTTCCTTCACCCTTCTGCAGAATCACAACTTTTCACAGCTGGAAGAATATTCATCTAGTCAGGTTCCATATATGAGATGAGTCTTCTAGAAGATGAACAAGATGGTTTGAATCAAGTAGAGATTTATCTTCTCCAAACAAGTGATAGCAAGAGCAAGACAGCTCTTTGCTAGCTGTCTGCAGGCCTTCCCTCTTCCTATGCAATCCTTTCACAGGGCCTCTTGTACCTTGTACGTGACACCAGGGTCCTTTGCAAGTTCTCTACTTTGTGACAATCAAATACTTAAATACGGATTGATTCCCTTCTTGGGAGATGTGGCCTGAAGTAAAACTGGGAGGTGAGAGAGTTAAATCACCATGGTAGTGGGAAGCTGAAAACCAACTGGACTTTGAGATGATGGGATAAACACTGAAGGAGTGGTTAAACGAGAGTGGTTAAGTGAGCCTGCCAGCTCAGGCTCCAATTTAGACACTAAGATGCCTTAAAAATTAAGCATCTGTCTCATCAAGATGAGTCAGCATGAAGGATGGCAGGTACTTAAGTAACTCAGAGTGCTGGCTGCCTAACAAGGGTGATTCAGGATTTCAGCATGGTGAATATGGGCTTCTCAAGGGCATAAACCAGGGAGGATTAAATCCTAGGGCCCCTCTGACCTTCCATTGCTTTTCAGATTTGATGTGGATTTCCATTGCCATCTCCATCCACAATCCATAAGCCTAGGAAGAGGCAGGCAGGTAAGGCTACAGTCCCACAAACATTGCTATCGAACTGGTGGGTTACTGGATCAGCCAAACGTAAGAGTTTGATATGGATTGGGCATGGGCACATGGCTGTTAGGTGGTGCATTATCTAGAATGCACAGTATGTAATTTATTTCAAATTTTTACCTATATGCTGGTTCTATAAGCTGTGAGAAAACTTATGATAAACTATCTAGCACAAAGTTAGTGTTACAGATGAAAAATATCTGACTTGACATAAGGTTTGGTAGTATTAACTTAGTCAAACATTTTTTAATGTAGACTTGAATAACAGAGTGAGCACACAACAGGTGTCATATGATTACAGCATTTTTCATCTGGTGCTACAAGGAATAGCTCCAGATTTACCACATCATCAAACTATGATTTCAACAGAATTCTCTTTTTGTGTGAGATTCAGCTGGCCAAAGTGGATCTGACTCTGTAATCTGGATTTTGGGACAGGGAGAGGCAGGCCTGAGATTTGCTATTTTCTATAATTTCTGGTTTGGGGGGAGAGGGGTATTTTATTTATTTTGTCTTATTGCTTTCATATGCATCCATATATACATTAATAATAACAGCAGTCAAATTAATCAAAAAGGCAAATATAATCACTTTGTGTTATATATTTATTTACTCTTTCACCACATTATCCTTGAAATTACAAACACTTTTTTTTTTTTAAAAAAGGCATGCAGTCAAATCAATTGCCGGTCTATGACCAAAAGACATGTTAGCTGACATTTTTCTTAATAATCTCTCATGTTTTATAAAGTCACTCCCCCAAAAAGTTTGACCTTCTTTACAGCCCAGAATGTTGTTATCTGGTAGCAAAGTCCTGTTTTGTATAAGAAGCGTATTGAAATGAGATTACTACCACGGCAGTCCTCTGTATTTCTTAAATTAAGGAACAGTCAAATGAGACTCTTACCTGACCGGAAGTGCAGTCATGATAACATGGACAGAGAACTTGTTAGAAGTTGGTAGCGTCTACTACCATAACAGCTTGGCTGGTTTATAAAGTAACCCTTATTATCAAGCTCTAAGTTCTTGCTCATGCAAGCTGCTTCCATGGTCTTTCTTTCCCTCAGCAGTGATAGTAGAAAGTGTTTCATAGCAGAAAGTGTTCAGTATTGGTTAGGCTTAAGCTTCAAGTGCAATATGAGAGACTATTTCTTAGCTCTGTTCAAGAGAAAAGAATGGATATACATGAAGTTATTATTAATTCAGCATTCAGTTTGAATCAATGACAATGAAAGGCCACAATGTTTTAAACAAAACAAAACAAAAAAACTGTTCTGACACTGTTGAGATGTTTTCAGCAAAAAAAGGAGTTATATTTCTTTTCATTTTATTACTTTATTTTGTCATAGACTTAAGAGGAGGGAGTGGTAAGCAGGAAGGGAGGAAAGGCCTTACTTTTTAATGCAAGTGTTTGCTTTGAAATCAGAAGCATTAAATCACAGAAAAAAAGAAAATAAAATAAAAGCTATAATATGTAGAGGCTGATATACCACATGACTGGTGAAGAAGAGTTGGAGAGGGCTTAGTGTATCTCCACACCTGGCAAGTGAAAATGATACCCATGAAAGAGAAGATAGATAAAAGACAGAGAGCTGCTAATAGTAAAGATGCAGAACTGACATTTATTCCAATGTGACAAGCAAAGAACAGACAAGAGTACTGAACAACAACAAAAAATAGTCTTAGTTATGTATTTTCGGTGTTTTCTTCCAGGCTGACACCTTTTTATCACTGTCAGAAAACCAATGAGATGGCAATCTTGCAAAATACCAGACCTCTCCAAAGACATACTGAATACTCATGACCTTTAAGGAGAGCTTTCACAACTCGTTAAAATGAGTCTATAGAGAGACACATGAGAGGTGATGGGGGAAGGCACTGACTTATACTTCCTAATTTATGTTTGATAGCTGAAATACAACAACTCAATCTAAATATTGCCTTCCAAGTCACTAATGAAAACAGGACTTGTTCATTAGAAATCTCTTCAGGCTGAGTTCTTTAACAACCTCTATCATTATAATATCTTATTGTCCCATAATTTGCAATGTATTTATCCTTACATCTTTCCCCAACGGAAAGGAATGCTATGTCCCATCTCTGTGCATGGAAAAGGGAAGCACAGAAAAGACAAAATTCCTCAGTTTTGATGTCTAAATCTCATATAACTTTTGATTTCAGTAAGAATCTAGATATATTTGAATAGCTAACCTGAAGCAATTTGCCCAGTATCATACAGGATGCTTATACCTAAATTGTAAATACGACGTGATCCTTAGAAAGGACCACTAACCATAGCGATCTCTATAATCAGAAGTTCACTTCATGTTGGTGATCCAGACACAGATGTTACATAGCTGTGAGTGTAGCACAATCAGCCTCCACCACCGCAGTTGAAGCTGGCCCAAGTCTCTCAAGGAATGAGCGATTTATCATTCCAGGAAGCCTGGGAGTGAACACACAAGAGGGAACTTGATTCTCCACCACATCAAAGAAATGACTTGACTATGATAGAAGAAGGGAGGCATGAGGAATGTTTGCTTCGGAGTCTATTTCTGCATTTTTCAGTTAAGAAAAAAAAAATCAGATACGGTGCATAAGCAGCAGGAACAGAGACAAGAACCTAGGGCTGTGCTTCTGCATGGGAAGAGTACTGCTGTAACTGCATGGGAAGAGTACTGCTGTAGCTGCAGCCTACTTGCAGCTTCTATTCCTATTGCTGTCCTAGCTATGCAGTGGTTCAGTCTATAAAGATGGAAAATGTCCCGTTCTTACTTAAACAGCTAAGAGTGGATTAGAAATTCCACTTTAATAGCTAAAAAGCTTTCAGCTAGTGCTATACTCAGCATTTGTCTGTCTCTGTGAATTTGGGGTTTGCTCAATTTCTGCTCATCCTAGCAGTGTTAAGTTCACTGGCTATATATATATATATTTTTTTTAATTATCATTTGTCTTTACTGGAGCAACATCTGGGAATAAACTTAGCATATCCATTATTGCAATTACTTTAAATGCCAGAAAGGGCCTGAAGCAAAGAACCATAATTTTTGTTCTACAACATTATCACAATGCATGTTCATTCTATGGACATATTCAATCTATATTTCAGATGATTAACTATTTCAGATTGATTACTATATTCAGATGATTAACTATGAGCAGCTATTAACTGCTTTCCCCTGCCTCTGAACAAGTTAAATTTTACCCCAAATTAAGTTCTACTAAATAGCATATATGTTAGTTATAAAGTGCTGCAGAGTTGCATACCCCTAGCTATTTAGCACCATTCTTGGCAAGTTTCTTTTGTGTACAAATGGCTCCATGCTGAGAACCACTGACTGAAGACGGAACCAAAGGCCTACGAGGCTACCTGGGAAGCAACATGGGACAGAGCCAATGGAGATGGCATGGTGTTTTGGGCCTTTAAAATAAGGGAAAACCTCCAAAGACGTAAGGCAAAAAGGAAAGACGTGGGTATTACAGCACTGAAGAACTCTCCATGAGATCAATCTTCTTTTAAGGATTTTATATCAACAACGTCTTAAGGGAGGAATTTAAAAAAATTTCTTCAGTCCTGGAGAGAAAGGATTAAGGATAAGGAATTTATGAAATGGGAAGGGCAAATGATAACTAACTCAGTGTTGTGAAGGAGAAGGATCACTGTGTTATTCATTTGTGTAAGTCAAACATTCAACGTGAAGTAGTGGTTTAGGCTAATTCCTCAGAAAACTTTGTCAGCCCAAAATTACTTGTATCTCATCTACATTTAGTTTGTATGGATCTATTGCAGCCAGATGTTAATTATCTGGTTCTATGAAGGAAGCATAAAACTAACAATTACCTGCATTGCTGTTGACAGCAAAATTTATGGCTTATGATTTTTTGAATGGAGTTAATCTTTCATTGTTGTTGTTTTTAATAGAATGGGAAAATGCTACTGAGCTTTGTGGAAATGAGGTGAGCACTACTAAGATAGAAAAGTGATTCCCCATCAAGCGTTCCAGAGGATATTTCAGAGAGAGGATTTGTACAAGCAATGTTGATGTACCTTACAGCTACCTGTCTTGGTGCTTCTGTATTAAACATGTCACTTTGTTCTCTGTTTTAATAAAATGGCAAGTATTTTTCAATACAAGCTGGGCTTTAAACTGGGGGGATGGAGGAGAAGCCTTGCATGCTTCTGCTTTGGAGCTTTTGTAACAGTGCATGTCGAACTGAGGCAAAGATAACACCTACTTCAGAATGCAGCGGACTGGAGAAGATCCTGCTGTACAGTTTTGAAGAGCGGACTGCTACAGAAATTCTTAGGACGAGCCAGTGGCAGAGAATCCAGCAGTAACATGAAAAGTATGGAAGCACATGTCTTTTCACAATGAGATGTATCTCATTTGACTTAAGATAGTTATGTAAAATTCTACCTGTAAGCTAGTCACTCAACTTCCCTTATTGCCAGCAGAAACCTACATGCTCTTCTAGAGAGCAGTGCACCTGAATTGTGCTTTGCATGTGTCTGTGTCTTACCACTTACTACAGAGTACATAATCAGTTCAGGTACAGATATGTAAATTGTAGTCAGTCTGGACAGATGATGTCAGCTGCTGCAGAGTGTACGATCATGCTGAGAAAAAGGTACCTCATACATTGTCTTATTTATTAGCAGTGAAAAGCACATTAAATATATTTGAATATTTACGCTAACATGTTAATATATGTAACTAAACTGAGTTTGTAAAAGGTTCCATAGACTGTCCAGTGTTTTGTAAGTGAAAGATCAGGTGTTGATAGCTTAAAAGAAAATCACATATTCAATTGTCACTGGTGTGTTCTAAATAGTCTGAATCCATTTTGGCCTTCACAACAGTCTGAAATAAAAGTTAAAGGTTTACTTGGGACCCTCCAGATAAAGCAATACTTAAAGCATATGATCCTGGGCACGAAAATAATATGGTGAGTATCTAAACCTAATCCTCCCCCCCCCACCCCCACCCTCAAAAATGTGAGTGAAACGGAGGAGAAGCAGCAGAAAGCGACTGCAAATGTACGTCAGTGCACTGAACAATTCCACAATGCAGACTCAATTCAGGGCAGTAATAGATTGACCTGTTTGATGACCTGGCTTCAGAAAAAAAAACAGACAGGCTGTCAGCTAGCTATAAAATAGGCAGCAATACGTAGTTCATTCAAAATGGGAAACTGTTTCTATGTGAAGCTCCTAGATAGTTGTCATCACTGGTAACTTCCCTCCTTTAATTTTCTGAAGTCTATTGGAGAGAACTGAGAAAGCAGTGAGATAATTAATGTTAGAAGAGACAATAATGCCTTCAAAGATTAGGTAAGGCACAGAAACTTTCATAGAAAAAAAAGATTAGCAGAAATCAACAAGGCAATAAGTGAGCTCAACAGCAATTTAAGAAATCTAAACTTAAATGATTTTGGTAATGAAATCCTGTGGTAAGATGGAAGTGAAGGATTGCAGAGAAGGAAAAAATTTTGCATATATTTTCACATTCGTGAAATCACAGATGTTCTAAAGGTTCCCCCTGATTAAAAGATGAGAAAGAGAATAGACCTCACTTCTCATACATTAAACCTCATGTGGAAGAGAATAGAGAATTTTTAAAGTATTTGTAGTACTAAGAACTGTAACCCCTGCCAACATTAAAAGAGTGAAACTGAAGTTGGTAGTGTTTGGGAGCTCTTAAAATACGTGGATAGAAGCTCATTTTCAAGCCTATTTAAGGCTAGGTGGAAGAAAGGAAGAAAAAAATTGCTATACTAATGATCACATAGATCTTTCCCACCCCTAGTTGTATGACTTGATGATTTATCATAATGAAGTAATGATAAATGAGAAGGAAAAGTAGGAAATATAGCAGTTAAGCATCCGCTGCATGGAGTGAGCCCAGTAGCACAGTATGCTAATGATAAAACTATGTTCAAGAGAATCTGGGCTGCTGCCACCAACATAGCATTGCTATTTAATAAGTATCATAAGAGGACAAAACTTTGTTGGTGTTTGACATTAATGAAAGATTCAGTTCTAAGAATATGACATAAAATAATCACTTCCTTACCCTAGGAAACAGGAGTGCATGTGGGCATTGGATTGCACCGTGACGCTGCTGCTGAGCCACAGCACTGGGGACTGTTCCTCAGGGGGTCAGCTCTGTCAGACACGAAGCCACACCAGGGTCACACAGTCCTGCTGGCTACAGGACACCCCACAAGAAGAAAACATGAACCATGAATGGAAAGACATTGCCCTACATCTGAACAATGTTTCTTTGTGGTTCTCTGCGTATGTATGTTGACATATAAACACACACGTGTTTACGGGTATGTCTGTATAAACATACATGCATACTCTGAGGTTTGGCAATATTTTGCAGGTGAATAAACGCTTCATAGTTTTTGCCTTAAGGGAACAGCGTACAAATTGATATATAGCTAAATGATTTGAATATAATTAGGGTAATCTGTAAATTGGTAAATACCTATGTAATAAGCACCTATACTCTCACTAGTACTTACACAGTACATATTGAGCCAGCAGTTCTAAAAATAGGCAAATTGTTAATTTGATTTTTTCTTTCCTGACATCTCACTTTTGGCTACAGAACCACAGCCTTATTCTTGCACTCTCCTGAAGAATAAGATGGTAGCATGTCTTGTGGAATAGAGCAGTGTTAATATTGCCTCAAGAAGGGTTTACAGCTACACCTTTGTTTAACATGGTTTCAACATATTTTAAATGCTTACTTCAAATGCTGTCCCAGCACCCCTGTAAAACGAAGAAATTATATTATTTGTAGTTTAGATGTGATGCTAGATTTTCTATGCCTGGTTTGGAGAAAATTCATGGTGGCTTCTAGAAAGCCACCATCTGATAGTACACCATGGGTCTTACCCTCACTCTATTGCTTCCAGTCTCAGAATGATATTGGTGGACTAGTATTTATGATATAACACAGACTACAGTTACATCTACATTTCTCAGCCCAGTTTCACTTATTTCTTCCCCAGAATCGTAAAAACGCAGGAAAGACATATTTCTGGAAACCCTTCTTTTTTATTACCCTTCATAGCACTCAATATCAGAAGCTGAACGATGCCTGGTATTTTAGCAGTTCCAGTATAGGTTTGAACAGCAATAAGCTCTCACAAAACACAAAGGATAACCTCTGTCTTATAGTATCTGGGTAATGAGGCTACTTAAAATCAAGATTCACTTTCTGGAAAGTTAAAATGAACTCCAGAGGTAGCTTTTTTCAGTGTCCTGTGCCATGACTCATTTTAAAAAATGACTGAATTTGGATAAATAGAGAAAGGATCTGTCTCTCTGAGGTCAGCTGAGAGATTTAAATTAAATCAGTGTCTTCACTTAATTTGAACATTGCCTATAACAATCCTCCTGTGTGATATTTACAGGAACTGGTGCTACTGTTTAAGATACTGAGATGTGAGGTCCTTATTCAAAAGAATCCAGTACTGCCAGTCAAGGTAAGGACCAGCACTTGGACACATGAACAAACTATGTCCTTCTGAAGTACCTTTGGGTGCAGTGCTATATTCCATCACTAAGCAGAAATGGAAGTCACAAACATCAGACACAAAAACAGAAAAGCCATCCTTTTGCCACTGTTACAGCAATTAACTATTAATTTTTAAACTTGGAATGAGCCTATTCGTCTCAGCATGGCCCCGAGAGCGGTTCAATACAGTTCAACACAACTGCAAGCCCCGCTGGGATGCTGTGCAGGAATGGCTGGGTGTCATCTGATCGGATGGCAGTGCAACAGCTTGAAAATTCATTGAATTAATCGCATTTCTTTCCATCAACAGCAGTATTTTGGCTTATTTTCACATTCTATGGCATAGCAATGCTAATATGAGCCAGCACATTTAATTGCCCTTGAAAAGTAACCTCTGGTAATAGAAATTATTCCTACCCTCAGATACTTTTCCCCTGACTTCATTTGGGCTAATGCACATATGACAGAATCCCAGTGTGCCACTCCCTTGAATTTCCTTAACATCTGACCTCACACAGCTGTTTATTATTAAGAGACATTTGCCACTGCTGTGCATGTTGCCATACACTGTCTCCATAGTCAGCATATTTTTATCCCAAATACTCGAATTTACAAATAAGCTAAAAATGAATGCCTTGCATCAGCTTTAATTTTATAATGCAGTGACCCATTCTACCACTGTGTAATAACAGGTCCCACTGTGACAATTAAAACAAATCACCCTACAGAATATGTCATTAGGTACATTCATGCCTCATCAGTAACTGAATTGTCTTTTATAATATATTTCAAGAAAAGGTATGTAACTCTAGCTTGCTTTCCCCAAAGCACAATATGATTTATAACAAATCTCCCATCTTCTCGATTTACTTGGAAAATGAAATATGGATGAAATGAAATAAAAACTCTAATTAAGAAATAAAATAGCTGTTCGCTACTAAATAACACACAAGTGTGTAGATAATGTTGAACCAATAACAATTGATCTAAAATGAATCTAAGTTCCCAGGCACCACTGCAGCTGTTATTTCTTAGCTTGTCTGTTTTGAACAAACTAGAACTAGCAAGAAATCAGTGGAAAAATGAACTCCGCTAGTTTGTATCACGTGCTGATAATTCTACCTAATTTGAGAACCTCTTTTACAATGTACTAGATCTGAGCCCATCAGGTGACATTACCAATACTGTCAAGAATGGCATGCAGTTTCCTCCGAGCCTAATCCTGTCTCTATGAGCAGTGCTCTGCATGTACCAAAAGCATAAAATGCAATACCCAGTACCAACAGTACTGTCAACTTGTCAGTGTTTTTTAGGAAGGGTTAAACTAGCCCTCTGCCAGATCTTTACATTCTCACTGCTGGAAGCACTTGGAATTGGAGTGTTGTAAGTGAACTATGTTTTCATTTGTATATGTTAGTAAGCTGCCTCCAAACTCCTTTTCTGTTCCCGAGTGGGTAGGACACTTATGGTTGAGATTCATCTCATTAACTTCAGACATCTACAGTGTAGACATCTACATCTGAACTAGACACTGGAGACTTACTTTGTAGTCAACAGAGAGATATAAACTCTTTTAAAGGGGGATTCAGCTGACCTATTTGAGTCACTTGGTAGCAGGGCACCCATTAAAACAACCAGTTCATGATTAGATGAGTACATTTAGGTGTCTACACTTGGTCAGACGAATCCCACTTAGAGTTCAAGACCTATATCTAGGTGCTTTTGTAAATTGGTCAGTGGGGAGAAAAGAGATGTTTTGCTCCTCTGCATCCTGTAACTTGCAAACTCAAGCTGTGCACTGCAACTTTTGGCTTTTTTTTTATTATTATTATTTTTTTGCCTGAAACCCATACCATGCTGGTAAGTAATCGGGTACTTGCTCAGTAGAATGGTCCCCAAGTGAGCCGAGGACAAGATCCTGGACAATACTGAAGTCTGACAGCATTTTCCTGGTCTGTCTCTGCTGTTTCATGAGACAGTTCCTGAGAATTGTCCCATTTGCAGACAAGTAAGTACAGGCTGGAGTCATATGTGTATTACCCATGATCTGGACGCTCTTGGCTTGAACACTTAAAGTGCAAGCCATGAGCTCTCACAGCATATCCCTTCCAGCTCTTGGCCCTGGCTCATCTGTCTCATACACAGCTCATGTCCCTGCTGTCCTACACAAGAGACCTGCCTGGCTCTCACCACTGCTCTCCAATGCCTTGTACAGCAGGAGAAGGGAAGGAGGGGGCCAGAACCAGGATGTTAGATCTAAGTTAGAGTTATCATATCACACAATCCACCACCCATGTCTCCCTACCTGTCTCCCTGCAACAGCTCTACTAGGTAAGGCAGGTCTCACCAAAAAAAAAAAAAAAAAAAAGAGCCCTTACACCAAAGAAAACTTGCATTACAATCTTTAATTAGGCTCTCCCCATTGGATTGCATTTCCTGGCCTTTCTATGAACAAACCACAGGCCATGCTGCAAAGACTGAAAGGAAAGTAAATCAAAACTGTGACACTTTTCCCCTTTCACATCTGTGCATCTCTTGCTCTTCCTAAAAAGAGGCAAACTAATAGGTAGTCTGTCAGTGACCTAACTAATAACTGGATTTACATTTCTGTACCTTTGGATGGATTCATTTAATTCCTTTTAAAACTCTGATTCTTACTTCAGATAAGCCATCAGTGTGTTTAACAGGATATTAAAAGTAGAAAGCAAGTGTAGAATAGCAGGTTCATTAGACAACACTTATTCCAAATGTGGAAGCTGAACACCAGATGCCGTTTTGCATAATAAAAGCAGTCAGTGATTAGCCCTTAGAGGTCTGTGATCCCTGAATAATAACCCATTTTTCAACCTTCTCTGTTATTTTTCTCCCTTCCCCTAAATTTTCAGCTTTAGGACTAGTCCATTTTAATAATCACATAAACCAAATGTGACTTGTAATTCTTAATGCTGTTTTAAAATTAAGTGTGATTTTCCAGTATTTATTCAAAATGGAAAAAAAATCCTACAACAACCAACCATTTACAGGATAAAGAAAATTTGGGACTCACTGAAAAAAATAGAAAATAGGAATTCAGTCCATAAGTAGAAGAAGAAAAAAGGCTTGTATGTTGGGCCTCCCCAGCTGGTATAAATCCAGAGGGAGCTAAGAATATGCAATCACCGTCAGGCTCTCCTGGCTTTGAGTCTCAATTAAGAAAAATGGAGAAACCAATTCTTTATTCCAGGGAAGATGTTATAATCATTGTCCTCCCTGAACTCCAAAAAGGGAGTTTAGGCATACAGGCTACTGATTTCTTTGAAAAATTGTGACTTTCACATGTATTTCATCAGCTTTGAGTTCAGGAGTGGGAAACAGCAGATATGGGATGAATGAATCTGGATGATTTGGCTCTTAACACTTAGGTCAGCTGCTGGACATACCCAGGTCCATCTGCTGCTAGAGGATGTTTCTTCCACAGCAGACTTTCATTTGATTCTTCTTCCATATGAGGACAAAAGTGAGTCATAAGTGGGGAAAAGGTGACAGTCTTCAAAAAGAGCAAAGCAATAGATTGAGTGGAAGAGAAAATTGTCACAGAGGTAAAAAAATAAAAAAATAAAAAAATCCTCCAGGACATGGAAGTTGCTGGGATGCCTCTGTGTAGAACTTTTATTTTAAAGTCAGTATGTCTTGTTTGCCATTTCTAATGAGCAGTGTTCATTTCAGACTGATGCCATGATGCAAGATGAACATTGTAAAAACAAAGAGAGAAGAGCACAAGCTCATGGCCCAGGAAGACCCTATTATGTTATTCTTTCAAGTCTCTCCATTTATAAGAACTAAAGGTTCAATGCAATTATGGACAAATAGAAACATACTGCAGCAACAGATTTGGTACAATCATTTGAAAGCCAGTAAGTATTTTTGTTTTAGTGACAGTTATCTGTAGTCTGTTGTGTCTGCAAGCTGGTGGCAAGACACTAGAACAAACTTACCAGCCCATCTGGTGCCTGGAATGAAGTATTTCTGTGCTTCATGTTATTACAGCCAAGGCTGAAAGCAAGAAAACCTCCTGTGGTTCTGACAATGCTTCCATGGGAGGTCACAAGGGTTGTCAAGCTAACAGGAGTTGTAATAACATTTTAATGGCTGATGGTCATTTTTTTGCATATAAATTTGTGTGTGTGTGCATGTGCTTGTGTGCATGTATATATATATAAATATATAAGTGAAAATAAATCCAAGGTGGCTGATCTGAGAAAGAAATCACCTTTTCAAGAGGAAATGTAGTAAGAAACATTTTACAAAGAAACCTTTTTTTTACTATACCACATTATTTTGCTATTCTTTTGCTTGGGATGCCTTATTCTTATGGTACTGCAATAGAATAAATAAAATCTCAGTTTTCAGCTGATGCTAAACTTTTGCTGAATTTGTTCACACTGTGCTTTACCTCCCAAACACTTTTCCAGTACCTTTGTTTCAGCAGCATCCAAACACCTATATACTTTTAAATTGGTGACTAGATATTACAGCCTGTAATAGAAGTATTTCAGGTATCAGCAATAAAAGAAAACATAATTACTAGTTCAATAGCACTGTCTATAATTTTATAATTTACACGGTTTCAGAGATTTTCCTGTATGTTTGCAGTGCAAACTAATAGCAATTCTCTCTCAGAATAAATTGCCATTAAACTTGGCCTCATTGTAAATCATAATGATAAAAATGGAAGACAAGGCTATAGCAGAGCACAAGGGCTAAAACAACATATTATCATATGCTTAATGTCATAAAATGTGTTGATGCCTTTTGTTTGTGTTGTAATTCCATGTTAAAGCTTTTGTTTTGGCAGGTAGCACCAGGTGGCACTGTTACATAATCATCTACATTTTTTTAGCAGGAGAACAAGGTTTCAGTGTTAGGAAGACACGCTTCAACCAGGGGGCGGGTGCTAGGTTTTATGGAAGAAGAAGCTGAGGTAAGCAGCAGAGAATTTTGCTTTGTACATATACTTTCCTTTCATTACAATTTTTATATTCAGTAATATATTGTGCAGATTTACCCCCAGGCAATAACAGGAAAGCTAAAATTTCCAGAAAGCAGCATTTCCAGTATACTGTTTGTAAGTAACCCTGTTCAAGGACTTGTGAATGTCTAAATAAAACAAGACTTACTTAGTGTTTACCCAGTCACTACATCACAGTAGTACATCTACATTAATTACCAATTTTTCCAAAGCCCCAAATATTTTATATTGTTTGATGGAAAGATCAAAAATGGAACACAGGTATAGGAACAACCCACCACAATGGGATTATGAGATTAATTCTGTCACTTGGAGTCATGTGAACACGCGGTAGTGCCAGTGAGGAGCCCCTCTGAGGTCTTGGTTCTTGGCACACTTGCATTGGTGTGGCAGGGTTGGTCTGACTGCAGGGTCTGAGTCATTTTGTAATGCTGGAACCTGGCTGTGATTACTAATGGTAAGAATAGGTAGGTAAGGAATACAAAACCTAATAGAGCAGTGGTGTGCACATTGTATTTGCAGACCTAACAGAACTGTAAATTTCTCTAAGATGAAATAGTTGAACTGTTATCTGTGCAGCTGTTACTTACACTGCTTCAAGATTTAAGATATCTTCCCATTCTCTTGCTATATGCTAAAGAGCTACTGACCTTGCTGGAGGTCCCTTCCAGGGACCGCTGCTTTAGTAGTGCATAGCCCACTCTGGAAAGTGCTGCTTATCTTTTGAGAACCCATCAGAAATGTTTTGTGGTACTGGGTACTGACACTGAGTGCTTTCAGCTTCCCAGTTCTGAGGATTGTCACAGCTCTGGTTTTGCCACTTGCACTTATACCAGTTTTAGCACCAACTTTGGTAAAAAAGTAAGTGAAAGTTCCTTGTAAAAAAATCACTACAAATAACAATGATCTTAATGTTACAAAAAAAAAAAAAAAAAAAAAAGCAGGACACAAAGTAATAGATATCAACTGATACTTACTCTCACAATGACAACATGAAAAGCTGCTCTACCTTTCTATTATCTGTTTTGTACATCCTTTGGGTACTTTTCTAGCTAGGGATTAAGTTCTTGCGCAAATTTTCCATGTTAGAGAGGACCCCCATCTGGGAAAGCAGGCTTTATATCCTGTTCCTTTTTATTTTTATTTTTTTTCTTTTTCTCTCCAGGCAGTGATAGCTGTATCTTGAATTAATAGAAGTTAGTTTCAGGAAGTCATCAAGGTTGAATACTCTTTATTGTTAGGAAGAACAGTTTAAATCCTGTGTTGAGTCTCCTTATGTGCAGACCTTCGCTTTTCATTCAATACCTACAACTTGGCACAAGTTATGCAGCTGTGGATTTTATATACTCACTACTGGCTCCTGTTTGAGATCTCACATTTCAGTATTTATTGTTTTGACTTGGTAATGACTTTGGGGTGCCAAAACTAACTATGTCATTGGTTAGACTATGACTAGAATTCTTGTCAAATAATATAAGACATTTATCCAAATGACATAACATAAATATCACTTGAGTCAACCACTTAACCAAAATGACAGCTCAGAAAAGGTGAAGGTGAAGCCATCTTAGTTAACTGCCAAGGTGTCTTTGAGACACTCACAGATATAGAATAATGATGATTGAGTAAGTAACATGTGGGAATGGACAGGATACATAAAACTGGCTTGGTAAAATTTGTCCCTATTTCTGGATTACATGAGATTCATCAGCTTTAAGTAAATGACCTAAAATGCAAGGGCCAGTCAAGCCAGACAAATTCCAGTCAGAAAATACAGGTCAGGATCACTCTTCATTTCTATCAGTAGAACTGAGGTTTGGCTCCATTGAACTCTTAGATTTACAACTGTCCTATTAAAGACTAGAAGTTGGGGTAGTGGGGCATGCCTGAGTATAGATAATCATTGCAAGAAGAAGTGTGGTGTTTAAAATACCTTCTAGCTGTTTGTAACAGCCTCTCTGAGTTTATCGATCTGAAGGCAAAGCTAGTAGAAAGAACCATGTGAATGTTTCTCAGATGCTTTACAATCCACCAGTAAAATTAAACCTGGTGTTCAGGTTAAATGGAAATCTGAAGTAAGATTCAAGGAAGACTTGCAACTAATTTCTTAACCGTTTTTAGGAAATGCTGTATTTCATCAAATCATCTAGGACCTGATAAAATGTATGGCAGACAAAAACAATGATGGAGAAAAGCTGGGGAGCACAACAAAACAAAAAAAAAGGGTAAAGGAAAACCATAATTAATGATTCCAGGAAGAATTCCAGTCCAAGAAACAGAAAATTTCATATTCTTTCTCCCTGCTTCAGACTAAGGTTTCTGAGAACTTGCCTGCTTGTCTTACATAGTCATCCTATTAAAACATAAACAGACATCATCACTGTTTGCAACACTGGAATAACATCAATATCATTAAAAGTCACTTTTCTAATATCCATCATAGTAATGCAGCAAAACAAGTCAAATCATATTGCAGGTATTCAATCTTGTTTTCCTTTTCCCAAAGCTGGAGTTCACTTTATGAACTCTCACTTGTCAATACTTGATCAATTGGATCATAGTGTGGAAAGTCTGTATCTGTATGTAAATTCATTAGAAGTTTTACCAAAAAAAAAAGAACAGATAAAAATCTTCCCTTTTCATGGTGGGTGTATTATGCAGCATGCCAGAGTGGAGCTGAGCAAGTGCACGATGCTCAGTGCGTGACAGGACCCGTGGGTGGCCGTCCTTGATCTCCCTGCCTACTTGTCCTTTCCTGACGCATCTCTGATCAGACAGAATGAGCAGAAATGTGAGATAAGCTGGTACTTTTTGATTTTGAGTCTGGTGGCCTATCTTCTGGATCATATCACAGAAGCTATTTTATACTACTATTATAATACTCTTAAAAGTGTAAGTCAGTGGGAAGAAAAGCCACATTGGAGCACAGTTGCAGTGTTGCACAGGTAAGTGTCACTAGTCAAGAGGAAGAATAATCATTTCCTGCGGTACCTGTTATTCCTTAGAGCTCTCTCAACCATGCTTAGCACATAAAATCTGACAAGATTAGAACCTCAGGTGGTATGGCTTCAGGCAAAGGAGAAATTCAGTTACCTGTCAGTAGTAATAATAAAGAGATGAGTGAAACCACCACAACACTGTCTCTGTCTTTCCCCTGGATTACCTCTCTTTTAAGATGCCCTTATTGAGCAGTTATTCTCTGTGTCTACTGATGAAAGGAGAAGTTAATGTCATGCAAAGAAAAAGCAAGCCTTAAATCTATTTTATGGGTTGACTAAGTTTCTTTGAATATTTTTATGACATTTTTACTTTTCTGTTTGTTCTCTTTTAAACTGAGCCACAAAAGAGTAACAGCTCCCAATGTCATTAGCAGGTACGTGATACTCAAATGCATTCCTTACTTTTCTCTCAAGTAACTTCCATCTTATGTGGTAAATTAAAGGTTTCAGCCGAACCATAGAAATGGTCTACTCCCGCTCCCACTGAAATCAGTCTCATTATCTTCAGGTATTCCTGTGTCAATATCTATTTTCTTTTAATAGAGACTGTAGACTACTTATTTGTTGCAGCTATTCTGAAATACTACAGCTAAGTCCTATCATTTAACCACCTACACTATCATTTTCCAAGAAAATACACATAATGAATCTAAATATATTCCTTGATAGCTACATTAATAGTGTATTTTTTAACTCAGTCCTGAACTGTGTTTTCAGATTAATTTGTTTTCATTTTTCCTAAGTAAATCTCTAAATGTTCTGATTTTTACCCAGGTTGCAAAACACATCATTTCCCATCAAATGGGTCAGTTCTTTTATCTGAAATAAGAATAATAGATAGCAGATTTTCTCCTGTAGATGGCTCAATTATCCTAAAAAGAAAAAGCAGAATTCCTAGTTCCTTAAGATAGCAGTATTTTCATGTTATAGAGTTTGTTGTGAATTTTTGGTTTTGTAGTATAACTTTAATGCAGCATTGACAGGCAGAGAACTAAAAAATGCAATGGCCATATGACTGCTACAGTACGTTTACAGCCCTTTGAAATGAAAGTTGTTTTGCAAGAAAAACAGGGAGAAAGATTTCAGGCTAGAGATCAATGCAACATGTCCCTACAGGAGGTGAAAGGACTCCTCCAGGTGGAATTTGACACATATCCATTCAGGTTTTTAATGGTAACTCTGGTCACTTGCGTAGCAAATACACAAAGATAAATAGGGCACATCTTTGATGTAGGCCTTAAAAAAAAAAAAAAGACAGATTGTGGACCACTTAACCAGATGCCACAGGGTCTACGCAGGGCCTCTGTAATCTTGTTTTTGTAACTGCTGCATCTATTAAAAATGAACAGAGGCCAGAATGCTTGTAAATGAGAACATCATCTTCTCAACACAGCCTTGCTTTTGGAAGCTTTCCATTTGCTTATTAGTGAGTGATATCCCTCAGTCATCAATACACTAACATTTTACCAAGATTTTTTTTTTATTTCAGTTTAAAAGCTACCTTTTTGCTTTCTGTTTGGATTCCAGCTAGATATTTATGTTATTTCCTCTCCTTGAAGTATACAGTGAACTCTGTGATTCTGCGACCTTAAGAGGCAGGTGTAAAAACAGAAGTCCATTGTACAATATTTTGATGGCAGAACTTTTTTTCTAACACTGTTAGATGAATGTATGTGAGAAAGCCTGTCAAGATTCAGACTAGCATATCTGACATTATGATAACTAGTGCTGTGCAAAGTCTTGGCTAAAATACAGCTTCAGATGTGCTGGATTATGTCAGAACAGTTTTAAAGTACACCTGGTTTTGCCTGTTGGCAATGTGGGTTAGTCTTCCCACTCCTGTTTGGGATGAGCAATAAACTGACATTTACTTCTACTGTGAGGACTCATGAACTATAGTGTTTCAACGTCAGTAGGAGTACTGCAGTTCAGTGAAGAGATGTTTTCCAGTACCAGTCATAAATAATGTGATTTTAAGTAGATTTCTGAATGAGAAGAACAGAAAAAGCTACTTTGGGTGCATAAATGCATGCATCTATTCACATATTTTGCTTCTGGTCTGTCCTAACCTCCAGATTGCTTCAAGCCCTATCCTCTGGCTGAGCTGAACACAATGACACATTCTTCATTCACCTGCTTTCAGGTCTTACCTACTATCAGTGAAAATCACACAGGACAAGAGGTCCTTTACAGATATTTCTGTACATGCCTGTTTACTTCTGTACGCTGGCATATAGTCTAGGGCATAATCTCTCTTCAGAGATTCTTCCATGCAATCTCGTATTTTTAAAAATACACCGAAGATTTGAACTATTCAGTTAAAGAAATACCTGCTATGTTGAGTTGACCTTGGCCCATTTCTGGATGCCCACCCAACTGCTCTCCCACTCTGCCTCCTCAACTGGACAGGTGGAAAAAATAAGATGAAAAAGCTCTGAGCAAGTTGATGTAGTGGAAGGTGTCCCTGCCCATGGCAGGCTGGTTGGGACTAGATGATCTTTCAGGTTCCTTTTAACCCAAACCATTTTACAATTCTGTGAAAGACAGGGAAATCGCTTACCAATTACGTTCACAGGCAAAACAGAATCAACTTGTGGAAGATCAATTACATTTATTGCCAATTAAAATAGATTTAGCTACTGAGAAATAAAATAAATAAATAAATAAAAATTAAAACAACACCTTCCTACAACCAACTGCTCTTTTTGTTCTCAATGCTCAACTTAACTGCTTTGTTTCCAACTCCTTGTCCCCCAGCTTAAGCAGTACAAGTGGGATGGCGAATGGGAGGTTGTGGTCAGTCCATAACAGCTCCTCTCTGCTGCTCCTTCCTCATCACACTCTTCCCCTTCTCCAGAGAGGGCTCTCCATGGCTTGTAAGGGAATAACTGAGCTGGTGTCTGGAACATCTCATCTCTTTCTTCTCTGACCTTGGTGTCTGTAAGGCTGTTTCCCATACTTTTTTTCCTCACTCCTCTCTACCAGTGCAGCATTTGCCCCTTGCTTAAATGTGCTTTCCCAGAGGTGCCGCCATCTTGGCTGCTTGGCCCAGGCGTGCCCTGAGGCGGGGCCCTTGGAGCNGGCTGTGTCCGGCCTGGGGCAGCCCCGGCCTCTCCTCACAGAAGCCACTTCTGAAGCCTCTGCTGCCGACATGTTGGCACCTTCACCCGGCACAGCTGCAGGTATAAAATAGTGTTGTCACTGGTTCTTTTGATGTTAAAAAAAAAAAAAAAAGCTGTGGACAGCCTAACGCATAACCTGAGAAAAGGTTGCTATTTTGCTACTTTTGCATAGTGATTACAGACATGATTAAATGTTCCTCAGATCTTTGTGGAGAATTTATAGTAATTATTTGTTTCTTATAAAATGTGTGTATGTCTCCACTCCTGAGCAAAGTCTTCT
>VXAA01001005.1:24036-38161 GCA_013399115.1 Anseranas semipalmata | reverse complement strand
CGTACCAGGCAAGTGACTTTCCTGGCAATGTCTCTTACCCGAGCCCCAGGGAAGCAGCAGACTTCCCTGTGAGTTGGGTCCGGATGGCAAATCGAGCCCTCTGTCTCTTTCAGAAGGGAGTCCCCTATGAGGATAACCCTCCTTTCTTTCTTGATGGAAGATGTAGTGATGCGGGTGTAGGTCGCCTTGGCTTAGGTACCCCTTCCAACCGGGACGGGCTTTCATCTACATCGTTGTTTGCTTGACTGTCAAGTCCCACAGCCTCATACCTGTTACGTAAGTGTACCCGGGAAGATGAGGTAGGCAGGGAGGGGGCTCGCCTACCACCCTGAGCAGAAACTTGTTTCCATTCCCCCCCATGTCCCAGGTCCCGTCCTGCTGCCTGGCGGGATGGGGGAACCTTTGTCTCTTGTGTAGCGGCTGCCTGGTGAGATAGGGGAACCTTTGTCTCTTGTGTAGTGGCTGGCTGATGAGTCTGTCTCAGGGATGGTAGAGTATGCTTCCACCAGTCAATTTCCCTCTCTGACTCCCTGATGCTCCTCAGCCTACTCACCTCCTCCTGAAGCTCTGCCACCAGGCTGAGCAGTTCTTCACCCTGGGCACACCTCCCACAGGCATACCCACCGCTGCTGTCAGACACTGACAGAAGACTGGGGCACACCCTGCAGCCCAAGACCTGGATGGCCGCGTGTTTCCCCGAGACCTCTGTCTGGGTAGCCACATCGGTAGCTGTGGCTGGAGAGGCTGCCAGTGATGCAGAGGCCGTGGCTTTCTGCTGGGTGGACACCATGGCTGGGCTCTTCGCGAGCAGGTTACAACCACCATTGGAAAACAGCGGTGACAGCACCCGCCCTACCTGCGTGACCTGCAGCGCAAACTGCCCTGCCACACCCTGGCTGATGTGCCAGACCTGTTTGTCCATATATATATATATGTGTGTGTGTGTGTGTGTGTGTGTGTGTGTATGCCCATATATATATTTGTATATATATATATACACATATATATTGCAAAAGAGCAGTAGCATTTTAATAGAAAGAGGCAAAGGCAAAGGGAAAGAACAATAGCAGTAGGAGTGAAATTGGAGACTTGAGAAAAGAAAATGTATTTACAATTTTATGCATTTTATGTGTTTTCTACCTGGAAGATAATTAAATAATCAGCAGAAATTATTTTTAATATATTAGATGCAAACTAAGGGATAGAGAAAAGCAGACCTATAATTTTGATGTTCTTAGTTTTTAAAAAATTCTGACAGGACACATAGGATATTAGTTTTATGATACTATAACAGTTTTTCAGCTGAACTGAAAAAAATAGATCACACTTCTGCTTACCATAAAGCAAAGTATTTGGAGAACTACACTAACATAAACTATATTTTCTATTCCCATTGTACAGAACCTACCAGTGAAATACTCAATGAATCAGTCATGTTATATATTCACCCAGTGCAGTTAGATTACTTCAGCTATTTTTCTTTTTCATTCTCCTTCCCTTGTTGATTATTATTATATTAATATTAATAATAATAATTATAATTTAATAATAATAATAATTTATATTAATATTATAATATTATTATTATTATTATTATTTCACTTCTTACTCAAATTTTTATTATGACCTCACTTCCAGCAACAAGTTCAAGAGAGAATTTGTTGGTAAGCTAAGTAAAAGTCTATATTACAAAAGAAAATAAGAAAAACCTTTCACAAATATACTGCATACACCAGTGCAAACCCACCATATAGGTGACTGATGACATGTATATGTAAGACAAATGAATACAAAATAACCTTTGTGAACCACATTTCTCAAAGCTCTGTGAAACACAGCAAATTTAGGGTTAAGCTAGTAAGTCTTCTGCTTCCTTCTGGACACAAAGGAAAATTCAGAAGTGGTAAATCTTTTGCTTAATTAAGATACTGTTCTGAAGGTTTTATACTGAGCAGGCCATAGTAGTTTCTCTGCTGGAAGAGATTGTTGCTATTTCACCAACGCTAGTTCCCGAAAGGTATCTCACTGTCTCAGATCATACATTAAACTTTTGAGAGGTGTATCAATTCCTTATTTCTTGGAAAATGAAAAATGGTGCCCTTTTCAAACTTACTCAGTCTGGTTCAGTAAGCAAAACGCCAGCTGTGCTTCTGTTGCTAGTTTTGTACATGGCCATCTTGAAGCTCCAGTACTGTCCTCGTCTGCTGACAAGCTTACTTTTCCTCTCAAAATTATCAAATTTTCTACAGTTCTTTGAAGATTTCTTTAAGCACCAAATTCCTCTTTTCTTTTGTTCTTGGCTTAACATTAGGTAAATGCCATCAGTAGATAGTGGAGGTAGAAGATTGCTTTAATGTAGTCTTAAGCTGAAGAAAACAAGGAAACCTTGAAGAAAACAGGCAGACTGGTAGTCTTGAGTTAGCAGAAGCAAGGGAGATAAGGGATGAAAGCTAGAAAACAAGAAGGTGGAAAACAGCTGAAGGAAGATGCCAGACTGACCTATGGTAACATTTTGCTCATTAAGGGTCATTAACATGTTAAAAATGACACACAGCAAAATGCAAATGTATGGAAATGTGGGATTTGGTGTTGTCCCCCTCTCTCCTACCCCGGTCCTCTCTAACATGCATGCTCAATAGAGATAACTTAGGCTAGCTAAAACAACCAAACAGAATTAGCTGGAGAGAGAGTTTTAAAAGTTAGCCACGTATACATA
Organism: Anseranas semipalmata; assembly: GCA_013399115.1. NCBI lineage: Eukaryota > Metazoa > Chordata > Aves > Anseriformes > Anseranatidae > Anseranas > Anseranas semipalmata. Next base: position 35,445 of record VXAA01001005.1, on the reverse strand, counting down.
ACGGTGATTCAAGTCAGAGTTGTGCTTGCTTTACAAAAGATAGCCAAGCACCTGATTCTGCAGAATTATAATTAATTATTTAATTAAAAGACCTTTGTGTGGATTCTGACTCTGTATGTTTATTGGCCAGGCACACCAGGCATAAACCTATGGATAACTTTAATGTCCAGTGGGAATCATTGGGCATTAAAATTTCACTTTGACTTTAGCAATATCCCAGCTTGAGAAGTTATGTAGCATTTCAGGCATACAAGGAAAAATTTCTATATTATTTGCAGGCAAAGTCAGTCTGGTTCAATAATTGGCCCTAATCTGGCATTTCTCTCCTCAGTGCCAAAAAGTTAAGGTTATATCAGTTGCTTTATAATAATCAAACAAAACATGGCAAGCAATTGAAATATTCTCTCAAAAAATCATTCACAGGAAGAAGATTGTTCTCAGGATGACGATAAATAATAGGAGTATTTAGAGACCATCTCTACTGAGAAAAAGTCTTGTTTTGCTTTCAGATTTTATTTTCTGACTAGTCTACTTTACAAGACCTTACACCTACCACATCCCGTCAGAGGAAAGTTCACAAGGATTCTCCAAACAACTCATGTAATAAAATTCTGTCTCATCATGTATGTCTGAACAAGAAAGGGCACTAGCAGGTTTTATGAACAAAAGCAGAAACAATGCTCTGGTTAACATCTGACCCAAGAAGCTACCTTTATACCATCACTGAACTTTGCAATGTATTCCTTTTCTAGTGCTCAGGATCTGAACAGTATATAGGTTTCAAGGATACTAAAGTCTCAGTGGTTTTCATTTGCAGCATTCAGTGATTTTTAGTGTTTGTTGTTGTTGTTGCTTTGCCTTTGTCTGTTTTTTTTTTTTTTTTTTTTTCAGTTGAGCTCAGTCAGACGGTGGTCGTTAGCTCTAGATTCCTGAGCTATCCAGCTGTAACACTTTGCATATATGCTAAGTTCCTTAGATGTATAAGGATAATAATCTAAAAAGTTCTATGAAATTTTATGAAGTATATTCAATATGTTTTTTTGTTTGTTGGTTGGTTTGTTTGTTTTCTAACCATCTTTTTTTTTTCCTTGGTGAACAAAAGTTTTGGAATGACAATTTGCTATTGTAATACTACCAGCGATTTTGATTAATTACTGAATAGTATTTTTGTTCTGACATATATTTTTACTATTTTTACATTTTAAAATAAATTTTTATTTTCAATTATCTTTTTGCCTGTGCGAGGAGGCTTGACATTCATCTGTTTTATTATCTTTCGTTTATAACTTTTCAAGTGTTTTGTTCTCAGTAATCTTTCCTTCAAATCAAGGTTGGCTGACCGTGAGTATGACACATTCTCTTGGAAGTGTCAAGAGCAGGGAGGATGCAAGCATGTTCTGTTCATAATCTCCGCTGGTGAAAGACTGGAGTTGTGGCTGGCACCACGCAGTAACAATAAGACAAGATTTACTTAGAAACAGCAACAACCGGGTAGAAAAGAGAAATGGAAAGATAGCTGGAAAATATGTCAGGAAACATTGTAAAAGAAAAAAATCAGATAAAGGACTTTGGTTTCAAAGCAATATTTAGCAGGTGATGCGGACTGCTCTGCACCAAGGTTGGCGAGAAGAATGAAATGATTGTGAATCATGCTAAAAGAATGCGCTGGTGAGGGCTGGCAAGAAAATTGTGTGGTCCCAAAACACACTAAGATGTGTCAGTTTAAGTATACATTTTAATCTTTTCTAAGAGTGAGGTAAGAAGGACTAGATAGAAGTTCTTCTGGTATTTGTTTCTTTTCCCTTTCATAGATCTCTGTATAATTCACAGCTATGTTAAGATTTATGACTAAAAGGGACATTAATTGAACTTTCCATAGAAATGTTCTGAGCAAAAAAATCGTTTGTTTATGAACAGAACCTCTATAGGTTATGTACAAAGCTTACATTGGAGTTATAAAGTCCCAGAGCACACAAACCTTAAGCTTCTTCCTTGCAATACTAGCTGTTCTTGTTAGTAAACTTGCATACTTTAACATTGCAGACCTTAAACATTGAATATTTTAAGAATACTTTGAATGTGGTGGGCAGACAAATGAAGAACATGGCACATGGTAAAGACTTTTGTCTGAGGCTGTTGCTGGTTTCAGCACAGGTGAGGGACACAAGGCTATTCTCATCACATTTTTGTGCCACGTATTTAACTGGTTCCAACAGAATCAAATAACAGTATCACCACGTTTTCTGGGAATAAGCCCTTACTGAAATACCCCTTGACATACTGATACCTTGTATAAAGTGTGCAAGGTGATATATCTCCTCCCAAAAAAGGATCTTTGTATGTCTGAAAAGGTCTATCCATCTCACTACCTGTCTCCCATAAGCACAAGTTCACCTCTGACATCCTGGATGTCACTGTCTGGGAATAATTTTAGCCAGGCTTTTGTTTCCAAGGTCCAAGTCATGACAGACCACTATTTTTTACTAATAAATGTCGATGTTCTCCTGCTGCTAGCCAAATTCTGCCTCCTTCGGCAAATTAGTCAGATAAACAACAAAATGCACCAGCTGCTAGGACTCTGTAGGATAAAAAAAGAAAAAAAAAAAAAAGAAAAAAAATCTTTCTAGAACGTGAGCAGGTGACTGGTTACAGCCATAAACTCCAGAAGGAACAATTCCTCAGTAATCAGGCTTTCATATTGCTAAGGGATGCTTAAGAACATGGGAAGTGGAAGTGGGAAAGAAAGTCACATCTCAAGAACCTTGTCAAAGCTGGTTGTTGGGTACAATTCATTACCCTTTCCAGACTCCAGACAATAGGCAGAGAAGAAAGACAGATGGTACTACAACCCCCTATTTACGTCTATGTCCCCACTCTTGCCAGCAGCTGTGACATTTGTTCCTGTCTCAAAATTCCCGATCAGTGTCTCCTCAAGTTTAAACAGAAATACATATTTCCTTTTTGTCTAAATTAAATATCTGCCTGAAACAATAATAATATAAATGATCCTTACACTTATCAATTAAATATCCAAGAGCCATTTCAGTATGCAGAGTATCTTGCACCTATTTCCAGTGTGCAAAGCAGTACAACCCTCTCTGAAAAAAATGTCAGAAGCAAACTCATGAAAGCATTTCCTCATTGATGAAACTATGTGTTTTTTATTAAACAGGACACTCAGAGGTAGGTATTATTGATGTTTTCCTAGTGTGGAGAACTGTTTACATAAATGCAATGAAATCGCATTTGTTCACTGCTACTTGGCTTTTGTTCCATCACTGTCTTTCAGGTGAGGTCTGTAAATCTGAGGAAGGTACACATATGACAGTGGTGACAAAATAATAACATAAAACATAGTTTACATTATAATTACTGTCCCTGAAACTTATTCTTTCCACAGTTAATGAACAGTTTGCTGCTATGATGGTTTATAATCTGATGGTATGCTCTAATTTCAGAGGATTATTTCTTAAATGGATTTTAGAGAAGTAGCACGATACCTCCTTCATTGTTGTTTATCTCCCTCTCTTCTCCAGCAGAATTAATATTGTTCTCTGTGAAAGCTATGATTTGACACAGTGTGGCTTAAAGGCTGAAGTTCAGTTCAGGGCGCACAAAGCATCTGCTCTGTAAGCACAGAACCAGAGCATTTCTACCAGAGTTTTGGGAAAAGAAGGAGAAATATAAAGAATGTTTGAGTTAGGAACTCATTAGGATTAGTATCATGACTGTAACATCTGTGTTATATGTGGGCAGTATAAGTCACTGAGCGAGTAACAGTAGAGGAATTCACATGAATGATTCTTAATTTCTAAGACATATGCCTTCATAGCCTCAGCTATGTATTAGGAAATCAGTTTGTTTGGTGCTATATGGCCACAGTCACACAGAAAGGCTGTTCTCAAGAGATAGACATCCAGAAAATGACTCCACAATTCTCTTTGCATATCAGCTCTTTTTTCTATCTACTATTTTTATTTGCTCAGATAATTTTAACTGGTTGAATAATAACTGGTAATTTCAATTAATTGAATATTCCATGCTTTTTCTTTCTCTTCATTAAATCTAAGATATTTTTCCAAAGTTTTATGTTATTGTTTAAGTTATATAACTTGGGGTATTCTTTTAAAATTAGAACACTTGCCAAACTGTAAGCAGAATAACATAATCTGGGTTCGGGATACAAATGTTATGATTCTATGCACTAATGTATCTTTCAATAATTAAGTTCTGCCTGAACCCACTGATATTTTGGAGTAGACACAACATCCTAAATGACTTTCATGTTTTTCTCAAATAACCAGCTGGGGAATTCACCAATATGATAATTTGTTGTTGTTGTTGTTGTTGTAGGCTGGTGAACTAATCTTTTTGGGCCTTGCAGGATGCAAATGAAGGGAGACTTTGTGTTCTTCTATCCTGTGCTAGAGGTCTTACTTTCCTAATTAAAGGGAACAGAAAAGTGACTTCAGGATACTTTTGTTTTTCTCAAGTTAGAACAGGTAAAATTTTCACCAAAAGATTGATGTGAAATAATTAAAGAAATTTCAAACAGATATCTACATCCACTCATATCTCCATGCTGGATATAGGAATTTTCAATTTTTACTGCTGTCGCCTTAACTGATTAGCTCTTCCAAAGACAATAATTTTTATGACAGGAAAAGGACAGCAATAAATATGCACTTTTCCAATAGATCTGGGTCTATGTTTTTTTAGTCTTGTGACTCTGCACTCGTGAGACCCTACCTGGAGCACTGTGTTCAGCTCTGGGGCACCCAGCATAAGAAGGATGCAGACCTGTTAGAGTGGGTCCAGAGGAGGGCCACAAAGATGATCAGAGGGCTGGAGCACCTCTCCTGTGAAGACAGGCTGAGAGAGTTGGGGTTGTTCCTGGAGAAGAGAAGGCTGCAGGGAGACCTTATAGCAGCTTTCCAGTACTTAAAGGGGGCTGACAGGAAAGATGGGGAGGGACTCTTCATCAGGGAGTGTAACAGGACAAGTGGTCTGTTTAAAGACAACTTTAAACTACTAAAGGGTAGGTTTAGATGAGATAAAAGGAAGAAAGTCTTCATGAAGAGGGTGGTAAGGCACTGAAACAGGCTGAGCAGAGAAATTGTGGATGCCCCATCACTGGAAGTATCCAAGGCCAGGTTGGATGGGGCTTTAGGCAACCTCATCTAGTGGAAGGTGTCCCTGCTCATGGCAGAAGGGTTGGAACGAGATGATCTTTAAGGTCCCTTTCAACCCTTTTGTTTCCTAGCTCATGTTTTTAGGACATATACATTTATTTTTCACTATGGTTATATAAAAGTCTACTTACTGTCTTATTGATTTTAACTTGTCTCCTGCTATTTTTAGGATGTGTGGATCTAACTTGTCCTGAAGGCACAACACTATTTTCCTCTTGCTTGAATGTAAAGCCAGGTAAGTGCATTGTGCTGAAACTAAATGTTCCCTGTAATAATAGACTCGCCCTTATCCAAAGACAAAATGCTAAAAGCCTAAGTTCTGAACAAGTGGTCATTATTATCCTCACAAAGGCTACAGTTCCAAGACCGAGCAAAGAATGAAAAGCAAAACTCTCAACTGATGGTCTGATTTGTCTATTATACCAATTGTCCTTTAGCAGCTTTGATGAGTCAATCATCTTAAACTATGACCTGTCAGTACAGTCAGGATTCGAGCCTGATAATAACTTAATGTTGGTGGGCAGGAGGTCTGAAGCAAGTGTCTAGGACACTCTGACACGATATTAATCTCACAGTGCAGCTATATACTTCCCTGTTTTGGTATAGATTTGTGTCAGCACAGCTGTTGGACTGGCTCTCTTCAGAAAGCTCAGAGAATTGGGTTCCAGTAAAAGATTCTTAAAACTTCTTCAGTTTTCCTTATTTATCTACTAATCAGGATCTACACCATTCACATGTTGTTGTGGTTTAACCTGGAAGGCAGCTGAGCACCACATAGCTGTTCACTCTTCCCCCCACCTGCGGTGGGATGGGGGAGAGAATTGGAAAAAGAAAAAGGTAAAAACTCATGGACTGAGATAAAGACAGTTTAATAGGACAGAGAAGAAAGGGAAAATAATAGTAATAATTATAATTAAGGAGTATACAAAACAAGGATTTACTATTATTAAGTAAAAATGAAGCGAGAGTGAAGTTAACATTGTAATGACAAATTATAGTTTTATTTTTAACTAAATTTTGCTAAAAATTAACTATATTGTGATGAATAATGGAGAGAGCCTGGACTGAATCAAATAAAATCAAATAAATCAAATAAATTTTAAATGTGACTCATCTGAAAGAATTGAAAGAAGCCAGTAGAGCAAGTAGGGGAAATATAAACAGAAAGCTTGAGTCCTTACATCTAAGTTGCTGCAACTCTAACTGTGAATGTGAGTCCTGTTGAACGGCACAATGGACATTCTATACTGATTGCTACCTGCTGAGGTTAGTCAAAACTAGGAAGAATATTTCACAGACACGGAGCTCTGCACTAATTTGCCATTTGGCTTTCAACTACTTCCTAGTTAATGCAGGCAGTCTCTAGATAGGAACCCTAAAAAATTCTTTATCTTCCATCCTGACTTTCAGTCTTTACTATGTTTCTCTGTCTCTCCCAGGGTAAGCCCCAACAACCCTAAAACATCCCTTGTGTTCATACACAAAAGCACATGCACAAGCACATATGTACAGGCTGGTTTTTGTCTGAAGATCATTTTAACTTGTGTTTAAACAAAGACTCCCAGTTTGTTGGGCTGAGCTTAATGCAGAGATTCACTTCATGTAAATCTCTATGCATCCTGCTGAGTTGGACTATCCTCAGAGATGGTACTATAATCGTGGTTTGCATGCGATATAATATACTGGTACATAGTAATTTTCCAAACTGGCAGCAGTTATATCATTGCCTATATTACATATTAAATCACAGAATTAGACGCACAGTAGTCATAGAGAGTTTTTCACAACTTGCTTCTCTCACTAAAAATAAAACAACCACTCTTGTCCTTGAGTAATACTGTTTTTCAGTTTATATAACTTGTACGCATCTGAAAGAAAACCAGACAGTAATCTTTAAAACTCATCCAGAAGCTGATCTCAATCCTACATTTTTTAGTTAAACATTGAAAAAGAGTCTACATGCCTCTTCTGTTTTGGTACTGGCTGGGACTAAAGCGTTAGTACTAAATTACTGTGTACACACGCACACATACACATACATGTATAAATGGATGGTTTGTGAATATCAATTTTTTGACTGAAATGGAAGAAAATTCATTTAGAAATCGTGCAAGAATCTAATCTCATGCTGTTTTCTGTATAATTTTGTAGTCTATATTGGTCGTATTAAGCACATTGATTCAGGAAAGAATAAGTTTCCATGTAAGTGGTCAGAGTAAGTGTCTCTTCCAGAGACTTACTCTTTCCAGAGTAAGTGTCCGAGCTAAATCCTTTGAATCCGAGAGGTTTACTGAAGGAAATTAGAAAGCTGAGTTTCTAGCTGGTGCTGCAAGTCCGTGAAGACAAGCATTGCCCATTGTGTATCCACCTCCTGGCCCTGCTAGTTAATTAAGGAGTGTTGCTCACTTCTGATGTAGAGTGGGTCTCTTGTCAGAGCAGTGTATGCAGCTTCTTTTCACTGTTTTAATATTTTATCCACATGCATATGTCTATGCTTCACAATGTAAAGCTAAGTCAACAGATGGAGAGGACAATGTTGTATTTGAAACATGTATATTTATGATTAAGACTTAGACAGTCTGATATCTCTTTTTCTGACCTACTGCCTATTTCCATATTTAATCATAATATTTAATAATTATCATAAAGTTGCCCTCTGTGAACTCTTCTCAAGAAAACTACCTGTCTTGACTTTCCCAATAAAAATTTCCAGAAAATAAAAAAATTAAAGACAGATCAGTTTGACTGAATACTTTGTTCTTCAGTCAGACCGATCCACTCAGTGGATTTATACGTAAAGTGGTTTCTAAATGAGATTAGTGAATTACATAATAAGAGGCATTTGGGACCAGTAATGACTCTGTAATAGAACTTGATCAGTATTTGTCTGTTCAAAAATTATATATATGAAATTAATTTACACCTGCTTTAATTGGGAAAGAAGCTCTATACAGATTATTGGACATTGTAACACATTAATTTTTAAATATAAAATGAAAAAAGAAAAAAAATCAACAACCTGTATATGTTACCTAAAATATTTCAACAGCGTTATTAATATAGATAGCTCTTGAAACAAATGGTATTTGAAAGAGTAGGGAAATAGAGGAGCATTTGTCAAATGTAGGAAAGCTCATAATAAGACATACACAATCGTTGTTCTTCTATTCTTATGACTGTAGGAGCTTTAAAAACATACACAGAGATACGAAAACAAGCACCTTAATAGCAGCCTTCAGCTGTATCTAGGACTGCCACTGAAAAAGATTAATCAATGTAAAATGAATAATTCAACTCATGACAGGACTGCATAAAAATTCCAACAAATCTCTCATTTCAGTGGGTCAGTTTGAGATCTGCAATAAAGAAGTTTTGTTTGGCAGCCTTTATGAATGACATTTTGGTATCAAGCCATAGTCATAGCTTTGGAATTTGAATAAATTCCTAGTCTTTCTAATAATAGTATAAAGTCTTTGCCCTTTGGCAGTAGATCCTTAACCAGCAGCAACTCTTTCTATTCATCAAGGGTATAGATGCTACAGACTCTGTTCCTAAGTTCTACAGAGATTAATAAGCTGGCTATGCTATGTGACAGCATTGTCAGATATCTCCACTTCAGTTGGTTTGACTGTCCCCTGAACATAGGTTTTGAGTTATAAAGTGTAATTATTATTCTTAAAGTTCTTTCTTTCTTTCTTCTAACACAATTGCAGAACATACAAATACAATTATTTGAAAAGCTTTTATCAAGCATATTATTGTATTTATAGAAATAGTCATATTTATCAGACAAATTATACACGTTAATAATAATTGATGACTCAAAAAAATAATCCTATTTAAAAGTGTCTGTGTTGAGCAAAGTGTTGACTCAAAACCTGATAAGCATAAATCACCCCTGAAAACCATAAGGGCATTAAAGAGATATGAGACTAGACATTATTTGTAGAAATCAACAGTTTCTTTTTCAGCTAAGGTTCAGTTATCAGACTTACTCTTTAAATGTGTATGGAAAGCTTCCCACAATGCTTATATTGTTAAATTGAAAGGAGATTTATAATTCTAAATTCTAGTCTGCCTGGTATACCACCTGCAAGTATTTATTTCAATATGCTTCTGGCTGTCAATTTTTCAAACTAAAACCCAGGTGTGGAACACCAAACTTGTTGAGCTAACCTCTATTTATTTCTAAGTATGATTCTCAGGATGAACTTGGAATCTTTTTTTTTTCTGCTGTTTAGAAATTTAAAAGGGACTGCTTTGATCAGATTGTGTAAATGAACACGGGAAGTCATGTGTATTATCATCTCAAGACATCTGCTTAAACATACAATTTACTTTTTATAAATTAAAGAGAATGGGAATAAAATATATATATATATATATATTTATATCTTAATTTTCTGAGTTTCATGCTTATTTGAATTTATTTTTGCTCCCCAACTTTATGGAAACTACTGTTTTTGTTATTCTTTTTGTTTGTTTGTTTGAAGCATTTTGAATGTTCTACGAAATTTCACTTCAACTCAAATTCTTTTCAAGGTCCATAAATGATTATTCCGCACTGAGACCTGGAGTTCTGAAAAATTGTTGTTGCTTATAAATGCTTTATTTATTCCTGAAGTAGCACAAACACATATGCACATACACACACACATCAAAATATACGTAAATCAAAAATAAAATGTAAATTTGCATAGCAGAAAAGATCTGTTCATTCTCTGGGCATCTCTGCTTATTTTTTGCTTATTTGCTCTACTCATGCTTTTCTACAGAGAGAGCTCTAGTAATTCATCAAATTAAAAAAAAAAAAAAAAACTCAGCCTGCCATTATGAAGGAACCAATTTCGGTAAGAATGAGAAATAAATGAAAGGCATCAGTGCAGTAATTAAAACTTCATTCTTTCTAATTAGTTTTGGATTTGATCAACCTGTCAGCCACAAAAGTAGGCTACTAAAGAAGGGTTAAAATATCTTGGAAGGATTTAGTAATTATAGATATTGATTACTTTTAGACGCTGTTGAGCTGACAGGGTAAGAAAAGCCCACTTGCCTCACTGTTTGGTCTTTTTATTTCTCACAAGATTGATGAGTTAATAAACAGGGAGCAAGCATTCACATAAATTCAGCATCTGTAATATTTGTCACCTTCAGAATTACTTGGATGAGAGGAACATCCTTTATGTGAATTCACCAGAGAGGAGCCAGCAGACCTGATCTGCAACCTGTATTCTTTCCTGTGATTAATACAGTGTTGATGCTTAAAAAAGCAACATCATTAGGCAAAAACTCAGTGAAAGGTAACTATGTTCCTTCAGTGGGTCCTCATGCCTTGCTCTGTATGCTTTTACCTGTTTGTAAAAATGCATCTTCTTCATATGCTAGGTGTCAACCTGCCATTTTCTACATACATGTTATTTAATCTTAAAAAAAAAAAAAGAAAAAAAGAAAAAGAAGAAAAGAAAAAAGCTTACAGTAATGTAATTATTGTATTTCTTGTATATTTTAATGCATTTCTTTAGGTATAACATTAGTAAGGAAATGAAAATGAGAGCACAATGGGAAATATTAGATATAATGCATTGGTCTAGTATCAAGCTGTTGAAAAGCTTGAAGTTCAGTTCTAACTAAAAAAAAAAAAAAAAATCTATGCATATCTAATTTTTAAGCCAACAACAGCTTACAGACAAAATGTTATCCTAAAGTGAAGGAGAAGGTAAATATGCACAATAATTCAGGATAGATTTCAGTTATAGGAATGCTGTAATTAAGTTAGCAAAGAAATAAACTCTAAAAAACAAAATTTCTTATTTAAGGGAGACAACACTGTTCATGCTATTCAGAGGAAGCCAATGTTATTAAAATATGCCATGTGAGTAAAGTCACATAAGCACTCTTAACTTTGCTGTGTAATGACATTATATAATAAACTCACATTGCTATGTGTGTTTGTGGTTCCAAGTTAGATGCAGCACTGCAGCATTTCTAGATTCTTTCAATTTTTCTTTTTTCTGTCAGTGAAGAATTGTAATTCCCCGATCCTCTACCAAATTTAATTGCATGAACTCCTGAAGAAACCCTCTGTGTGCAATTCTTCCTTCCTACATCCACTGTAATCCATGAATCCATGAATATTTCATATCTTTTCCTCTCAGTAAGTAGATAAGATGCAACGTACAGTTTTCCAAAATAAATTACTATTTTTGGAACTCTTTTT
>VXAA01001005.1:0-24008 GCA_013399115.1 Anseranas semipalmata | reverse complement strand
TTTGTCCTTTGGTAGAGATTAAGAGATTAATACTCAAAATTTTCTCTACCAGCGGTATTAAGTAAAAAAATGTCTTTTCTCAGAATGGCTATTGTTCACAACATGAGGTCAGATTTGCCCTTTGTTAAAATGGCATTTTTAAAATGGTCATTGCATTTTAAATGTCACAATGACAATGAAATGAAGCTGCACTCAAAGAAAAATGTTGGCCTCTTATTTTGTCAGGAAGCTGAGAACACATAGAAACAAGGCAGTTGGAGACCTCAGTCCAATGAAGACGTTGAGAATAATGGAAAATATACAACCTTCTCAAGTTGCCATTTTTCGTAATGACAGTTTTTAGTCGTAATCCCATTGACCTTTACAGGATATACAGGTGTTTTCAAAAAACTGCATTTCCTTTTTGAATTGTATTTAACGGTCATTGATGGACATGTTTTCAGATAAGAAAATTGTGTAAAATATGATTAATATTTTAAACACAATAAAAGCTGATTAAAATACTTAAGAACTTATTTCTTGCAGTGTTAAAACTGTTCAATAATTTTCTAATTTGAAATTATTTTCTAAAATGTTTTAAATGTTCAAAACAATCCATTTAAATGTTTTTAAAGCAGGAACACACACAGACATACACAACACAACAAAAGAGAAATAAAACAGTGAATTTTTATTTTGAAATTTACGTTTAATTTCATAATTCAATGAAAAAAACAAAGACAAAAAAAACAGTTGAACCTGCAAGGAACACTTTTACAGAGGAATATAATAGAATGTTTTACAAAAAGCAAGGATTTTTTTTTTTCTGAAATTCCAGAAAATCCTTAAGATTCTTATGCAATAAAACATTTTTTCATCCATCTTTACCTGATAATACATGTGAGTCTTCCCTGAAATTTTGAATAACATTGAAGGGTTTATACTATTTTATATTATTCTGTTTTATACTATTCTATTCTACAAATATTAGTGGCAAGTTATATATCTATATATATATCAAGCAAGAGAAATTTAATTTTAAGGATACTTCATTCAAAATTTAATTCTAACCCCATAAACAATTAATCAATTAATAAGACTTTCTGAAGTTTAATTCTGCATTGAGAGGGAGGTCTTATATCTTTTAGGGCACAAAGCATTTTTTTATACATGATGAAAATAAGAAAAGGAATAGAAAACATTTTTCTGTTATATTTTTTCCTTCTGTTTTAAATATTTATCTGAAAATGTCTAGATTTTTATGATCAAATAATCTACCAGATCACAGCATTGCTATTTTCTTATGCCACAGAATATTAATATGCTATTCTGAAAAAATAACGCTATATTAGCCACAGGTTTTCCAGTTTCCCATTTTCCAATTACTAAATAACTTGACAAAATGTACCTTTTCTACATATTAGATCTAGAGCAACATGCTCAGACTAACCGCAATAAACCTAGACAGAACAAATCCTAAAAAGTAGTACTTAAATACTGCCCTCTTATATAGGACTGTATTAGGTTTACATGGCATGGGTTTCATAGTAGAGGGGCTGTAGAGGTGGCCTCTATGAGCAGAGCCCAGCAGCTGCCCCATGTCAGACCAGAGCCAGCTCCAGCCGGCTCCAAAAGGGACCTGCCGCTGGCCAGAGCCGAGCCAGGGAGCGACGCTGGTTGTGCCTCTGGGAGAGCAGAGCTAAGGAAGGGAACAAACTGCTGCGCCACAGCAGCTGGGAGAGAGGGGTGAGAAGCAGCCCTGCAGGCACCCAGGGCAGTGCAGCAGGAGGGCAGGAGGGGCTCCAGGCGCCACAGCACAAGTTCCCCTGCGGCCCGTGGAGAGGCCCATGGTGGAGCAGGCCGTCCCCCTGCAGCCCATGGGGACCCCACGGAGCAGATCTCCACGCTGCAGCCATGGAGGAGCCCCCATGGAGCAGGTGGATGTGGCCTGAAGGAGGCTGCGGCCCATGGGAGCCCCCGCAGGAGCAGGCCCCAGGCCGGAGCTGNGACGGCATGCCGTGGGAGGGACCCCACGTGGAGCAGGGGCAGAGAGTGACCGTGAAGGAGTGGCGGAGACGCAGCGTTAGGGACTGACCGCAGCCCCCATTCCCCTTCCCCTGTGCTGCTTGGGGAGGGGGAGGTAGACAAGGGTGGATGGGGGAAGGTGTTTTTAGTTTGCGTGTAGTTTCTCACTGCTCTAGTCTGCTAATGATAGGCAAGAAATTATATTAATCTGCCTATGCTGAGTCTGTTTTGCCTGTGACAGTAACTGATGGGTGATCTCCCTGTCCTTATCTCAACCCTTGAGCCCTTTTCCATCGTATTTTCTCCCCCTTTTCCTTTGAGGAGGGGGAGCGAGATAGGAGTTGTGTTGGAGTTCAGCTGCCCAACAGTGTAAAAACGCCACAAGGATTAGCTCTTAAAATGAGTTCCCTACCTCACTTTAAGCTCCTTGAAGGCACAGCATGACTCAGACTGCATCGACTCCATTTTTTTTTTTTTCATCTCATTTTCAGATCCTGCATCAGATTTCTTCACAAGCCAGTTCTTTGATCCATTCTATCTAGATTATCTTTCTCTTGGTGATTGACCTAGACATTTTTCACCATGCTGGAAGACAGGCCTTGAACTGACATTCATCCTTGGTCATCTGTAGGTTATTTGTATTGTCCTTTGAATATTATCACTGATCTTCTAGGGATGGCTAAATTTTACATGCTTCTTTGTATTATGTCATAAAATCTTGCAATGAAAATGACAGAACTTAAAAAGTATTCTTTATAGAAAGGAAACCATACACAAGGAAACACCAATTCTGATTAGTCCTCAGTTCCACCAACAGTATTCAGGGACTAAAGGGAGGATAGAAATCCTAATGTTTTGTTATTGTTTTAAGTAAGAAGTAAAAGAGTGCCTAAAACAGTGGGTTTACAACATACTGCTATAATAATTTTTGTACTGCTTGTATCAGCAGGAACTTGAGGTATTCTGAACTTCTATAAACACTTTTATGAAGCAGTATCATTAGCGTTTCTTTTGTATGTGTAACCTCAAGTACACTTATTAGGAAATATATGTCCATTATATATTAGTGAAGAAAAAATATCAATTTGTATATCAACAAAAAAAAGAAGAAACAGAATAAGAAGAGCAAGAAGAATAGAAGAAGGAGAAGGAGAAGGAGAAGGAGAAGGAGAAGGAGAAGGAGAAGGAGAAGGAGAAGAAAAGGAAAAAGGAAAAAGAAAGGAAAAAGAAAAAGGAGAAGGAGAAGAAGAAGGAAAAGGGGAAAAGAAAATCAGTTTATTTCTCAAGATATCAGCCTCACAGAGATCATCACCACATTTTCTTTGCTCTCCATTTATCCCTGTGACTAGTCTTATGAAATGCTGAGATGTCTGGTGTTATGTTGACTCAGTTGAATTTCTGGACACAGGGTTGCGAAAGGAGGATACAGCTGTTAACAGGAACCCAACAAAGCCATCATTCATCTTTATGTGTTGTCAGCAAATTTCCAGGTGGAAAGCAAAATCTTTCGAAATGTTTGTTTGTAACTGTGTATGAAAAATGCTCAGTTGTTTAATTTCAGTCCTTTTTCACTCTAGTGAGCATGCTACCTATCATGTAGGTGGTCTTTTTTCTCTTTAGAGTATCTACTTGGATACTTTTATTTTTATTTTTTTTAAAAAAAAGGATTAATCCAAACCTGTTTAAAGAAACAATATTCCAGTTCTAAGAACAAGTACTAAGTTCAACTTGCTTACCTTGTCCTGGTGAGGATGAACTTACTTAAATAGCTGCCTAGGGAAAGGACTGTATTGTGCCTCTGTAGTACAGTAAACAAAAGCATCCTATGTTCCAAAAGCAGGAAATTAAATGAGAAAGAAAGCACTAATTTTTAACAATAAGAGCAACTAATCATTATAATGACTTATCTGAGGATCTGGGACATTTTAGGCAGCTATAAATCAAGATTGCCTATCATTATAAATTTTATTTAATTACAAGGTAAAGATTGATGTAGGAAATACTTGTGAAATTCTGTTATCACTGTTATAGAGCTGGCGACACTAATGGAGAAAGATTTCTGGATTTGTGCTTGTATTGTAAGCCAGTAGAGAACAGGAAGAGTTATTAGTTGGGGAGAAAGTATTCTGTATCATTTTAATGTATTCTCAAAGTTAATAAAGTAACACCCACTCTTTTTATACCAATTTCATGTCTAGCTAGATAGAAACTATTGGTGATGTTAAATTATTTGCTGGATACCTCTTTAAAATGCAGTTAAGCTTAAAAACTGTTTCTTAGCTACAATTCCAGCCAATACACAATAACTCTTACTACCTCTATCAGCTGGTTTTTGCAGTAATATGCTCATGCTTCTCCATTTTTTGTGAAAAGAGCTCTGAACTGTGGCAAAAGTCTATACAAAATACAAAGACAACAATGCCACTGTGATGGAAACCTGTCTGTCACTTGTGCAATGTACTTAGTTTTTTAAGCTACCACAAGTAAAGAGAAGTAAAGTTTATTTAAGATCCAATTGAAGCAGCAACAGCAGGAAAATAATCATCATGCTGAAAAGGGGCCGGGGGGAGGGGAGGATCTGTAGTTAAAATGTTCGTGTATTGCTTTTTCCCCAGGGTTAATCATTATTTGGAATTCTTTAACTCAAGAAGAATTAGCTGACTCAGACTCACAGTGATGAATCTACCTGTATAACCATTTTGTGACACAACAGCATTAGCTAAAGTCATGCAGGAGGTGGTCAACCTGGGTCATGAAAGTTCATTGCATGTGAACAAGTTATTTTAACAGTCAGTTCACAAACTTTTCAATGATTCATTTCCATGAATTCAAGGAGCTTCAGTAGTGTCTGTCAATAGAGGTTGTTCATAACATAACGTAACATAACATACTATAACATAAGATGACATGACATTACATGACATGACATAACGAACAACATAACAAGTTTGTCAATACAGTTTGTTAATAACATAACATAATGTAACAAAATAGCATAATGTAACAACATAACATAATGTTACTTATAACATAATAAGATAACACAGCATAACATAATATAATGTAATTTCATTTCCCCTTAATTGTTTAATCTCCTTTAAAATCAAGACTGGTTAATGTTTAGGACATGGGGTGGGATGGGAGGTACAGATAGATGGGGAAGATGGGACTGGGGGAAGAACTAGTCTCAGGGCCTGCCCTCATTGTAACTTGTCCCTCATTGTAACTTGTCCTCATTGTAATTTGTCAGATTAAGATGTTTCGCTGCCTTTCTGGTTCTTCTTGTTGCTACAGGATGCCAAATGAGTGCAGCAGCAGATTGTATCTCTTTCCCTCTCAAACTCTCTTTGTGGGAATGATCCCCCAGTAGGTGGAACACATAGTCCTGGAGGTACTTCTGAGCCAGTGCCCTGTTTTTTTCCTGGAATAAATAAATACATACAAGTTGTCTTGTTTCTGAAATATGTGGACTGCTTGATCTCTTTGGAGGTGTTCCAGCAGTTAATATACAAATCCTCCACAGTTTCTGAAGAGTGCTCTAATCTAGCTTTCCTGTATTTCACATCAAACACATTCAGCTTTAAAGCATGGGTACTATTTATCTGCTTGCTGATGGATTATGAAAATGATGTTGATATTATCACTGGGATACTTTCTCAAGAACTGGTATTATTTTTCAGCATAGTTACTTGCTTGAAGGGATGCATAATTTTGCCCTTTTCAAGCTTAGATTATTAGTCCTTAAGGACCATATTGATTCAGAGATGATAGTCTGCTTTTATTAAACTACAAATAAACATAAACACATTTGGAAACTATCTCTTAGAAGGGATTCAAAATGTGTGTATCATTTTATGAATCCAAAGCAAGTTCTAATTTAATCTGGAAAGCAGAAAACCTATAATAAAAGATGAAAAATATCCAAAATCTCAGTCTTTCCAAATGCTGACTTGGCCAGGATTCCTATGATAGTTAAGGATCTTTAATTAAGAACTTTGCTGTTTCTTCAAAATTATTGTTTTAAAATTTTGTTAGATTACTATTATTATTTATAGGGGCTTGACAGAAATAAATTGGACAATTAAACATTTCCCTGCAGGTCACACCAATACACACAAGCAGAAATCTAGCTGTTTAGGCTTTGTCTGTACTACTTAATTAAGTGGTCCTGGGACCATTCTTTGGCCAGCTGGCATGGGTGATCTATGTGGAATAACACTCGTCCCTACTGTTATATTTTCTTAGCCTTCAAAACAAGGGCAGATGCATAAAAACTGCCTGGTGGGAACGGTCCTTGGCTGTTCCTAAAGAATGTCTTTAAGCCCTTTCAGAAAGTGTAGCTCACCTGGTAGTAAAACTTGCCAGAAACTTTTCTAGTGCTTGCATGCAGTCAACAGTTCACTTCCAGCACCCATAGATATTGTGGAAGCAAGGACAGGTAACCTGGGAAGAATACAGAGACATTGTCCACACAGGCAGGGATCAAGTTAGGAAAGCTAAAACCAAGATAGAATTGAATCTGGCCAAGGACAACAAGTGCAACAAGAAGGGCTTCTACAGGTACCTCAGTGACAAAAGGAAGACTAGGGAAAATGTGGACCCTGTCCTGAAGAAAACAGGAGACTTGGTTACCTGGGAAAGTTAAAAGGCTGAGGTACTGAATGCCTTCTTGCCTCAGTCCCTACCAGCAAGACTGTCCTTCAGGAATCCCAAGCCCCAGAGGCCTGGCTGAAAGGATGGAGTAAGGAAGATGTACCTTTGGTGGAAGAGTATCAGGTCAGGGAATACTTGAGCAAACTGGACATTTGTAAGTCTCTGAGCCCTGATGGGATGCACACATGAGTGCTGAGGGAGCTGGCAGATAGGGCTTTTGACACTGTCCTGTATAGGATCCTCATAGAAAAGCTGTTGAACTCTGGGCTGGATGGGCAGACGGTGCGGTGGATCAAAAACTGGCTGAACAGCCAGGCCCTGAGGGTAGTGATGAGTGGTGCAAAGTTTAGTTGGAGGCCAGTAATATTTGGAGTACCTCAGGGGTCAGTACTGGATCAGGTCTTGTTTAACATCTTCATTAACAATCTGGACAATGGGGTAGAGTGCACCCTCAGTAAATTTGTTGATGACACAAAACTGTAGGGAGTGGTTGACTCACCAGAGGGCCATGTGGCCATCCAGATGGATTTTAACAGGCTGGAGAGGTAGGTTGACAAAAGTCTCATAAAGATTAACAAAGAGAATTGCAGAGTCAGGCACCGGGGGAGGAGAAACCTCAGGCACCAGGACATGCTGGGGGCCACCCAGCTGGAAAACAGCTTTGCAGAAAAAGGCATAAGAGTCCTGGTAGACACCAAGTTAAGCGTGAACCAGCAATGTTGTGCCCTTGCCACAAAGAAGGCTAACAGGCTGCATTAGGCAAAGGGTCACCAACAGGTAAAGAGAGGTGATCCTTCCCCTCTGCTCAACATTAGTGTGGTTGCACCTGGCATACTGTGCCAGTTCTGGGCCCCTCAGTCCAAGACAGATCTAGACATACTGGAAGGAGCCCAACAGAGAGCTTACTGAGATGATCAAGGGATTGGAGCACCACTTCTGTGAGGAGAGGCTGAGAGAGTTGGGACAGTTCAGCCTAGAGAAGGACAGCTCGGTCTCATCAATTGGATCTTGTTAATGTCTATAAATACCTGAAGGAAGGGTGTAAAAAGGACAGAGCCAGGCTCTTTTCAGTGGTGCCCAGTGCCAGGACAGGAGGCAATGGGCAAAAACTGAAACACAGGAGGTTCCGTCTAAACATCAGGAAGTGCTTCTTTACTGTGTTGGTAACGGAGAGCTGGAGCACTCCAACCCAGAGAGGTCGTAGTGTCTCTCTCCTTGGAGATCTTCAAAAGCCACCTGGACATGGTCCTGAGCAATCTGCTCCAGGTGTCCCTGCTTGAGGAGGGAGGTTGGACCAGTAGACCTCCAGAGGTCCCTTCCAATCTTCACCATTCCATGATCCTTTGTTTCTGTGATTCAACAATCTGACTGTAAATAAGAAGACTGTTTGCACAGGAATTGTGAAAATCTAATTGAGAAAGAACTGACAACTCTTGCGAATTCAAGTACAGATCTAATTTTCAGAAACACTCTGTTCTTGAAATAAGATTATCTTGCCTGACTAGACTATATCTGTCTGATACAGACTGCTCATCATCAGAATAGAGCAATCGTTGTTCCAGGTTCCCATTTCAGACACAGGGCAGGCCAATTTGTTACATAAACTTTCATTATGCATCAAAAATTCTGACACTTTAGAATAATAATTAGTTATACCTATATTTTTACAGCCGCAGGTCTCTGAGAAGAAGAATGTAGTAATTTATTCAATTAATTACATCATTTTTGTTTTGGTCTGTACTTTGCCTGTAAGTTTTCTTTTTCAGTTCTATAAGGAATTGTGCTTTAAATACGGTACTAATTCTGTACAGTCTCTCTTTACCCATGAAAGAGGAAGTCTCTTTATGAAAAATGAATGCAGTAATGACAGCATTAATATATTTTTTATTGCTCTGGATCTTCAAATAGAAATTAAAACCTTCATTGATGGAAATGATGGAGATTGGCAAAGAATTGTTCTTNGCCCACCGGTCCAGCCTATCCAGATCTTCCTGCAGAGCCTTCCTACCCTCGAGCAGATCAACACATGCACCTAACATGGTGTCATCTGCAGACTTACTGAGGGTGCACTCGATCCCCTCATCCAGATCATTGATGAAGATGTTGAAGAGAACTGGGCAGAACCCGGAGAGGTCGTAGTGTCTCTCTCTTTGGAGATCTTCAAAAGCCACCTGGTCGTGGTCCTGGGCAACCTGCTCCACGTGACCCTGCTTGAGGAGGGAGGTTGGANCTTTTTCTTTTTTTTTTTTTTTTTTTTTTTTTTTTTTCCCCAGATATCTACATAGCCTTAGGGCATTTCAAAACAGAAATTGAAGGACTCTTTCCAAAACTAGAAACTCAGGTACCTGCATGGCATGGCAACTCAGGGATAAGATGTAAATATCTTCCCTCGAGTAATGAACAAAGAACAGTCTCATTGCCTCACCCTCTGATGCATCAGCAGATGAGGTACCTTGAGATCTCCCAGTGGTGCTGTGAAGGTCACTGACTGGTGGTTTGCAACATCTGAGTTTGGGCAAAAAATTCTGAGTTAGGCACCTGGATTGATCAGTCAACTTTCTGATCAGTGTGACCTCAGTTTCTGAGACCAGAAGTGCATATCAGGAACTTGTAGTCTTTAATGGAGTCTCTTGTGTGGGGGAAGTCCCCTGTTTCTATGAAATTCCTTCTCAGGAGTACAGGAATACAGATAGAAATATGAGTGAATGGAGCAAGCCAGAAGAATATATTCTCAGGGATGACCTTCTGTCAGTGTCTGGCTGTATCACATTTCTGTATATTCAGGTTTTGATGGGGATAGGAGGTAACAATTCAACATAAGATCAAAGTTTTCCCTACTGGGTAATCCTTGGCAAAGAGAACTCAGTGGATGACTCAAAGGATGGGTCTTTGATAAAATGTTTTCATATTGATGTCTATTGATATCTTACATTCTTTTTAATGTTTTTCTTTTCTTTTCCTTTTATTTTATTTATTTATTTATTTATTTATTTATTTATTTATTGTAACTAAAAGAATGTTGAGAAATCTATGAGTCTGATCTTACCCAATATTACTGCAGAAAAAAATGCAAATGCTGTAATGGCTGCAAAAAAGTGTTTAATTCTAAAGAGATCACATCTGCTCCTCCTGCAAAGCAAATGGGAAATGAATGAGCTTAAAGGTTCATAGAACTAGGTCTTTTCTTTCACTATCTAAGGAGACAGAGTATTAACAATATATAACTCTGCTGAGTTAAATCAAAATAAGTGTTCATCCTTGAAATAATTATTATATACATTAGGTGAACATTTGAAAAGTAAGATATTAAAATGAGAAGTATTAAATATTAACAGGTATTCAGATCAGAAGACACTCACTCAAGGGTTTTGAATTGTCTGCCAGACAATGAGGATTGGAGCTAATTAAGCAGAAAATTAGTTTAAAAGTAGTGAAGAGGACAGCTATAATAATTGAAAAAAAAAAAAAAAACCACCAAAATTGTCATGGATCATGAAGTTAAAGAGGATGATGTGTTATAAGCACTTGTTCTCTGTTAAATATGGTACTGGAATGGTCTTGTAGGGCAAATGCACCATGCATAGGCCTGTCATTTTTTTAACAAGCTAGCTGCATATTCATAGCCTTGTCCCCTCCCTACATTTTCTTGGGATGAAAGCAATCCATCAAAATCAGCAGTAGTTACAGGCTTATGTCTTATTACTCATTGTGACCTGTTGGAAAACAACAGAATGTTCTAATTTCTAAAGAAACAACCTGGTACATCTTCTGTTTACTGATTATACATACACTGTTTACATGTTTGGTTGCCCCTGCTTCTGGATGCATCTAGTACAAATCACAGATCCTGACACTATCTGAGAAACTTCTTTCTGCCACCTGCAGAAATGGAAATGCAGACACACACACACACACACACACACACACATATATATTATGTAAGTGAAATATTCTCATGTAAGGTTTTCATGAGTAAGATAATATTTTTACCTTTGGTTTATACTATGACTTGATTCAGGATGGTATAAATCAGATAATCTTATTGCTTTTTGGCATATATTTAGATGAAAGCATTATGAAAATTCTTATATGAAAAGATTTTACAAAGCTTAAGTTAAACTTTAATTTTTGTAGTAGATGTTCACAGATTTGAGACATTGCATTTTCTCCTTTTGTTCAAGGAAATTACTTTTCAAGAATTTTGAAGGGTTTGAAATGTCTGGTTGAGCTTAATGGAATCATCCTAAACATATGTGTTCCATCACCAACTTAAAACACAAGAGTTATATGATTTGGCTTGTATTATTTTCTGTTCCTATAAATCTGAAAGTATTCTATTGAAATCCATAAAAAGAAGTCATAGTCACTTAAGTTTGTGTTAGAAGCTGTAATGTGTGGTCAACTGCAGACTTTAGAATTTTACCTTCATGTGATCTAAAATACAACTATTTGTGTATAATTACTGTCTTTTTTTTTTTTTTTTTTTCCCTCACATAATCTTGACCAGACATATTGGTATTATCACATTTATAAAATGAATACATTCTTGTTAGTTTCATTTTTAAGTGTTCCTATTTTATTTACCACCAGAGCACCTGAGTGTTTTACTGACATTAGTTGCTTTTCTTCACTACTTCTTCTGAAATGGAAATGCGTTGTAATCCCACTGTAGCTGTATTTGTTGGAAGTTAGGTCTACTGCATATTACTAAGAGCAGCTAAATAGGTGTTGATAGTTGTGGTTTAATCTGGCAAGCAGCTTAGCACCACACAGTGTCTTGCTCACTCTCCCCAGGTGGGACTGGGGAGAGAATCAGAAAGGTAAAAGTGTGAGAACTCATGGATTGAGACAAAGACAGTTCACTAGGTAAAGCAAAAGCTGTGTGCACAAGCAAAGCAAAGCAAGGAATTCACTCTCTGCTTCCCATTGGCAGACAGGTGCTCAGCCACTTCCAGGAAAGCAGAGCCCCTCACGTGTAATGGTTTCTTTGGCAGACAAACGCCATGGCTCTGAACGTCCCCCCCCTTTCCTTCTTCTTTACCCCAACTGTTATTGCTGAGCACAACACCACATGGTATGGGATACCCCTCTGGCCAGCCTGGGCCAGCTGTCCTGGCTGTGTCCCCTCCCAGCTCCTGGTGCACCCCCAGCCTCCTCGCTGGCAGGGCAGCACCAGAAGCTGGAAAGGCTTTGGCTCTGTGCAAGCACCACTCAGCAACAACTGAAACATCAGTGTGTTATCACCACTATTTCCATAAAAAATCTAAAACATAGCATTATGTGAGCCTCTGCGAAGAAAATTAACTCTACCCCAGCCAAAACCATGACAATACTGAATTTCACATCTCATTTTTGAGCATGATCTAGTGACAGTGTCTTGATTAAGCACTGACCTCACTAAACAGACTGTGTGATATGTGTTCAAATTTTTTTTTTTATGTATTTGAACCTTGACTACATTATACAACTCTCCATGAAATGTAGAGTGGTCTCAGGCAGCTATCAAGGTCATCATTTGTATGACAAATGTCTTAAATTCGTCCTTTTTCCAAGCAACTATCCTAAGTCACTCAGATTTCTAACTCCTGAGTTACAGTTGAAGAACAATCACAGAATCACAGAATCCTTTAGGTTGGAAGAGACCTTCAAGATCACCTAGTCCAACCTATGACCTAACACTAAGAAGCCCTCCACTAGACCATGTCGCTAAGCACTACATTTAAACATCTTGTAAATACATCCAGGGATGGGGACTCAACCACTTCCCTGGGCAGCCTGTTCCAATGCCTCACAACCCTTTCAGTAAAGATTTTTTTCCTAATATCTAACCTAAACCTCCCCTGGCACAACTTTAGCCCATTCCCCCTCATCCTATGACTTGTCACGTGGGAGAATAAACCAATCCCCACCTTGCTACAGCCTCCTTTAAGGTACCTGTAGAGAGCGATAAGGTCACCCCTGAGCCTCCTCTTCTCCAGGCTAAACAACCCCAGCTCCCTCAGCTCCTCATCAGACTTGTTCTCCAATAGAGATAGATACAATATATACATAGATAGATACAATAGGTAGTTGCAATTTACTGCAAAAATTTGTTGTAGTTAGTAAGTTCAGATGAGTGTTCAAAATTAACAGATTTCAAAACCTGGGATCTAGAAGAGCACAATGAATCACTATAACAGTAATTTTTTAAATTTATAATAATTCCATTTGATACAATATTCTTTCAGAAGTAATCTTTACAGATTCTTTCCATGATTACTGTCAATATCCTGTGCCCTTAATGAGACAAAGATTCCATTGGAAATGAAATATGCAGTTACCTTGAGAATTTATGATAACTCAGTGGCCTCCACTATTTTTGTAGTTCAGCCTCATTTCAGAAAATAAGTGATGTTTTTTTGTGTCACCAGTCAAGGAAAAGAGCTTTAGTTTTGTATGGTCTTTGTACATACTCAGTACTTTCACCCAAATTATTAACAATTAGAATGAGTAGAATAAATGGTAAAATCTTTCCCATCTTCTTCTCCTGAAGAAGCTTTCTTAAATTTAGCACTGTCAGATGTAAGCAAGAGCATGAGCATAGTAAGTACTTCATAACATATATACGCAAACCAGGTAGAGTATGAAACACAGCATATGAGGGAACTGAGTTACTAAACTTAACATCCATCATTTGTCCAACTCTATATGTTGTATATCTGCTTTGTGTGGATACAGAAAATCTTATGTCTATAGGTTATACTGTTGTTACTGAGCGCATCCATACCAACAGTATGTAGCAGCTGTAGCCAACAGGACTAGGGTAGTGATTGTCCCCCAGCACTCGGATGTCCAGAGAAGGGCAACAAAGCTGCTGAAGGGTCTGGAACACAAGTCTTATGAGGAGCAGTTGAGGGAACTGGGATTATTTAGTCTGGAGAAGAGGAAGACCTTATTGCTGTCTACAACAACCTGAAAGGAAGTTGTGGTGAGCTGGGGGTCGGCCTCTTCTCACAGATAACTAGCGATAGAGGGAATGGCCTCAAGTTGCACCAGGGGATGTTCAGGTTGGAAATTAGGAGAAATTTCTTCTCAGAAAGAGTGGTTGGGCATTGGAATGGGTTGCCCAGGGAGGTGGTGAATTCCATAGTTAAACTACTGTAAAAGGGATTTTTGAAATTAAAATAAAACCTGAAATTTAATATATATATTTTTCAGACAATAGCAGAATACAAAGAGCCAGAATCTTTCATGAAAACTGGCCAAGACCGTTAAAGCTGAAAAGATGTCCGCCCAAATCAGTTAGTTATACTGTCATACTCTTCAAAATTCATGTATTTTCATTTTCAATACAAGGTATGTTTATTTGTGCACAATCTTGGACTATCTAGCTCACTACTGGGTGTTGTGAAATACATTATTTTAAGTATAAAAACTCTTAATTTACCCACAGCTGTATGCAGGTATTCTGTGCAATGTTTTCTGTGAGATTTTTTTTTGTTTTTTTTTTTTTTTTTTTTTTTTTTTCCCATCAGAGAAGCATCTGTATGTGCTTGGCACAGTTTTTATGCTGTCTGGATGTGTGAAGTATTACTCCAGCAGCTTTTCATGTATGAGGTTGAATCGGCTAGACAGAGTTGTATAGAACTGGTGTACTTTTTATTGCATAAGCCTACTTCATGTGCTTTGAAGAGTGACCAAATGTACTTGCACTGGACAAAAAAATGCCCAAGGGTCATCACTTTCTACCAACAACAAAAGAGGACAATCATTGACATTTGTTAGATTTTATGGATATTAGTTTAGAGATCTCTGCCACACTGCTTCAGAGATCAGTATACCCGTAGATCAGTAATGTACAATGCCTGTAGAAATAGGCAGCTTTTGTTTCACATGACCAACTGTTAATCTTATTTGCTGGGTAGAGTGATACCTACACAAAGTCCAGAAGATATTTATTTTCAAAACAGTGTTTGTTTGCTGCTAACAGCAAAGCTATTTAAATGTAGTGAAGCTTTACCATCTATACTGGTAGTGTCTGAAATAAAATTTCAGCCTGCTCATATAGTGCTATTAACCCTAGTATGTCAAAATAAAAATTATTTACACTTTGTACACTGTCCAATCACTGTAAGCATTGTCAGACTATTCATGTCTTAAACTTTTTGTGCATAAGTGCTTCTCACCATCTGTTACATGAATAGTAAATAGTTTGTTCATGACATAGTCTTGTACAACTTATTACTCTTAAACTACAATATTTAATTTTAAAACTACACAAAACAATAACAATTTTGAGGAGACAATTATGTAAAGTGAGTTCCATTACATAGAAATGCTTCCTACCGGAGAATAGAGCAATTTCTTCTTCTTTTCTAACATGCCCCCCCTGCCTTCCCCCAGTTTTATTATGGTACTTGTCAGATTTTAGAGGTATTTCCTTTGCTATACTGTGTTTTTCTTGAAACATTCCTTCAGTGACTTTTTATTTTGGGGGGCTTTTCTCACAGCCTTCATTTAAAAAAGTTAGATTTTGAAAATTAAATGAAGATTAAATGTCAACCAAACCAAAAATCCAGATGTTCAGAGACCGAATTACGAAAATATACAACTAGCAATCTCCAGAATGAAGTTCATGCACATGAACTGAGT
The DNA here is from genome assembly GCA_013399115.1 of Anseranas semipalmata. NCBI lineage: Eukaryota > Metazoa > Chordata > Aves > Anseriformes > Anseranatidae > Anseranas > Anseranas semipalmata. The sequence continues at coordinate 8,720 of VXAA01001005.1, read as the reverse complement.
CCTCTTGACAGATGAGAGTTATAGTTTGCCTCTTATGGGACCATCTTTCATTAACTCATCTCTAACCTCTTTCTATTGTTTCTCAGACTTCGCTCTTCGGTGATCTGTTCAACTAGTAAAGACAGGTAAGCATCAGAGTAGGTGTCCATTCTATGTCTCCCAGGAACTGAGAGGGAAATTACTATGGAAGACAGTCCTGCAGGTAATCAGTTGTGGACTTCTAGATGGTTAATCCCTGTAGAAAAGAGGTTTTTTCTTTTGAGGAGAAACCATGGCAGCATGATGACAAAAAAACTGGACTCTTAGCAAAGAGGAAAAAGCAAGAGGTGAGAGATGAAACCATCTTTATTATTACCTTTGTTCTTTCCCTTTCCCTTTCCCTTTCCCTTTCCCTTTCCCTTTCCCTTTCCCTTTCCCTTTCCCTTTCCGTTTATCCTCTTCCTTCTTTCTCATATCTTATATGCCTGTTTCTTTCCAACATGTTTCCTACCTTAGGAATAAAGAAACAATTCATCCATAAAATTTTTAAGTTAATTAATGAAGACTCAACCTGTAATATTTAAAATGGATGTCTTGAATCTCCTTGTCATATACATCAGTTTGACGTTTATATCTTTTTTCCTTTCTGTTTGCCTAGTCTTTCAAGTCATATACATAATCTCCTCTTTTTGTCAAGCCATTTTTTTTCTTTCTTTCTTTCTCTTTGGTCTTTCTTCAGTTCCTTATATTTTCCCACTTTTTTACCCTTGACTTCTTACTCTGACCTTGTATCCAGAAATTGCTCCTCTCTCCTGTTGATATTGCTGTGCATATATCTACAGAAACAATGGTTTGACACTATTCTGTCAAAACTAATCTGAGTATGTGTAGAAAGCCTGACATGCTCAGAACTACATTGTCTTCATTGTGTACGCAGGATGATATGATTCTGGACACACATGTGAATGTGCAGAGGCTGAGGGAAATTCACTCTTTTAAGAACATCACTTGGGAAATTGTTGTGTACATCCAGAGTTACCATTTATATGGCATTTCTAATTAACAGCTTGAACAGGGTTGCTCAAAGGGTGAGGTCTGTTGCATTTTGAATGTAGAGGAAAACATACTGAGAAGTCAGGGAAACTGTTAAATTTAACTAGGGTTTTCTAGACAGAAAACTAGCATGGTATTCAGCTGAGTATCTAAGAGGGTCTAGTGCCCTGTGTGATGCCAGATTTATGGGAGATTTGCACTCTGCTGGCAAGCAATACTCGAGCAAGTGGGTTATTCTAAGGTTTCTAAAATTACAGTAGGCACCTGAGACTTAAAGCCACATTTAGGTAAGATGAAGATAGAATTAAAAAAAAATTATTTACGACATTAAAATAGAGAAGAAATAAATATTTCTTTAATGCTCAAATGAAATAATGAATTCATATTAAACCACTAATACTATTGATACTATTTTTAAATCAGAAAGATCTTTTTGTCCCTTATCCAGATGATCTTTTGCTTTCACCTGGCTAGATAATATCCTGGGTTTCAGTCTTGTGTATGTGTTATATCAGAGGTTACTACTGTTTGGGAGAGTATAAATCAAAGAACTCAATCATTGCAAGAGTTTCTTGCAGGCACGATTTCTCAGAATGTACATTACAATTTCCATCTTCTTTGCTTTCACAGCTAATACCTCCCTTGTAATCTTCAGGAGTTCTACACAGATTTGATTTTTCTCTCTAAACCATTCTATACCCTATCTTCCCTGTCTACTTTTTGCTATTAATTGAAATATGGTGTTTTGTTGTTGTTTGTTGTTGTTGTTGTTGTTGTTGGTTTGTTCAGCTGAAGTGTTACTTCCTGAACCTTACTTTCAGTTATGGCCTTTGGAATCAATCAATCTTTCTTTTTGTTATTATATTTTTCTCTATCAGTCTGTACATATACGTATACGTATACGTATACGTATATACTTATACATATACATACATATATATATACATGTACATATACAGACGTATATATATATACAAACATACTGAAACAAACACATAAATAATATATTTTTAAGTAGGTCTTTATAGGACTTTGGTTTATCTCAGACATAATTGTCACTAACTACAACTGATAAGATAGGCATGGGATTGCTGATATCCAAACATGTAGACAACAGAGAATAGATGAACTATTATCACCATTAACAATATCACTATTAACAGAGCTACAGAAAAGTTCTACAAGGTTGGCTATCAATAGAATTTCATCAACTTCTGTAAAAGTGAGTGCATCTGCTCTATTTTTCCTGTTGTTTTAACAGATAAAGTAGTCTAGTTAGGTGCTAATACCAATACTCATTGTTGTACAACATAATAAAATTTTTATTCCTATAAATGTAGTGTCTGGATGCTAAAAGGTATTTTACCTGTCCAACAAATGGTAAAGTGGATGACACAAATTGTGTACTTCTTTGCTTATTAAATGACTAATAGAGGGAAGGTAGATGAAAACAGTGCTTGAAGGAATTTATTTAGCGAATTTCTCCTTCAATTAAAACTAATGAATGGAAAAGTGATCCTTTTAGCTATGGCCTAATGAATACACACCTTTGTCTGTTACAAAGCAAAAGTCATTATTCAATATTATTCTTATTACGTCTATCCATCTTGCCTTAGTGCAAAAGTCATCACACAGGCAAGACTGTCAAGTGCAGTTCAGATTTTTTATTGGTTTTGATAGTCTTTAAAAGACAGTTCTAATTTTGGAACTCAAAGCTAACAGTGACCTTTCATTGCAAGGATTTTTGAATGCAATGAGCACATTTATTAATATTAATCCCAGGTTAGCTCTTATGTGAATTCCTCCTTCTGACATTTACAGCAACCCAACAACTCTGAACTTATTTTAAGGTTTAAGAAAGAGTCAGCTGCTTTATTAATGATAAAAATTAGAACAAACTGACAATAAGAACATTTTTTTTTAGTATTTATTTAATTTCTTAAGATTCAGTGAGTTACAAAATGAAACAAGTTGTACTTATTAAAATACAAATGCTGTGATATTCTTTTATAAATGTCATCCTTGGATAGAGGGTCAAATAATGAAAAAAAAAAAAAGATTCATGAATATTTTCATGAATAACTTTGACAAGATCTGCTGACTTACTTCTGGGGGTCACGTTATTTACAGTTTATAAGTGATTTGGTTGGTAGCTTGGAATTAGTTAACAAATTCATAATTCTCAAGGCTTTCACTTACTTTGCTACAATTATGACTTTCATGGGAATATGTGTGTTCTTTGTTTATTCTTCTTCGCTACTTTTCTGCTGAGAATAGCTGTCTTTGGCTAGCAATGAAATAGAGATCCTAATTCAGTCTTTCTGGTGAGAATGGAAACAAAACTGAATATATGGGAAAGGAAATCACTAGCTGCTTTCCTGAATTTTCTGTCAAGGCGTTGGGTAAAGAGGACCTGTCTGAGCATAACAGCAAGCCTACCTTGATGTTGGATTATGTTTCTGACTGTTTCTGGTACTCCCTTCATGTTTGTTAAAAATATTTCTCTGTCATGAAGGGCACTACTGTGACTATATGGCAATTTAAGGAAAAACAGTTACAACATTAAGTTACAGAAATAGTTAGACAGAACAATACAGTCATTGTTTCATCTCTTTTAGAATGGGAAACATTTAAACAGAAACCACAAAGTGAAAGTTCTCAGATGTGCAAATGAGCAAAGATACACTAGATGTGTGATTTTGACTTGCTTTCAATACATTTTCATAGACTTTTTGGTAATCTTGGTGTTTTATAAGACTAGACCAACAAAATGGCGCGCTTCTCCATGTGTCCCAGAAATGAATGATAAAATGTAACTGATTTGTTGAACTTGGAAGACTGTGTGATTGTGATCAATACTGAATTCTTAAGATAAAAAGGAATCAAAGATTGTGAAGACATACTTGTTACTATAGACCTCAGTATACAAAAAAAAAAAACAAACAAACAAAAAAACAAAAAACAAACAAACAAACAAAAAACAAAGTAAGGAGATTATTGACTAGTCCAGGTTCAATTATTATTTTTTATTATTATTATTTTTTATTTATTTATTTATTCTCCACAAAGCTAGGAGTGAAAAAGCAATCTATTAAGAGGAATCTCCCCAGTAGCCATTTAAGCAGTGGTAGTTTCATAATTGTTATCTACCCTCCCCAGTGAAGAACATTTCAATTCCATTAGAAACAGTATTATTTATTTTGTGGCTACAAGAGCATTGTATCGCATAAGGAATTTAACACTTAACGGTTAACCAAGCAGAAAGAGAGTCAGCAACTGACTCTTGTGGTAGGTGAGGACCAGTGATGCCTTCCTTTTGGACAGGAAGAAAAATAAAGTACTCTTGGCTTCATAGGGAACAGCTGAAGGAAAATGCAGGTATGAAGGGCAGAGGAAGGAACTTCTTAAGGGGGTCTTAAGGAACCCCAAAGTTAAATATGAATTTAAATTCAGTGCCATGAAATACAGGTTGAAATGAGAACCAGAGACTGGAGTTTTGAAAGGTTTCAATCAAATTGTTTATTGAAGTTTATATGGAGGAAGAGAAATAGTCTTATTTAATATAAGCTTAAATGAATATCTGAGATCTTTTCCTTTGGTTTCTACTCAGTCATTCCTACAAATTCTTCAAATATATTATTTGCTTTGGCTTTTTTACATAAATACATTTATTTGGTGTTAGACTAATTATGAGATTAGTTTTAGTTTGGGGAAATCTGAAAGTATTTTATCCTTTTTAGGATGGTTATTCCAAAAAAAAAAAAAAATCTAGATGTCCCTGAGGTGACCACCAACCTATCACATATTCCCCCAGGTATCTAAATAGTGATAAAGATTTTATCTTGCTGCCTGGGCTTTTCTGAGAGCTGGAAACAGGAGCGTCTGTGAGGAAGATTAGCTTCTAGTCTCCGTTAGACAGAAAAATCTCTCTATCACGTGGCAAGATAATGGGCAGCATACCTGAAGCCTGAGAGTCCCAAGGGACATGTAACAACTCAGGATAATAATTTTATTAGCCAAATTAGAGGAATACCATGTGATGTAGGTAACCAATCATATATCAAATAATGCAACAAATTATTAAAGCTGCAGTCAAAACAAATTATTGCCAATATATCCATATAAAGTATCAGGTTCATACTGAATGCATTATTACAAATCAGTCTAGGGAGAGTTGACCAAAACCAAAAATAGAAGCATTTTTCCTTATGAATCATTTATTTTGTGTTTATGGAACAATCAACATAATTTATAAAAAGGTTTTCCTTTTCAGGGCATTTTTTTTTTTTTTCCTATCATTTCTCTCCAGTTACACAGTATTCTTAATTTGCTATGCATTATTCATATGTATACACACATCATCTACATAGTGGTGACAAACAGAGATGTGATCAACTGAACTAATTTTATGGGGGGTTTACTTTAAATTCTCAGCCTCAATAGACAGTATCAGTTTACTATGATAAATAAAGCAAGCAAAGAAATATTTATTTTTCCCAAATACAGAATGAATTATTTCCCTTTCCTTACACAAATATGGACTTTTCTTCTACATACTACAGTGGAGCAGGAGCAGAATATTTTATTTACAATCTAGAAGACGGGTAAGATTGTGTAAGGTTTTACTAACTCAGTTGAAATAAACTGCTATCCTTGATGGAAAGCAATTATTATTATTATTATTATTACTACTACTACTACTTAATTTTCAAAGATCTTGTTCTAAGTGTGCTTACAATATAGACAGGTTATTTTTTAGACATTTTCAGAAACAGAGGGGAAACAATAAGACTTTTCAGCTTTCCATGGTTCCTCATGTATAAGTTCTCTGCTGCTGACAAAAGAGACACTTGGTATTAAAGGTGGAAACAAGATACCTTATTTTAAAGCTATTTAAGATAAAGCTCTTTAAAACTAGTTTTTTTTTTTTTTTGGTACAATGTTTAATGCATTCCAGTATGACAGATACTGTATTTTTTTGTAGTTAAATCTCTAGACACTCAGCCAATGTCCAACATGAAAAGATATTAAAATGAAGAACAAAAAGAAGCCCAAACTAATAGTTGCATTATTACTTACTATGGGAAGCAAGTAAAGCAAGCAATAGTTATCCAGCATCCCAAAGCAATGGTGATAGAAGGATAGAATGCCCAGACCAAGATCAAGGCCATGGAGAAAATTTAACACAGGGTTATTATAGTAAGCACATATAAGTTATTTTGTTAAAGATACATGCACTGATTCACTGGTGAGATAAAGCGAGTGATATGTAAATAGTGGTTTTGTAGTGATCATCTGAGTGGTATTTAATGTTCTTCAAGTGAGACATATTTGTCTGAATCTCCTTCTATTTTCAGGACAGCTTAGCAGCATGGATTTTCTCTACGCTGTTCCTCAGCTTTAAAGCTGGTCCACCAGGGAAGGGTAATAGATGACATTTTTCTAACCAGTTAAACGTTAATTCCTTATTTGTTTTTGTTCTTAAATTCTACATATGCTAGATTAAATAGTTATAATTGCCTGCTAACCATGACATTCCAATTGGTAGATTTTATCTCTCTCTCTCTCTCTCTCTCTCTCTCTCTCTTTATCTATCTATTTTTATTTTAAAACAGCAAGACTTAAGTTTTCACCAGCTTAAATAACAGGCTTCAGTGTAGTTGTCACTTTGTTTTACGCTGGTAGACCTGCCATGGGTGAAGTATATTACAGAAGAGTTTCTTGGACATGGAGAAAATATGAAAATACCACAGCCTTTCGTTACAGTATTTTGAGTTACTCACACTGATAAGTTGTAATTTCTTTGCTTGCTTGCTTGTTGCTTCTAAAACCCATGAGTCATTTTGTAACCAGAATTCACCCACTTTCAGTGAGGAACGCAGACCTTTTTTAACAGAATCACAGAATCACAGAATTGTTCAGGTTGGAAGAGACCTCCAAGATCACCTAGTCCAACCTCTGACCTAACTCTAACAAGGCCCACACTAAACCATATCTCTAAGCTCAACATCTAAACGTCTTTTAAAGACCTCCAGGGATGGTGACTCAACCACTTCCCTGGGCAGCCCATTCCAATGCCTAACTACCCTTTCGGTAAAGAAGTTTTTCCTAACATTCAACCTAAACCTCCCCTGACGCAACTTGAGCCCATTCCCCCTCGTCCTGTCACCAGGCATGTGGGAGAAGAGGCCAATCCCTACCTCACTACAGCCTCCTTTAAGGTACCTGTAGAGAGCGATAAGGTCACCCCTGAGCCTCCTCTTCTCCAGGCTGAATAACCCCAGCTCCCTCAGCCGCTCCTCGTAAGGCTTGTTCTCGAGACCCCTCACCAGCTTTGTTGCCCTTCTCTGGACTCTCTCGAGCACCTCCATGTCCTTCTTGTAGTGAGGGGCCCAAAACTGAACACAGTACTCGAGGTGCGGCCTCACCAGAGCCGAGTACAGGGGGACAATCACCTCCCTAGTCCTGCTGGCCACACTGTTCCTGATACAAGCCAGGATGCCGTTGGCCTTCTTGGCCACCTGAGCACACTGCTGGCTCATATTCAGCCGACTGTCAACCAGCACACCCAGGTCCTTCTCTGCCAGGCAGCTTTCCAGCCACTCATCCCCCAGCCTGTAGCTCTGCCTGGGGTTGTTGTGCCCCAGGTGCAGGACCCGGCACTTGGCCTTGTTAAACTTCATACAGTTGGCCTCAGCCCATCGGTCCAGCCTATCCAAATCCTCCTGCAGAGCCTTCCTACCCTCGAGCAGATCGACACACGCACCTAACTTTAAAAGGCTCTAATGTATGACACGAACTGAAGTAAAGCAGGACATACAGCCGAAAGCATAGGAAAGGTTTTGTTGTCCAACTATAGTTTCTGAGACTGGCCATCAGTTAAGGAATAGTCATATTATCTGCAAAAAGGTCAGTGAATATAAAACAAATGGTTCCAATCTTCTTTTTGTCTGTAACCTGAGGGCACATCCTCTTTTAATGTCCTCTAGCATTGCAACTCCTGCATGCATTGCTGCAAATTCATTGGGGGTGGGGGTGGGGGGGGCAACACATTGTGGCAAAGGGGCTGCTTATTTTGAAAAATAGTTTGTACTACATTCATTTCAATACTGAGATGATATTGCTGTAGACAGCACATGAACTACCGACAGAAAGTTAGATATTCTTCAGGTTTTTAAGAGTAACATATGTATTTCTATATTGACCCTCCATTAGACTAAAATATCTTTTGATATAATCCATGTGAAATGTAACTGTAGAATTGACTCGCCGAGGTGATTGGCTCTGGGGCAGATGCGTTCTGCAGCAGAGCAGGGGGATCTAACCGTGTGAGGGCTTTTCCTGCACCGAGGCCACTCGAGGCAGCCGAGGGGGCCGCCAGGGCCCAGCAGCCCTTGTGAGAGCGGCCAGTGAGGGGTGGGCAGAGCCTGGAGCCGCATCTGTTCCCTGCCTCACTTGCAAGGGCAGCCCCTGGGGAGCGCGGCGGGCAGGGCACGGCATGTCAGTCAGGGCGCGCTCAGACAGGGCAGAGCATTCCTCCCCACTCGGAACAGCTCATCTACCGGTTGTCCACCTGTAGCNTGTCCACCTGTAGCTACACCAGCCATGGTCTGCACCAGGCAGAAAGCTGTTTCCAGAAAGTCTGTGGCGACCCAGACTGACAGGCCACTCACAAATGCGGCAGTTCA
>VXAA01001004.1:6225-39548 GCA_013399115.1 Anseranas semipalmata | reverse complement strand
CTGCCCCCACACTCTCCCGTCTGGACACACAGACATCCTGTCCGCTAAGTTTGGGAGCGGTTGTAGTCCCAAGACCACCGCTGACCTCACCGCTAGAGGGGGTCAGACCCATAGTGGGCGCAGCGAGGTCACCCCTACCAGCCCCGGCTCCCTGAGACCCCCCGCCTGTTCCAGACCACAGCAATTAAAATGGAGGAAGCTCTTTAAATAAAGCAAGCCCCCCAGAAGCAGCACTAGGGAAAAAACAACTGCTCCCACGCCTGAAGCATCCGCAGGCAACGGCAGCTCTTATCCCTCCTGTCCCCCAAATGCCCAAGGCGCGAGCTGCACACGGACACAACCCTCTGGAGCGCATGGGCCCCACGCACGCCCCTCCGTGCCCTCTGGTGCTGGCAGCATCACGCTGGGGACACCTGGACCTGCAGCGCGGCTCGGTGGCTTCTCCATCACATCGCCAAGGTCAGGCACATCGGGTGTGCAGAGATCACCTCTGCTCGGGCGGGACAGCAGGGGGGGGTCTCTGGCCCCGCTTGCTCCGTGGGAATTGCCAGAGAAAAGCCACACCGCCAGCGCACGCGTGGGGAGTCTCGCACGCAGCTCCACGCCGTGGTTTAGTCTCATCTGACCTGCAGGCAGGAGCGCGGCCAGCGCTGCCTTCCCACCACGGGAGGACCTCCCTGGCACAGCCTGCCGGCCACCCTGACCTTCGCCGTCCGGCCCTGGTGGCAGCAGCCCCTGTTCCTCACCGAGTCCTCTCGACGTCCCATCACCTGTGGGCAATGGGGACTGGCAGGCACTCCCCATGGAGTGCCCGAGACCACTCACTCCTCCCAAGGGTGCTCATCAGCACTTTTGCATCCTCCGGGTTTCAACAAGCTTCCATGTTCACCGTTTGTCTTTGACAAAAGCACATGGAGAAACAAACTGTCTTGGGAAAGCAGATTCCACCTGGCAGATCTCCTGGGGCAGGGATAGGAGAGCACGAGGCACGGGGAACATTTGGGGCAGACGTGACTCATAGGAGGACCAGGCAGAGGAGAGTAACGTGCGTTTGCAGAAGAGCGAGGAGCTCTCTCTGATGTGGGGAGACCTTGTGCAACGCTGAGCCAGGTATGTGGGAAGAGGCTACGAGAGGAGGTTGAGACAGGATCCGCACTTTTGGGATAGACTTCTTATTTCTGCAATGCCTGGTGCTCCAGTGCTGCCAGGCAGAGCCCAAATACAACCGGTTTCTGACCGTTCCTGAGGCCGAGGGGCTTGGCAGCACTGCAGAAAGCGAAGGGTTTGGGCAGGGGCTCAGCTCAACACCAGCAGGTCCAGCCACTCCAGAGGCAGCTGAGCCTCTCAGACCATCCTGCTCCTCCGAAACCTGAATGAGGGAAAGCAACATGCCCCAGGCTGGGTCAGAAGCCATGGACAGAAGCAGTCCAAAGGTGGTAAGACCTCTCACATGTTCCCTCTTTGTCAACGATCTTTCCAGTGACTCCAGTGCAGACCATCAGTGGAGATATCGCCAAACTCATGGAGGTTTTTCAGCAAGACATCAGTTCTAGAAGGGGATGTGTGTCAACCTCACTCCCTGAAGGCAGATCTTCTCCTGAGGCAGTGCTAGAAGTCATTTTGACTTCTGCAGGCCCTCCCATTTAAGCCACAGTAGAGCAGAAGGCAGCGACTTGGTGTTGCCAGGAGCCGTCCAAGGGATGCAGGCAAAGGGAAGAGGTCACAGTGGAGGCAGAGGTAGCAACGTGCTCTTCCTGCTTACAGTGCCCGGTGCAGCCTTGTCTGGGATGGGTTTACAGAGTCCCAGCGGATTGACAGTCCCTCTAGCTGCAGAGCTGGAAGCATGCCTCTGTCACGTGCAAAGTGTCAGGTCCCACCATGCGACAGCTCCGGGGTCAACTCATGACAGGATGCCCAACATACGGGCATCCTGAACTCACATTCACCACCCAAGTGAAAAAAGCGGCACCGTGAGAAGCCCAGAGCTCGCAGCCTGATGCTCTCACCAGGCCCGGCCTGCTCCTCTGGGTGAGACGCCAGCTTCGTCCCTGCCTCAAAGCGGACGCATACCTCGTGCCATCTCCACGTACTCCAAGAGCCACAGGAGCCTTCCACAACGCAGCGTCCCCCTAACTGGAAGACAGACACCTGGTGACGGTGGCAAAGTTAGCGAGTGCCAAAACCACGCTGGTTCTGCGCTTCCCTCCAGCAGCCCGGCCGGCCGGGCCTCAGGTCCGCTAACAACCTCGCCTGGTAACGTAAGGGGGCCAGTACCTGCTACGGAACGATGGCCCCAGAGGCAGGCTCGGATGCTGGGGATGCAGGGACGTACAGCCAACCGTTTCTAGGTTAAGGAGCTCAAACTGGATTAGGCTCCAGCTCTTCAACAAGCGCAGGAAGAGACACAGCAGAGGAATTCAAACAAGCTCCAGAGCAGAAGAGATCCAGGCCCAGGGTGCAGCACCATGGGCGGCACGGGAGGGCAGGAGCACCAGAACAAGACCCGCCAGGCATCTCAGCGGGACGGGCTGCGCCTGCACCCAGCCCAGGTTCTGTGCGAGAGCACGAAGGTTGCTAGAAGAGGGAGCTGTGCACGAATCTACATAGGAAACATGACCGAAACAGCGCCTGTGACTTATGATGTGGCTGCTTCACTCCTAGCTTGGTAACAACTCATCCAACCTAAAAACATAAGCTGTTCTCCACACACACTGCTGATACGGAAAGTTAGATCTTCACTCACCAGGCTTTTCAGTGACTGGACCAATTAAAAGGTCTAGCCAGAAACGCCTTACCCCTTTTTGGGATACAAGCACCAGCCTAGTTCGACACTTCCATCACCTCTGAGGAAAACGCAAGTTTTAAAAGAAGAGGGCTGCAGCACTCTGACAAGCTTGTCCCGTTTCCTCCAGCTGCAGCTGACGACTAAGGACTGTCGCACCCTGTAGCAGGTTTGACCCGGGAGGCTGCCAGTCTCGAAGGACCGGGCCTTGCACCTCCAAATGCCCCGCAAAATCTGGAGACTGGAAAAGAAACACAACGGCACGGACCAGGGTACACCCATGGCTGTGGCTGGCTGTCAGCTTCAGCACAGGCAGGCAGCTGAACAGATCATCAGCAAGGAAGGGAACAGAAAGTAACCGTGGTTTTAGGGACTAAAACGGATTTCTGGGGAATAGAGAGAAGCTAAAATTCTCACTTCGGTGCTGAAGGGGCTAAAACACCGAGGAGCTGGACTCTGTGAACCTTGTGAGGCCCTTTCAACTCAGGATATTCTATGATTCTGTGATTCACAGAGTCAGCACAGCAGGCAGATACAGCACAGGGTGTAAAGCAGGGCAAAGACTCTCATGTAACCCAAGATCACACCCTGTGTAAACCACCCAACGAAACAAGGCTAAATCCACCTGGGGCAAGGAAAGGGCTCCGACTGTCACAGTATCCAGCAGCCCAAGGAGCCCAGAGCCAGAACTGGAAATGAACCACATAGCAAACGAGCGCTGGCACCTGTAAGGGACCCAGGCAGGGCCCAGAGGACTCTCAGCCATGCTGGCCAGGAGCAGTTACTGCTCCTGCTAGTCCCAACCCAAAATCCAAGCCAGGGCTGTCCCTCAGCATCAGCTGGTATAACATCAGCCTTACGTAGGGGAAGAAGAGGACCATGATCCTGCAGACACATCACACCCTAGGCCAGGACTGGGATAAGACCAGGGTCACCTTTCCATCTCTGATGTCACCAGAAAGCGGGTACGCCCTGGCAGCCCCAAGGAACGGCAGCGCTTGTGGCTTCCTCACGCCTACGTACCTTGACGTCAGCGATGAGGGCATCCTCGTCCTCGATGCCGGTGGGAACACACTTCTTGTGCAGAGGGAGCGACTCCAGTTTGTCCACCAGGCAGCGCAGCCCCTCCAGCTCAAACTGCGTCAGGTGCACCCTCCTGTTCTTGCGTGGGCTGCCACCATGCGGGTCCCAGGCCTGGCCGTTTTGGGATCCCCGGCTAGAGTCGGAAGAGTCTATGGATGGGCTCTTCTTCAGAGCCGGCAGGCTGCTCCGGCAGCTCCTGCCCAGTTCATCGTAGTCCATATTGGCACCATTGGCTATGGGGCTGGTGAGAACAGACCGTCTTGTGACTGGTCGCCTGGGTTCCTTCCCTGCTGCGTCCTCCTCTTCCTCCTCCTCTTCCTCCATGTTTACTGAATCTGAGGAGCTCAGCTCCATATCTGCCATGAAAGAGAAAGAGTGAGAGAAGAGCACAGTGGCCAGACAATCAGTCACAGGAGACATTCAGTTTCTAGGGGAATCCCCCTAGTCACTGGAACAACAGATACACATGGGACAAGGCCAGAGAAAGGATGGGGCGCACAGCTGCTAGGAAAGAACAGCTAAAACCCTTCCCCATTTCTGGTTTGTTTTGTGGAAGGCCAGGCATGGGATGTGGGAAACCTCAGGAAGATGACAGTAGAGCTGTAGTCTGGATTTGCTTTGGGATCTCCAGCCATCTGATCCTGGGAGGGGCTTGGGACCTCAATCCTGCCTTCATGATGGGAGGCAGAGGATGTGGACTTGCTAGATGATCATGAGGTCTCTGAACCTGGTTGTGCATAATAAAGCAGCCTCCCCTGACACTAGCAAGGGCTGGGAGCGACTTCCCCACATCCCCAAAAGGCTCTGGCTGCGAGGAGAGGTGCCCAGCAGTACGTATTTACAGCCTCTTGGGGAAGCGAGGACAGATTTGCTCCAAGGCCCTTGGGTGGAGGCAAGCCAGCTCTCTCCCACTCTGAAGAAGGGTCTCTGTAACAAATCATCTCTTGAATCACTGCACAGATCCTGTCTGCCTTGGCTGGAAGGAGGCCACACATCCCTTTTGCAAGAGACCCCCTTGACGATAACCTTCTGACACAGCTGTTCAAACAGTCAGCATTACAGCCCAGCAGCCCACAGCAAGCCACAGTTACTGCCGCTTCCCTACCCCTCTTCTGTTAAAGGCTTTGCGTGCGCTGGCAAGGCCAGGAACTTGTGTGCTGGTTTTGCAGCTGCAAGGAACCTGTTGCAAGGGCAAAGGAGGAAGCAGCAGTCCGGCTAGTTTTGACTTCTTGCTCAAAAGAAAAAAAAAAAAAAAAAAAAAAAAAAAAAAAATCACACCTCCTTTGGCCAGTCTGCAATGCCCTCTGATTGTCCAGCACAGCAGACAGGGAAAAAGGGAGGAAATACCCAAAGAAACCACCTTGTGAAATTGAGGAAGTGATGGTCTCGAGTTCTTCCCACACAGCCCTCCCTGCCTGCTGCGCGGCTGAGCCAGGCAGGGCCACGTACAGACCCACTGCAGGCTGTGCGAGAAAGGAACAGGGGCTCACCCATGCTGAGAGACTCCTTCTGGAAGTCCTTGGTCAGATGTGAGCGGCTGGTGATGCAGTAGACGTAGCGCTCCAGCACGTACCAGCACATCTCGTAATAGAAGGGATAACGAAACTTGTTTGGGACCTGCAAAAGAGGGATGGGGATCAGTTCAGGCCAGCTTCTCCACAGGGCTTTACAGAAACTGCTCTGCTGCCTTGAACCAGGCTGATCCCCTCCTGAGAGGCAGGAAATGCATGTACATGTGTAACAGCATCATTCATGCTTCTGGCAGCCTGATGTAATTCTCCTTGTGGAAAGAGAGCAGAGACCAGGCATTTCTCACTTGCAAGCCATTAACATTTCATTTGTCTTTGTTAGGGTCGTGGCTCTTCACTGCGCTTCCCCCACAGACCTCCTCCTCATTAGTACAGGACAACAGCAGATGCCATAAGAGGTTTCAGTCGAAGGCAATGGTTTGAGCCTCTCTTCCCAGCATCTGACAGTATATATACACGGAGAGGGAAAGGGATGGTCTATCACGAGAGGCGTTGTCAGCACTCTGCTAGACAGCTGGGCCACCAAGGCTCTGTCACATCAGTGCTGACAATTCACACGGAGGCAGATGTCCCTGACCCCACTACCTGCCTTGCACCTTCGTGAGGCTAGGCTGCCCAGGGTGGAGCAGGCACACACTCCATCCTCCTACGTCTTGGCTGCTCTGGATGATGGCCTGGCGCTTGTGCGCTAACCCACAGGTCCTGCCTGCTGCAGCACCTTGAACCATTTCAGAGAGGCCAACAGTCTGCCACAGCCCAGGTGTGTCCTGAGGCTTTTCTGCAGGCCTGGAGAGCTGCATGACCCATGTCTCCCCAAGGAGCAAGGGACCCACTTGTCACACCCACTTGTCAACAGAGTTCTCGGCTCGAGACCACAGGAAGCCTTTCGTTTCAGTCATATTTACCACATCAAGGTCTAGGATCAACGCCAAACAGGAGCAGCAGGCAGCTGGGTAAGGGAAGAGGCAACATGCTGGATGCACTCCCATGGCCATGCTGCTGCCTCCCTCTTCCCTGGCTGCCTTGCCAGGGGAGATCCCCATCACACTCCCTGCAAGGTTTCCAACCCCTTGGATGCCTGGCATCAGACTGGCGTCAGCGTGAAGGAACTAACAAGCCTTAGTGCACACTGCAGGCTGTCCCTCACCCCAAGCTCCTGCCCATACACTTAGCAGGCTGTGATGTCTCGCTTAATGACAGCTGGAGTTTGAGCAGTTTGTCACAGGGTAAGACACAAGTTGCCTGCCTGCACACCGCTGTTCCTGGCTGCCATCCCAGGAGGCCAGGCCCTCTCAGCTCTCCTTACCCGCGTGCGGTCTTCGATGCTGTAGATCCGGAGCTGCATAGGGATGTTGAAGCTGTGCAAGAAGTTGCCTCCAAAAACCAGCGTGTCCATGGGAGTGTACACAGCATGGATCCAACCTGGGGGAGAAAGAGTTTGAAGAGTTCTTCTGAGCAACTAGGTGAGGACAAGGTCTCACAAATGCCAGTCTCTACTAATTCAATTCCTTGGCAACCTCTTACGAACTGCGATCTTCAGAGAAGGGCTCTAAAACTGCACAACCTCCATGCTGCTCAGCGAAGCCTACTCTGACAGTTACACCCTTAAACAACTCCCACATTCAGGTTAGCTGCTAACACACAGACTAGCTATCGACCCGTCACACATCAGCCCGTACAAACGGAACCAGAGGCGAGGATGGGACCACCTGGACCCCAGTTCTTCCAGGAGGGCTGACATTGCTGTGTTACCACAACGTCCAACCCTCCTGAAGCATCACTACTGAATTACTCAATACTCAGCTCACTTTAGCCACCCAAGAGCTAGAGACAGACTTGTATTTAAGTGCCTAAATACATCTGTAGATCTGGCCTCACATCTTCCCATGGTAGCAAGCATGCCAGTAGCAACCTCCTGTCCATAGCTTTTTGTCACCCCGTTGTCTCTGCAAAGTTGCTTCCTAGTTGCATTAGGCCTAAGAGCACCAGCAGCAAGGAGAACAGTCTTCCAAAGTTTGTTCAACAATTAAAAAAAAAAAAACCAACTAAAAAAATAACTCCAGTCCAACCTCTGTTATCTCAAAGGCTAAGCAATCCAGACGAGCCCAGTATTTTGTAGATTCCAAGCACGGGTTTCCTTAGGGCAAGGCCACTCAATTCAAAAGAAGCATAAGTCACGACACTGTGACTCATCTGAGTAACTTGTGCAATGCCTGGTGTTTTCTGTTCCTGGTCATGCTGTAAGCTACAGGAGTATGTGTGTACAACACAGCTTACTCCTGCACTGCAGGAAACAGCAGGTTACAGCATCCTTTGCCATCTGAGAGAGCCTTATGGATGCAGTTTTTATGCAGCAGTTTTATTAAAAGCTTTGAAAGGGGTCCAATAATCCTTCTCCTTACAAGGAAGTTTTCCCTAGTGCAAGCACGACATTTTACAGACATCCCAGCTCCAAATCGCAGGTCCTAAAAGGCTGTGAGCCCGTCCTTGTGAACAACCACCTTGGGCTGCTGTTTCACCCACCTCCTCACTTCTGCCTTCGCTGTTTTCTAGCACAGCAGTGCACTACCTGTGCATGCAAGACATTGTTGATGCCCTCCAATTCATTCTGCTTGCTCAACCAAGTTAGACTAAGATTTCTCTTAACTCGCTTTAGTAAACTATGACCACAATGGAGGAATCTCTCAGGGAAAAGAGCCACAATCAGTGTTCTGCTTCCTTCCCTGGACCCCTGTCAGCTCAGAGCTTTGAGAGTGTTCCCACTCCCAACCTCAGAGTCTCCTTGCCCAAGCCCTCTGCAAGGCTGTTACCTGCAAGTCTCTCCATATTACTGTTTCCCAGCTCCCTCTCAGGTTTCAGGATTTACCAACATCCACTTCTAGATCCATGCTTTCCAGTTCTCCCATCTCTACTACTCCAGACTGCCATCGTCTTTCCTCTTGTCCAGAGCAGTCACCTTGTTCCCTAAACACACACACTGGCTCTCTTTCTTGCTTTACAACTTGAACATAACTCTGCAGAGATTTCACAAGACAGCCAAGAAGTAGAGGAGCCGTGCTGTCTAGGGCCAGCCTCTATCATCAACATGCACTGCTCCGCACGTCAGCATGATGGGCTCTGTGAAAGCCTCCTTTAATAATTGATCAAGCGTGATGTGAGCCAGATGGAGTTTTCCAGTCACTCAGGTTGCATCCACAGTGCCATGACAGCCACGTTTTGGGTGCCAACAAGCAAGAGGACAGGGCCACACAACATCTCCCTCTCTGTTACTCATGAAGGAGAAACCTAAACTCTGCCTGTTCCGATTCTGCTCGTGTCCCAGGAGTTTCAGCCTCTTGCCACAACCCTGGCAAAAGCCAGGATGCAACTGCCCACCCTGCTGTACCTGAGGGGATGACAAACGTGTAACCCTGCTTGAGCTCGATGCGCTGGCACTCTGACACTCTGTCCCCAAGAAAAATGTCTCCCTGCTTCCCTGAGAGAAGCCAGTTTTCATAGAGCTCCAGGTTCTGGGGTGTAGGAGGGATCAACCAGAAGA
The DNA here is from genome assembly GCA_013399115.1 of Anseranas semipalmata. Taxonomy (NCBI): domain Eukaryota; kingdom Metazoa; phylum Chordata; class Aves; order Anseriformes; family Anseranatidae; genus Anseranas; species Anseranas semipalmata. Next base: position 30,616 of record VXAA01001004.1, on the reverse strand, counting down.
TCTGCAAGTAAAGAAAACATGTATGTAAGTCACTGCACAATTAACAGCTACTGTCCACCCCCTGCTTCTTCCAAATCTGTCCTACTCCCTCTCCAAATATCCAAACATCTTCCTCTCCCCACCCCCAGAGGATGCAAACCTGCAGAAATCCCCAGTTGAGTGACCTAAACAGCTGTCCCATCTGAGAGGACAAGCCACTGAATAAGGGCCTTCCTAACCTGACGCACTGAGCATCACATCTAGACTGAGCTTAGGATGCTCTGTAAAGCATTATTTACAAAGTCAGTGTCAATAGATATAAAGCCCACTGAAGACACCAGAGTACTGGAAACAAGAGAGATATTTACCTGCACCTTTCTGAACACTGCCATGTTATTCAGAGCCACAACTGAACAACAGATTTGCATTTGTCTGGCTCCATGAGGTACACGTGGGCAAGTGGATATCCATCCCCTAATTAGGCTTTTCAGAGACTGTTAGCCCATCTTTTGCGGAAAATCACTGGAGCCACAAACCATCAGAATCACTGGGCAGCCTGGCAGCTACATCTCCTTTGCAAGGAAACGTGGGTGCAAAGCCCACATTATTCAAGTAGGGCAGAGTTTGCTGCCTTCCCTGAACCTAGCCTAAGTCAGTGGAGAAAGACGGGATGGAATAATTGCCCGGGAGTTGTACGTGTAGCCCACACTTATTCCTAGAGATCTGTCCTCACTGGCTGCAGATGGAGCCCCTCCAGCCGGACAGTTCCTTCCCAGCAGTTACAAGCCAAAGGGCTCCCTACCGCGAAGGCTGTCCAAGGCTCTTCCCCAGAAGGTGTCCAGCCACCACAGGCCCAAAGCCAGAGGAATACTTTTTTCCTTCCTGGGTCAGTGATGAATTCAACCCTAGATGGCTGATGGTTTTAACCAGAAATTCTGAGGTCTCTTCCAGTTGCTCACAGGAGCTAAATTTAGGAGCTGGGTGCATTGCACTGGGCAACAGAGGTGAGACCTGCCTTTGGTAAATTCTGCGCTACAGCCTACTTTCCTCCGCATTAGCTTTTGTTAACAATGCCAAGCTGAGCTACCGTCATATTTTGCTGCTCCAGTTCAAACATACATTGCTGAGTCTGCTGCACTGCTCCCCTAAGCAGCGGTGCAAAGTTTCCGCAACAACAGTACAGCTGACAACCACAGCTCGCAAAAACTTGAATACGAGCTTTTCCGTGCTATTTCAGTGGTAACGCTGAAGCATAGGCTGAATCTGTGATAACAGGCACATCCACCCAACAGCAATCGGAGGGGATGTTTTCCCAGCAAGGACCTGATGTTGGTTAAGTTTCATTCTCTGAACATGACTGTGCTCTCTAGGGCAGCTGAAGTGTTAGCTAGGGGATATGACTGACTTGTGCTAGCTAGCCCCTTCAGTGTTACAGCATCTGAACTGTTACGGATCTGTTTTCTGAAAGTTAAGACAACAGATGCAACACCCCACCTGTAAGGGGAGCTTAAGGTGTAACTCACTCTGCCTAAGGGCAGGTGGGAGGACTGGCATCTTCCTAGTTCCTCTTCCAGATGGACTTCCTACAAGCCAGGCCCCAGTACAACACACAGCTGGGGTGAGGGATACCCATGCAGAGAAATCCCTGCATAATCCTAACTGGAAACCACCCATCAGGGAGCAAACGCTGCACACAGATGAAGTCTGTATCCAGACAAACTCTAACTTGATGGAACCTAGGGTTCAGTTTTCAAGTCGTGTAGCTCAGCTACAGGAAATGACTACAGACAAGAAGCTCAAACCTGACACTGTTGTTTCAGAACTACTTTTCACCAAAAACCATTCAACAGATTTTGTACTGAAGGCCTGTCACCCACCTTCAGTACAAAGGCTTCTATTTTTGAAATCACATGATGTTTTAAGGTGACCCCCTCACATATGTGGCTATTTAAAACCTGTGGACAGTTGAGCTTTAGGAGAGGCTCTCATTCATATTTAGTGACCTTTCTTTTGGTTATTGCTGCTCCCAGTGTGCTGTTTGGCCACACCAAGAGGTGATCAGTCATGTAGCCAAATGATCTCTCAGAAACCCAAGGCACTGGATGAATGGGGTCATTCTGTTCTACATCATTCAGCCATTCGTAAGGTTTCTCAGCATCATGTCTACAGCATGGGTTTTTAGCCTGGAGAAGAGGAGGCTCAGGAGTGACCTTATTGCTCTCTACAGGTACCTTAAAGGAGGCTGTAGCGAGGTGGGGATTGGTCTCTTCTCCCACGTGTCCAGTGATAGGACGAGGGGGAATGGGCTAAAGTTGCACCAGGGGAGGTTTAGGTTGGATATTAGGAAAAATTTCTTTACTGAAAGGGTTGTGAGGCATTGGAACAGGCTGCCCAGGGAAGTGGTTGAGTCACCATCCCTGGATGCATTTAAAAGACGTTTGGATGTAGAGCTTAGCGACATGGTCTAGTGGAAGGCATGTTAGTGTTAGGTCATCGGTCGGACTAGGTGATCTTGAAGGTCTCTTCGAACCTAAAGGATTCTGTGATTCTGTGATTGGTCTGTGCCTGCTGATCTCTGAGTGCCTGAACTACTTTTAAGAGCCACAGATAAACAAGTTTAGTGTGGGAAGACTTAAATTCGCTGTCTGGGACCTGCACCTTCAAGGATCAACAAGAGAACACTAAAAGGCACTCTCCTAAAGCACCTGTATCTTTCCCAACAGGGACTGTCCTCCTACCTTTCCCCCTCGGTGGATATGATACCACACAGAAGTACCGCCAAAGTCCACGTGGAAATCTGTGTAGCAGCCCTTGACACTCATCAGACAGTACCTAGTGGAAAGCAAGACAACAATAATTCGAACCTAAAGGGTGACCCACGTTTTTAAAACAGATGCAGTGTATTCAAAGCGAATGGGCTGCCCAAACCCAGGCCAATGGCTCAGTGCAGTGCCAGAAACTAGTCACTGCAGTGCTGAGCACTTCAGCTGCAGGGAGGTGATGGCTTGCAGGACAGCTCGTTTCACGTTTCCATCACATCCTCACAAAAAAAATTTAGTCCAGGCAAGGGGAGAGCTTTCATCTCCACATACCCAGCAGCTCTAGAAACCCCCAAGTCACAGGTCTGGCCTACAGGCAGGATGAGCAGCACCTAGCAGCTCAAACAACTCCAGATGCCTCAAGGTGATGACCACCAAGAGTTTCCCCAAAGTGCAGCAAGCTCCTGGAGGTGACGTAACTGCCCTTCTGCATAGCATTTGGCTTAAATAACTAATTGCAGTGCCTTTGCAGATGTCACCCACATAAATAAACAGCGGGACTGTTCCTCCCACTTCCCCTTGGAACAAACTGCTTTTCCCTTGGGCCATTCTCTTGCAAGAGATCTTGAGCCGTGCCAGTGGTGGCAGGCAGCAAAGCAAGTCACTTACTTCTGCACCTTCGGATACTGCATTTCCAGGATAGCATTCGTAGACTCTGTCTGACTCTCCTTCAGGTGCCTGGGCCACATGTTATCAACCCAGTCAATCAAATCCACCTGCAGCAGAAAGGTGGGAGACATGAGTATGGATAAAAGGGGCATGGTATCCCTGCACTAGGCCTACCTAAACCATTGTGGTGCTGTGCGCAGATTGCCATCAAACATGGTTCAGAGCATACCCACGACAAACTACGGGACCAAGGAAGGGAAAGAGGGCCTGGTGTTAGCTGAATGGCCATAATACTCCCACTTTGGCCCCTGCACACCCCAGCAACCTTTCCTGTGCCACTGGTGCAATGCCACATGTAGGGCATTTGGGACCAGCTGTTCTGATGCCCGTGAGCCTCTGAATTCACACAAGCAGCAAACACTGCAGCAAGATCCCAAGCATGGTACTGGGATGCTGCTTTTCTACTCGGGGGTCAGCTGGGAAATCCTATGCACTGGGCTTACACAAAACACATGCTGGGCAGCATCTGCCAGGGTGAGCTTCAACTCACTGAGTTTCAGGAAATCCAGAGCCTGCAGATATGTCCAGGCTCCCTCTGCAGTTAACAGAGAGAAACGAATGGCCCTACAGAGCTGCCCGTTCCTCTCCACTGACTGCAGAGGGAGTACAGGATGTCCATCTTGGACATCCCACCTTTCAACACTTCAGTAGGGGCAGCTGGTTCTCCCCCTGCCAGCCAGCTGGCCTGCTACCCCCTTTTTCCAGCACACCCCCAGTCTGGGCCTCCTCTGTCTTCAGAGACTTCAGCACTTCGCATCAGCAACACTCCCTACTGTCTCGTGGAGCCCTTTGGAGTCTATGCAGCTGAACACAAGGGTGCTGTCCTAACAGGATTGTGGTTTCCAAACACCAAGCCAGCCACAAAGCTTAACCAGCACCCAGGATTTTGCTGTTCTCTCAAAATGCAGCAAGCATTGCTGAGCCCTGCTGTCTGGTATAGACACAGCTGGAATTTCACAGCTGGCCATCCATTATGGCAAGCTACCCCTGCCCTACACCTCTCTGGCTACAGGGGAGCTGACCCCTGCTGTAGGATGCAGGAGAGGGCTCTGCACCAAGCACCAGAGCAGTGCAGGGCACAGCACTGACAGGGAAGGTGGGTCCAGACTGGACAACAGCCGAGGTCTTGGCAGCCAGTGGAACCAGCTAACTGGGAGAGGCTGGGAGCTAGTGTCCCCATCCTGCCCCAACACCCACCGCAGCCGAGCACAAACCTGACCCCTCTATTCAAGCTCAGGTGCTTGTTCAAACTCTGTGCCCGTTCTTGACACCCAGCCAGCAGGAGCAGGTTACTTCACTCTAATTACTCCTCAGCAAATCACTTTGATTTCTCTAATTGCTGACAGCTAGCGAACAAGGCAGCTCTCTACAGAATCATGCACTGGGCACTTGACCATGGCCACTACAGTTGAGGCAGAGCAGCCCCAGCCTGCCTGTGAGATTGGCTGCAGCTGGTGGATCAGAGGCAAACACAGAACCAGCTCCAGCAGCTTCCAGAGGGCAGCAGTGGCATCCCTGGCTGAGCCCATGCATGCTACGAGCAGCTCCTCTCCTGCTGCGCTCAAGCACCAGGCTGCACCTTGCCTGCAGAGGATCAGAAGCACAAGGGAAGGGACATCCCTGCGGAAGGAAGAGCCATACTGACCGTAGCAGGTCTCTGTACCAGGTTCTCCAGTTTGGTGTGGCTGAACTCCAGGCTGATGACATTGTAAAGTTTCTCCCGCTCGGCCTCAGGTGTTTCGTAGTAGCGTGCCCACTGTGCCATAGACATCTCTATGTCCCTCTGCGTGTTCACATCCATGACATCCACCATCCGCCGGCTCCCTGCCAGAACAGACAGATGTCACTGGAACCGTCCCTGTGCACAACAGGCCACCCAGAAGAGACGCTCTAGGAGACATGGGTCCTTCCTCAAAGAACCCACCCACACACATGCACGACATCTTGGCCTCTCCCATTACTTCATTATCTTCCATACCCACATCGAAACAGAAGCTGCTTCAGGTCAAACTAGACTCCTCAAGCAGGTAAGAGCTGTGATCCACTGGCAAAGGACGGCTCGGGTTCAACCAGCTGCACACTGGGGGAGCCACAAAACCAGACCTCTAGCTTCGATACACCCGATGACTCCCCATTCCTCCCTGTCTGCCCATGGCGCAACTGAGGCGCACTGTGGTCCCCCGACAACAGGAGACACTTACCGACACACAGCCGCACATCATTCACGCTGAAGTCCGGATCTGGCATCCTGCAGGACAAACACCTTGCTAAAAAAATCACGAAGTGCTTCTGGTTGCAGACCCTTCCCACCTGTAACCCCACATTGGCACACTGTGCTTCTTTTTGCCTCTTGGGTGTAGGTGACGACATGGGTGAGGACCGTGCATCCAGATCTCTGGGGACACAAGTCTGGACTGAAACACTGTGCCCAGTTTCTGGCTAGGGATGCAGGATGATTTGGGAATAGGATATACCGTCTACAGAGTACAGTGACTTCTGGTAAATGAGCAAGCAGGCCTTGAGCTCAGAAATCCTAGCTCTCATTTTAAAGACTGTTTGTATGAGTTATCCCAATACAAGGGACATAGCTAGACCAGTAGAAACAGTATATTTTACTGACACAGCGTAACTACTCTAACTGTTTGTATTGGCACACTCATCTGCACAAACACTACTGTCACAAGCAGAACATGCAGGCAGCCGTTCAATCAGCTCTAGACCCAGAGAAATAACCAAAAGCTCAGGAGAATCCAGTTTCACCCACACTGTAATCCTCCGTACCAAACACATACCCTCCCAAGTCACCCAGCTGTTAAGACTGAGCCTGGCACAATTTGTTATCTAATTCACCACAGTACAGTAGATCACGCACTGGATTAGGTGTTGCCCATCCTCTCATAGCCAGTTGAGGAAGTTAACAGCAGTGTTGCTGACACTGGCTCTGACAAAGTCTGCTAGGGCTAATTTATTCCTCCAACTTGTCAGCTGTAATGTCTTGATGTAGTATTAGTTGCCTTAAAACTACATCTCCTCCCCATACTGTATTTATATGAACACCATTAAACAGTGCAAAGTTTTCCATTGGTACAGCTTTACACTCAAAGCAGTAAACCTTAACTGACTTACTGTAGCAAAAGAGAGAGAGAGCAGTTTAGAAGTAAACATGTTGGGCAGACTGAATTTGACTTCTGGAAAATGCCAGATATACTACAAATTCCTTGACTATCTGGCAATATTTGCCTATATTGTTAGGCAAAAAAACAAAGCCAGATATTGCATCAGAGCAGCAATAGGATCTGCCAGGCATTCACTTGAACTGTGATCACCTACAGCCAATTCAGTCCTCTCATTTTAAGCCCAAACAGACTAGTAAGAATAGGATATGCGAGATGGAAGAGGCTTTCCTCTGCTCAGTCCACAACAACGTGGACAGGACACAGTCATATCAACCTGGCAGAGCACAGATCCAGCTACCAGGATCAGATCCCCCACAACACAGAGACAGGCAAGAAGTCAGGCCGGAGTCACCCACCGCTCTGTGCCCTGACACTTACTTTATCCCCAGGCCATCGGAGCTCCTGAAGATAAGAGGGTCTCTCAGGCCACCCCGCTGGATGTATTCAACTGTGAAGTCTGGTGTGGGGAGAAAAGAAGAGGCAAGATGTTAGGAGAGACTCCCACAGAGGATTACAGACAAAATTAGGTTATAAAGGACCTCTGGAGATCTCTAGTCCAACCCTGCTCCCAGCAAACTAACTTCAGACTTGGATCAGGCTGTCCAGGGCCCTGCCCAGCTGAGATCAGAGAACCTCCTCACATCTCTGTGGCACAGCTAGCCAGTGAAAGAGAGCCCTGTCCCTTGCCATTTCTACATTCCAGCAGAGATCCTGGAACTCCTTTGCGGCAGTTCTGCAAGCAGCATGGTGCATGCTGCTGACAGCCCCCAGACGGGGGGTTTGCTCCAACAGGCTGGGCCAGATAGGGGAACAGCACGGGTTTCTGGTCTTCACTTCCCCAAGAAACTCACAGCCAAGCAAGAGCTCCTCCCTCACGGTAAATCCTCGTGAGGGCTTGCACTGGTTGTGTGATGAAAAGACATCCCACTGAGCTGTGTGCCTGCTGAAAGAAAGCAGGAAGATCCCACGTACTCTGAGCTAAGCATCTAGCAGACATGTGGCTGCAATTACAGGTGCTGACCCAGGCGAAACCCCTCGCTCCTGGCTGCCATGTGTCCCAGCAAGCCCGCAGCGCTGCAGACCAGCTCCTCGCTCTCCAGACTGAGTGGCTTCCATGCCATTTCCCACACACAGTCCCTGTTACCAGCTCCCTGTCTCAAGGGCTTGGCAGGCTTGAGCCAAAACTCCACTGATATGCCCCACGTCGCCTTCAAGCTGCTTGGGGACCACCGCAGGACTTGCAGGGAAGCAGGCATAAACGTTCCTGCCTCCTCTGCTCAGGTTATGTGAGTAAAGCAGTTCACAGCAGAGGAAAGCACAGAACTAGTGGGAATAGCAGCCAGTTTCCACAGCTTTAGTGAAGAAGAGTGGAAAGTAAAAGGCAGCAAAATGCAGGACAGTGGGAAGGGATTTCATTTTCACCACAATTGCTTTGTAACCGCCCTTCAAGCTGGCAGCCAGGAGGACTTAGTGTAGTCAGATGCAGAGAGCACATCCAACTGTGATCACTGCTAGCTGTCTCCTAAAGGCTCGGGGAAAGGTCTTCTCACACACCACGTCTCTCTGGAGAAGTGGCTAACCACAGCAGCTCTCTGGTTACAAACAGCAGTAGCGCACGCTGCAGCCCCAACACAAACCTTTGCCTTCCATGAAGACGACGAAGGTAGAGTTAAACTTGTTGGTGGAGAGCTTTTCCTCAAGGTCAAATGTCCTCTTCCCTTCAATTTCATCATCGGAGATGCCATCGTCCTCGTAACGCCGCCTCATTGTGCCGCGCTGAGGAGAGAACAGGCCACAAGGTAAGAGCTACGGACCAGGAGGAGTGACCAGCTCGCTTCTTCTCCCAGCTGTCCCAGAAGCTCAGCTCAACCCAGCGCAGCTCAGGCACGGGCTTGGGAATCACCCCCCCCCCCCCCCCCCCCCTTGCCTTTTTTTTTTTTTTTTTTTTTAAAACAGGTACATCAGTATTTTTCTGCGCTGGAGGTAAAGGCATTTGTGAATTTAAATCCCCGCTAGAATGCCGACTGATAAAGGAAGGGGGCTTTGCTGCAGACAATTCTCAAGTTTTTATCTTTGGCTGTGCTTGTGCACAGAAGTTTGATCTATTCCCTTGTGTGCGAGGGGGAGTAACCCTTTTCTTAGAGGGTCTCATGAGTACATCTGTACTGGGATTCCTGACAGACATCCTCTTCTAGCATAGCTGGATCTGGAAGAAATTACTGTCCCCAGCTGTTAGCCACCCCTCCGGAGACTGACCGTGTTCTGGCACAGCCATTCGTGGGAATGCTCCCTAATTCCCCTCAGACAACAGCCAACCTGCTCTGAATTAGCCAAGCTGGCTTCCCCCAATTAGGGATGCTCCCATGACAGAGCAATCACGTCAGTTGTTCTGCCAGCAGCCAGCCAGGGACGGGACGGGGCAGGAGGGGACGGCGCAGCCACCCTCGTGCCTGGAGGCTGGCGAGGTGCAGTGGCACGGCCGCGCCGGTGGGACCGTGTCCCCAGCAGCCCCCCAGCCCCAGCCAGGGCCCCCTCTGCGATGCCGAGGGTCAGCGGCAGTGGTGACGGGCGCGTGCCCCCGAGCATCACAGTCCCGGCGCGCCTCCTCCACGCGAAGCGCGTTCGATGGCTCCCACCGGCCTCCTTCAGAGCCTCCCGGAGAAGACGAGGTGCCCTTTCCCGGGTGGGAGCAGCCGCTTCGGACCCCTAATGCAGATGCACTACTTTAAAGATGCCTTTTAAATTAAAAAATTCATCCAGTGCAGGAGCGCGGAGGGGATTTCTCCCCCTCCTTATAATAAATAAGTTCAACCTCACCATTTCTAGGAGGCTGATCAATCTACAAGTTGCTTCCCTCCCATCAAGGCAGAGAAGCTTACCTCTCCCCGCTGTTAACACCTCGTTAACTTGGCTCTTCTTTCCGAAAACCCCCACAGAAATCTGAACACAACAGGGACACAAACAGCGCGTCTGCAAGAGGCTGCTCCTGAATGGGGCACACGTTGGGGCTCTTCAGAAAGAGCCCTCCCTAAGTACCCTGAACCAAAGTTCTCCAAGGGCCTGTCCCAAATGGCCCCGGATGATTAAGCAATATGGAAAAAGGTTGCGTGCCCGGGGGTCTTTGTCTCTAGCCCCTCGCTGAGCAGGGACAAGAGGCGGGAGTCCTTTCTTTAGCTGTTCTGCCACCCTCGTAGATAAAAACTCGCTGTACTCGGAGAGCGGACGGACCAACTCGTAGCCCTGCACGAAAACACCACGCGCTGGGAGAAGACGAACGGAGGTGCCGCCAGCAGGAGCGGGGCTGCGCTGTGGCCCGGCGGGGAAGGCCCAGCACGCCGGGAAGCCCCGGGCCGGGCACCGTCCTGCAAGGGGGCTCCCGGAGCGGCGCCCCCCTCCCCGCCCCGTGCCTCACCTCCGCGCTGNGCGGGTGGCGCCCATGGGCCTCGGCTCCCTCCCCACCCCGGTCCCCGGGGGACGCGAGGGGCCCCTCAGCAGCCCCCCGCTGGCTGCACGGCTCCCTCCGAGGGCGGCCTCGAGCCGCCGCCGTCCAGAGGAGCGTTGCGCGCAAGGCTCGGGCCTGACGAGCCACTTGGGGCTTTCCCTTCGCGTTTCTGCACTTTTGGAGAGCAGCAGAGGGCCCAAAGCCTTCTTTCGGCAGCTCGGCCGATTGCTGCGCCAGCGGCACAGCACAGGGTTCGAGGCGTCCGCTGCCAAGAGGGCTCCGACTGCTGCGGCTGCTGTAACGGCAGCGGCTGCTGCGGAGTTAAGGCTGTCTGCCCAGGGATCCTGCTCCTCGCACAGGCACACCACGGGAGCCAAAGACACGCCAAGCCGAGCAAGTGTGCTAGCAGCCTCCCGGCGGGACTGCCTTCTCACCCCCCCGCTGCCAGGCAAGCCTCAAAATGAGGCCCAGGACTACAGGCCCCAGCAGGCAGCTCTCCGTCATTAAGCCCATTAGAGGATGTGCATAACGAAGCAGAGCATGCTGGGCGCTGTAGTCCGTGGCTCTCACCTGCTTGGGGATCAGGCAGGCGGTGGCAAATGGCACGGCCAGGCTGTACCCCAGATACTCACTTTTGGCTGGCAGGTTGCAGGGAAAGCAGCACTCCTGCCTTCACTGGGGAAGGTGAAGAGTACAAAACCTCACAGGATAAGGAAGGTAAATGCTAAATGCTGCCAAGAGGCTATATCCAACCTCGCCCCTTAACTTACATTCGGCTCCCAGGCTGGAAGCACAACTGGTATTTCAGGGCTCCCAGTTAAGCTGCACAAGAGGCGCTTCCACATCGGCTGCCCCTCAGGCACCAAGGGGGTTTCCAGGCAGGAACCCCTCGCCTCGTGAGACCCGGGCTGGAAGGCAGCTCTGGCCAACGCTCAAGTTGTCACCAGCGCAGCATCAGCTGCAAAATCCCCTCCACACTCTCAGCCAGATCAGCTTCGCTTGTTCCTGTGGGCAGGGAAGAGTCGGGCAAGTCTCTGCAGCTGAGCTCTCCCCTCCTGGAGTCTGCAGCTTCCCCATAGCAGTTACACAAACCACAGTCCCCTAGATCCCAAATTGGGTCTCCGTACTAGGATAGATGTGGTCGGTGTACAGGTGTAGGGCTTGTAGGGACACCCCAAGACCCCTTTCTACTCTGAGGTGCTTAGAGCCTCACCTGCCACGCACGGAACGGCCACCTGGTTAAATAAGAGGCGCACACAGCCGTGCCATGCTAACGCCGTGCTCACCTTTCCACCGGCACGCGGTTTGCAAGAGCCGCACAACTCCTTCCTACAGCACAGTCTGATCTCTTCCCGGAGGAGCCAGCCGCCCCTGTCCCGCAGCCCACACCAGCGCTGGGGCTCGGATGAGCTCCCCTGCCCAGCAGATCGCTGCAGCCCTCCCGGCTCTTCTGCTGCTTTGGTCGGCCCCATCCAGGAGGGCCTCCAGCGCGTGCCAGCCCCGGGCTCGCACACCAACGCTGCCAGGGTTCTCCCAGTGTCAAGTGTCAGTTCTGCCAGGGACATGCAACTTCCAAAAATGAGATCACCCCCAAAACTGCCGTCCACAAGGATCTCCAGTGTCCCAGATGAAGCTCAGCTCCAGCAACGCAAGGGATACGAGTTGGGCACATTATACATCTCTGTGGGACAACCTCAGAGTTCGGCATTAAGCAGCAAAACGTAAATATTGCTTTTTCAGCGTTGCGATCTGTTAGGATCCAGGCATTTTTCACCCGATGAGAGTTTTACTAAGGAAGAGCTGACAAGCAGTCCAGAGCCAATGGCAGGCAGGGTCAAGATGAAGGCAGTTTATTCATCCTCCAACACCGGGGCCAGACGGCAATTCTCATCTAAGACAACAGTCCTTCACCATTGCTCTCCGGCCCTCTCAGGTACCATCCACTTAATGGAGGAAATAGCGTGAATATTAATCCTGCAGGCAACTCCAGCACCGTCCCTTCTATTCTGATGCTTCCACTTGCAGCCTCCTGCCCCGAGGGACGCCGAGGGGAAGCACCTCATGCAGCTCCAAGGTGGTGCTCCTCAGAACTTCCTTGGACACCTCTCTCCACCAGCAGCCACCGCCACGAGGAGCACAGCCACCTCCGACGGCAAAGGAACCAACAGGCCACCGAGGAGAACCAGAAGACTGCTCTCCCACAGGTTTTTTGAAAGAAGAACGAGCACAAGGTCGCATTTGAAAACAGAACAAGCCGTCCTTTTGCTGAAACAGCCTCACATATTTACAGAGCGAAACCAACAGTATTTTAGTCACTTCCTGTCCTGTCTGCTGCCACCCCCCCTTGAACTCCCAGCACCTCCACATCCCAGTCCCCAGGACGTGCCTCCTGCTGTGCCACAGACCCTTCAGAACCAGACACCCCTCCCTGTGGCTCTCCCTCTGCCTCCCTTCCTTTGCCTGACGTATTTCCAGGGCAGCTCGCCTCCCACAAGGCTTCCTTATTCCTCCGAAGGAGAGACGGGGACGTGAGGAACGCCAGCAAGTTGTCCTCCTGCGTCTGCAAGCTCCCCCGGCTGCAGGTATGGTGCCACCACCTCGATCGCTTGCGTTCACCACTGCGTGCCCTCACCGGGTGCCTCCTGGCCATCCAGCCCTCTGTAGATGCACTTTGCTGAAATGCATCCAAATGGATAATTAGCTAACGAGCCCCAGTCTCCTCAGTGTATGAATTCAACATCTCGCGTACTTCTACAGCAAAGAGCTGTGGCTCTTCCCTAGATTAGTCCAAACCTTCAACGTCCTCACAAACTCATTCATGGGTGCTTTAATCTCAGGCGAATACGCGTGGCAAAACACAACATCCAGAACCGGCTCGGGGACACCGCGTTGAGCTCCACCTGCGATCACGAGCCACCCCAAAGGCCAGGTGAGATCCGTTACATCAGTGGAAAAGGGTCCTATTCCTTCAGGGAGGAGCAAGGGGAAAGCAGCCCCCGGCAGCAGCACGGAAGCAACAAGGCTGTCAGACTCCACAACCGGCACAGGACCGGGGTTTCCCTTTGCTAGCAGAGGGGCAGCAGCTCCCACCCGCTGTGCCTCCCCACCTCCAATCACTTCGGTTCCTCCTCAGCTCCTCTTCCTCCCAAGCATGGGAAGGAAGAACTAAACCGCGACGTCGCCCGCGAGGTACAAAGGGCCCTGCGGAGGTGGGCCCACGTCAGTGTGTCACCACCCCGGCTCTGCAGGGCCATTCGCTTTGCCAAGTAACTGCTGGTGCCCCGGTGCCCGGAGGGGATCAGCGGAGCTGTCCCGGGCGCCCCAGGCTCCCAACCAGGATAGAGCAGACTGCGGTAAGATCCGAAGAGAAGGCCGTCGTCCCCCAAGCAGGGGACCCAGGACAACCCATCAGTGGCCGTATTGGCCTCAGCGCGAGCCCGGAGGCCAGCCCGATGCCAGGACAAGCTGGCAGGCAGCTAATTTTAGCAGCTCTACGTGCCCTGTCCAGTCACCTTCGGTGGATAAGACAGCCGTGCTAAACTCACTCTTCTGCTGCCTGGTTTCGCAAGAGCAACCCAAGAACTAAGCCAGCAGGTTTAACGCCACTCATCAGCTCCCGCGTTTCTCAAGACCTGGGGTATCCCAGGTTGCACATTCCTGGACAAAGAGACTTGCAGCAGCAGGCTTGGGACTGGACAGAGATCCAGGCAGAACTGGAGCCCTTCCAGGCTTCACAGCTCCAGGAGGGATTCCCACCACGAGCAGGGCTGGCAGCCTTTCAGCGTGAGCCAGGAGAGCGCTTCGGTTTGCACTTTTGGGTTACAAATGGGATGTACACGAGGAGTAATTGGGGAATTCGAGCAAGGCTGAAAGGCAGGTGGGGAGGCAGCACCACAGGGCAAGGAGAACCCCAGCAGCTGCTGCTCAGCCACACGCTGACCAGCCGCAGCAGGGAAACCTCGAGGCAGACGAGCGTGGTGGATCCCATCACAGATGGGGCAAGTCTGGCAACAGCCCCAAAAAGGAACCGCTGCTCTTGTGAGGGATGTGGCTTCTCCAGTCACCTGCCACGCGCTCCCCTCCCAGAGGGGTTTCGCGCACTGCCAACCCGCACCGGCCACAGCACCCCGGTCCCCGGATGGACCCTGCCTCGATTCTACGAGCGCTTGAGGAAGCTCATGAAGGACCAGCAAATCTTCCACCACGCCACCTTTCAGGACTGAGAACTCATCCTCTGAGCCACGCAGACTGTGTTAAAAGCTGCTCTTTGATGTTAAACCTCATCATTTCTCAAGCAGACTGAGCAAATCTCCTTTAGTTACCTCCCCCCCCTTCCACGCCAGACAAAATCCAAGGAAAAAAAAAAACAACAAACTGCTGTGTAGAGCCCTTTCCCTTCTAGGGTTTCCCCAGCACGTGCACTACGCAGTTGGGTAGATAAGCATTAACAGCTCTGCCGCTTCACCCTCGCCGGGACCGGCGGAGCGCTGCTATCCGCGGCACGGCGGGAGCTCCGGCAACGAGCTCGGTTTTCCAGCAGGGAAGGGCCGAGCCTCCGAATTTCCCCACTGCCCCAGCCCAGCTCTGCAGAAGCCAGCTGCCAGTTCTGACCCATCACGCACCCTGAACGAGGCCGGACCGCAGGAGTACGCAGGCAACAAAAGCGCGGGAAGCCCTGGGGTTTGTGCCACAGCCCCCGCTAAGGGGGCTCAGGACTCGGTGGCACGTGGAAATGCTTGCGGGCAGTGAATTCGACACGGAGGCAGCCTGACCCTCCAGGAGCGTACGCTGCTGGCCACTCGGTCCCGCTGCCAACTGCCTCAGCTCGATACCAAGATCACAGCTGTGCAGAGCCAGGGGCATGCGGGGGAAGCGAGGGGGAAGCAGGGCACCCTCGGACCACAACAGCACAGGCCAGACTCTCCTATTTTATCATCATCGTTATTATTATTTTTTAAAACAGGCATCTCTGTTCCTGCCCTCACTTCTTTTCTTCTCCAAGTTCGGCAGCACTGCCCCACTTCTCTCTCACCCCGCAGTCTTTTACCACTGCCTTGTGGAGAGGCCAGGCAACGAAAGAGGCAACGTCAAAAGGGACCATCCCCTCTGCATATCTCACTCGTGGCTTGGGATCTGCTTCTCTAGATAACAGCCCTAGCAAGCAGCATCCTGATCCTTCCCCTGGTGCATTCTACCACGCAACTCCTCCTCTCCCAAACCCCTCGGGACTGGCTAACATGCAGCAGCGTGACGCTACAGTCAGCTCTCAACCCCGAGGACCAGCACTAACGAAAACCACAGATGATGATCACACCCCGAGCTGAGCCTTTTCCTTGCCAAAAAAAGGTGCAGGGTGGCTTTATTAAAACTCAGTTGTGTACAGTGCGATGGCTAATAGACAGGGAAAGACAAAGCGTTTAACGTACTGCAGGGAGATGAGTTCCCCGCTCCACTTCCCACGGATACGACCTGTTCTAGCTGACAGTCACAAAACCTACCTGTGCCCCGCACCACAGCTCACTCACGTGCACAGGTAAGTCTCAGCACAGCGAACCACGCCTCAGCTCTTCTGACAGCAAGGATGCAACCCGGACGCACGCTTTTCCCGGCACCCGTCCCGGTGGGAGCCCTACAGAGAGCACCGCTCCCCATCAGAGCACTGCTGCACAAGCACCAGCCCACCCATCCTTCCTCGCCACCCTGCTGCCCCGGGCAGATCCCGGCCCCAAACCTCTTTCAGTTTGAGTTCCTGGGACTTGCACAGGCATTTGCCGTCACCGGACGGCCGACTCACGCTGCTCACCACCAGTACTGTTTCTACAGCAACAGAGATGCACAAACACGGACCTGCGGAAAGAGAGCGGAGAGAAAGGCATCTCCTCCCTCCCACCACTGACTCGCAGGCTACGCTTTGTCCCCGGGTTTATCCGAACCACTTCAAGTGCCAGCAAAAGGGCAACAAGCAACACCCGTAGGCAGCCATGTGTCTTCCTCACCCAGCTCCTAGGAGAAAGGGGTGAACTGGGAGGATCAGCAGGCACAGCAAACTTTGAGTTCGTCACAGCCCTTCTGGTCTCTCCAGGCTGCGTGAGCAGAGCTCTTCCAGCATCAGCGACCTACAGCAGCTCGTGCTCACTCTCATTATGCCACCCCGGAGCCTGTGGTTTCCCCATCGGATAAGCAGGGACAATGATGGGAAGAAGCCATGTTCTCCAAGTGAAAACTGGCCCAAGTGCCAGCAGGAGGGCTGGGACGCGTGGCACGGAGCACTCCCCAACTGCCCAGGAGGTGCCAGAGGTAGCAGAGCATCTGCAGGCACCTGAAGGAGGGCAGCACTGTCACAGGGAACTGAGGCACAGGGGAAAGGGAAGAAGAAGAACCCAAGTGCCCGAGAGCACCCCAGAGGCTGCCACCCTGCCCTAAGCCCTCCAGGAGGGGAACCAGGCCTGGACCAGCACAAGCACGGGTCCAACAGAGTTCAGTGCACACCTCGGCCAGACCGAGACATCCGAGACAAGACGGCTGCGATGCTGGTTTCAGATTTTATTTACAGGCTTTTTGATGATGCATTTGTACAAGTGCAGTTACAGGTATTTTCTTCACTCCACCTGAAGCACTCGTATCTCACTTTCCAAATGGGGGCATGTGCAAAAGCACTGGGCCCCCAGTGCTTTTGACAGCTTTGATATCTAGTATTAGTATCTTGGATATCTAATTACAGGCCCAGTCAGCCTACTGCAGGCTCTCCTCTTCCACTTTGCCCTTTTGCTTTTCTCAAGGCAATCAAACAAGAACCTCCCGTGCTCCCAGCTCCCTCCCCACCAGGGCCAGGGCCGAGCAGGACACCCCGTAAGGCAGCCCTGCTCTGCCACGGCGACTCCCGTTCCCCGAGCCCAGCCTACGCGTCTCGGTGCAGCCGCTGCGCCCAAACAGCTTGGGCCCCAGGATCGCACTGCGGGTGCACCCTCCACTGCCACAGCCGCCCGATGACACGCAGTGACTGCAGGTTTGGCGCGTGCCACGTCCTCCCTGCCCTCTGCCTCTCCCACTTGCCCAGAGACGGGCGAGCCTGGCCATCCCCAGCTCTTCAAACCAAGTAAAAGCAAACCAGGTGCTGTGTAAGAAAGCCAACGAACTAAAGTCTGTTCCAGCAGCGAATCGAGCTCTCCACAGCTCTGGCCACCCATCTGAAGCTCACCCATTGCTTCCCTCCCTGGAACCAGCGACACGCTTCTGTCGCCAGCGGCGCCAGACACCTCGCCCCGAAGATGAGCACTTGCTTTCCCTTGCCCACTTCCACAGAGGGCAGCATTAGTGCACTGCCTTGTGACTCCACCTTCGGAGCATACTCCTGCTGCCCCCACGACTCATTTCTCCCCCCAAGACAGCAGTGACCTACAGACCCCATCTGCGTGGCTCCTGACATCATCAGCCACTAATAAAGAGGCAGTAGGGGCATGGGGACTGCTGTCCTAACTCGTAAGCGCAACCTCCGGCTGGGATAACCCCGTGAAAACCTACTCCAGCTTATTAACAGGAGGCATTGCTACAACTCGCAAATTTTGTTTAGTAACTCTCACATAACTTCAAGTGCTCCTGTGCTGTCTGGTGCAGCTCAGTCAGCACCAGCGCTTCCAGGACGCTTGCAAGGCGCAGTCAGACTTGGGACAGTAAGAAGTCAGCGGAGCTGTTTACCTCTCTGATGAGATGGAACATCATCCGGCTGGTTTCAGGGCCGTATTCCCACAGGGTCCAGTGTGATCTTGCGTCTTTCAGGATCACAACGATCACTGGAATTTCTAAAGCTTTCCAAGGATAACCTTTGGTTGCTGCTAGCTTCCACCAAAGAGCAAAACTCTCCCTTCCCAGTCCCTACAGCTGCCCAGATCCAATCTGAACAGAGTCCCTAAATTATTTAGAGCTCAATTATTATACCTGGGTCATTTGGAAAGACTCATTTGTAGTGTCTTCAGTTTGGAGCAGAGGCATGTGGGAGAGATTAATTACCCTACTAGCCCAGGTCCTGTCTAGACTAGGAAATTTGAGGTGTGTCCAGCAGAGGAGCAGCATTTGGCCAGCCAGGTTTCACACCAGGCTCTCTGGCAGACAAACTCCACGTCCTTTCAGGCAACGGGAAGGTACATTGTGTGGGAAATGGGAAAGCATTACACCCTGCATCCCACTGTTGGGACAGCATGAGTCGCTCAAGACGGAGCATGGCCAGCCGCTCGAGCAATGCGGGGAGGGCAGGCTGCTGCATCCGCCTCCTTGCCATCTCACCAGGCACGAGCAGTGTCCTGCCATCCCACAGCCTGCTCCCCCCGACCTTCCTCTCACAGCCTTGAGGCCATTTGTGCCCTTGGCCATGCGAGGAGAAGGGCTGAAGCCTCGCCACGAGTCTGTCACATCAACACCAACACGCGCGAGTCCTCCTGGTCTACAGGTTGCCTCCTGCGTTTGACATCACCCCATCCCGTAGGGTGGCTTTGGTACCCCGATACGACAACCTGGAAACCACAAGCTCAGAGCCACTGCAGCTCTGGGCGCCCGTCAGAGCCAGCCTCACCGCCCCTCGAGCGCGGGCGCTGCACGCCCAAGTACGCTGGCAGCACTCCGCGCCACGGCACGCGCTGCTGCAGGGGCGATCTTCCACGCGCCCCGAGCTCCATCCCTTGGCTGATGACTCCGCACGCTGTAGAGCTCACGTGAAGTCTCGCCCGGGGCCGGTGTGGACACCAACAGGTAAGGACAGGTCTGCTAACTGCTGTTTACGGGAGCGGCCTCAGGCTTTGGCTGGTAGGGACAGGCCTCCTCTCACATTTCACCCAGGGATCCGATCAGAGGGCAGGGCAGGCCACGGACCGCCCCGAGCGACGGGAGAGACAGCGCTTCACCCCCCAGCGTCCCCCCACCGCTGACACGCTCCAGCGCTCGCGCCAGGCGGCTCGCCTCCTCCACCCAACGGCCCGTTCCCCTTCGCTGCTGTCACAACGGCCTCCAGCAGCCCTAAGGGGTGCCACTGTCCCCGGCTGGGGACAGCCGCCGAGGCCCGCGCAGCACGCCCCTCCACGCAGGAGCCGTGCCCGAGCCCCAGCCGCACGGGGCAGCGCTCCCGTGGCTCGGCAGAGGGTGCGGCTCCACCGCAGGCTCTCTCCGGCAGCAGAGCCAGTTTAAGAGGTTCCTACCCCACCCCGTCTCCCCACTGCAGACTGCCACCTCTCCAGTCTCGTCAGGTTTGCTGGAGGCGGGGGACAGCCAGCTCACTAGCCCAGCACAGACAGCAATTTGGATTAGATGCCCCCCCGCCGACTCTTGTCTAGAGCATCATCCCGCATTCCCTGAAGCGGCATCCAGCTCAGGGGCATCAGCTCCCGAGGCAACTGCAGGAGGTTGAAAACCAGCTCTGCCGCTCCGGCTGTCCTACCTGGGAACCACGCCCGAGATAAAGACTGCTGACTTGACAGCATTAGAGACCACGGCTGGCAGGACCGGTCTTTAGGGCAATCGCCATCTCCCGCTACACTCCCCTGAGCCATCCTGAAGTGACACAACACTGCTGCCCTCTCTCCTCACCCTGTGTGATGGCATCGAAAGCTCCCGGCACCGCTCCAGTGATGTGCTGATCCCAACTTGCAACTCATGGGGTTTTGCTAGTCCTAGTTCACAGTAAAGGCCTGGCAGAATCAGCCCCGGAGCAGGCAGGAGGTGAGATTTCCCCACACTTCCCGTGCCCAGGAATACCAAGCACTCCTCTGCAGAAGGACAGGGGGCCGCCAGCCCCGCGGACCCACGCGGGCAGAGCAGCTCCACGCGCGGCGAAGGATGCCACTCCTGCCTCAAACAAGCTCAGGCCCCAGCGTGCCCTCAGCCTCCTCGCGGGGAGCTGAGCAGCTCGCTGCGGCACGGGCTGGGCGAGACCACGCAGTGACAGTCAGCAGAACACTTCCAAGTCTCGTAGAGGAACTACTGCATTGTTAGCGCCAGGGCCAGCCTGTCACCCCAGCCTCGGGACACAATAGAGCATTTCAGCTCCTCCAGTAAGGGGCTACGAACATGCGCCTGCAGCTTACAGAGCCAGCACCTCGCACCAGGCCCTGCAGTGCTGAGGAGCAGCGACACGCACGCAGACTTATCAGAGAAGGACTCTGCAGCCTGGCAAGTCCCTCTGCTCCTCACGGCACGGGCTGGCCCAGCCGAATCTGTACGCGAGGAACACGGCCGCCCCACGCCCTCCCCGCTCACGCGGCACTGTCCACAGGCTGCCTTGCCCCTACCTGTGGCAGCCTCCCGGAGCATGCCAGGACACAGCTTTTTCCACGGCTTAATTGTGGAAGATGACCACAAGAAGATGACCCTCCCAGTGATAATGCTGTGTCCAGGCCAACTCACCCAGGCCTTCAGAATCTTGGGCGCTGTGGACGAAGAGCCTGAGCAAGGAAGCAAGCACAGTTAGAGCACTGCAACCCACCTACCGCGCTGTTACACTGCATAGGGGTGCGTGAACGAGCAGAGGGCCCTTGGACAAGTGCGACTGCATCCAGAGCAAAGGTAAATTTCTCTTCAAAATCTAGATCTTTCACCAAGAAACTCATTCAAAAAAATATATATAGATAAGAGTTTTGTTGAACCAGAGCAAGGTAACGGTGTCACTCAGTAAAAGTGAAACAAAATGCTCGAGACTGTCTCTGCATCCTCAAGGAAACCAGCCTGGTCCTAAGGCCAGGATGACACGCCAAGAGATGCTGTCGGTGTAATTGCCCTGGCACAGCAGATAGCAAGCTCTTGTTGACATCTCGGGCCACATCTAACCGTGCTACTTGCCTATGTAATTAATTCAGCCCCTTCACCACTATAAACTGTTCTGGTCAGGGTTGCTTGGCTGGTAAGACTACTATCACATCTGGATTTTTTTTTTTTTTTAAAATACATTTCTTCTTTTGCTGTCACATCCACATTGATCACCAGTCATACACACGAGAAACACAGCTTACAGCAGCACAAGTGTGTACTGTAGTACCACCTACCTGTTTCCCTACCTAGCAGTTTTAATGTAGGCATATGAAAACTAATTCCCAAGATCAATGCATATGTAAGAGTAGCATCTTCAAATAAATCATAACGAGCACTTTTGCCTTCCTGGATAATTCACCCACAACACCTTGTACTGCAAGGACCAGAAACACCAGCTAAGAGAACAGCTCTTAGGTGAGAGGCGAACAGTTGAGAGCACGCAGCTAGGAAAAAAAACCAAGCATCTCTGAAAGCTCCTTCAACAAGGGAGCTTCATCGACACAGCGAGAGCACAGTGAGCAGGAGGTTCCCAGGAAGAGCGAAGCAGGAGGTGCAAACTAAGCCTCACCTAGCAGGCAGGGGTCATGCCTCCTCCTCCGGGCTGCAGGCCAGCAGGGACAACGCGGACACGAGGCCACAGAAGCCTTGGGGAGCCTCGTCCTCTGCTTGCTGCCCATGTGCCTTCCCAAGCCCCTTAAGCATGCAGCTCATCAGCGTGCAGCCATTTATCCAGCTTAGCATATTCTGCTGGAGTTAAGGCCGTGTACACTCAGGCAGCAACTCCTCCTGCCAATTTTTATTTGTGAGATTATAAGCGTTTTTAAACTGGTAAATTCCTGGTTGCTAGTCCCATTCAACTGCCTTATCTTCGTCCACCCATTTTGAGCTACTTCAGCGGGGTCGATGCAAAGCTAAGACTGTAGTTTAACCAAAACCTGAAGCCTTGCCTCCAAGAGAAGCTCTCCGGCCGCCCTGACTGCTGGCTACAGAAGTGGTCACCTCCAGCACCCCAAGCTTCACACCACAGTTGTGGAAACAAGTGCGTCAGGACGAGGGAGGATTGCTGCTTTTGGCAGTATTGCCAAATTGAAGCACCCACCAAAGCACTTGGGGAAAAACCAGCCAGCTTGAAGCGTCCACAGATGTATCGCAGTTGGCTTTTTTTTAAAGCACTCTCTCAAAAAAGAGAAAAGATTGAAAACCACTTCAAATCAGAGTCACTTCAGCTCCCCAAAGCAGGAAAAGAAGGCTGTCTACAGTAGTATAGATGTCTGTCACCAAACCGTCTCGTACGACAATCCTCTCTGCAAGAAGTACACACGTGGCAGATGTTAAGAAGTCCCAGAAAAGGAGCACACCTTCAGTAACCCAGGTCTGCGGACAAACCACAGCTACCTGTGCAATATCTTTCCTCCACAGGGCCCAGGCCTGGAATACCCGTTTCTGCCCTCAGAGGATTTCCACCTTACAGCTCCCCAGCACCTTGCGCCCGGCAGCAACAGAGGAGCAACGAGAACCACTCACATCTGAGGGCAAAGCTTAACGCAGAGCACCGCGCTGCCTCACAGCGAATGATTTCAGAGCATTAAAGGATAAGGATTTAACTTCGCAGACAGCACCTTGAAGGTGAGGGTGCATGTACCACTGTGACTCAGACAAACCCTGTCACAATCTCAGCTACCACGGAGCCGATTCTTGCCCTTCCTGGAAGGTTTACAACTGCCTCGAACAACGTGACACCGACCTGCAGGAGATGCAGCAGCGTCCCTCCTTTCCCGAGATCTCTGGGAATAGGATCGCAGGCTCCCAGAGCAGCTGCTCCCAGACCAGCAGCCTCACGCAGTCCCCTGAACAGCAGCGCAAACATCAGACGAGCCAGAGCTCCTGACAGGGCCTAACCAGGACCCAAGTTTTGGAACAGCTCCCTCCAAAAGAAAACACCAGAAGACACACGCACAAGCAAATTTGAGCTTGAAGCTGAAGCTGGTTTTCTCAGATTTCACAGAATACTCAAATCAAGTCCAGGACAACATAATGGTAACACACATCATTTCAGCTTCTCTGGTTGTTACAAACACTCGGAGAAAACTTGCTGTGCCAGAAGCTACACAGACACTCATGTTATACTTCTGTCCAGCACCTTCCTGAAGCACCTTATCCAGTCCCAGCTCCCAACGCTCCCCTCTTCCAGAGTTCAGTAGACGAGTGCCCTCCGCGAAGGCAAACTCTGCAACACAGATGGGACACGCAGGCCATCCAACTCACCGCCAGCTGAGCTAATACCTCTGGACAAGCTGCAGCAATCCACCGCAAACGCTTTTTTGGGTTGTTTAAACCTGTTGCCAGTAAAAGCCTTTTCTTTCTTCAATTGAAGAAAACCAAGAACAGGATTTGATTGGTAAGGGCCAATACTGACCAATCTTTGGCTGTAACGGATCCTTTCTTCCTCGGGCTCCATCTCCGACTCTTCTGAAGAGAGTGAGAAGGACACTCCAGGGCTGCTGTCGTCGTCCTCTTCCTCCTTTGAATTCAGAGAGAAACAGTGAAGCAGGTCTCAGGGACACACAACACCTACACCCCTCATTTCTTCACTCATTTTGAGGCTGAATCCAAGCCACTGCGCAGGGCTAGATCAAGCGAGCACAGTGGACAAGTCCACCTCAACTTTAATGCACCCATTCTAACTTTAGGCATGACCTAGGGTAAATGACTTTACCAGCTGTTCTGTAACACGACATGAGCTGCAGGTCCCCGACCAGGAGAAGGCCTCCGCTGTGCACTACTACCGTCGCGAGCGGCAGCTCGACGGGCCCGTGCCGGGGCCAGGAACCAGGCAGGCTGCGCGCCTGCTGTTAAACATTTGACGGCAGCAAGGCAGCAGCCTGGTTTCTCCAAAGTGTGCAAGACTGCGCATTAGAGAACCGGCTCCTCCAAATGACACGATTGCTGTCCTCTGGGTACCCTGTACCGTGGCACTCGGGAGTAGCTGGGCACATGCAGAACATCTCCCTCAAACGGGGAGACACAGGGGATCCTGCACACAGCGCTTCAGCGCGGCTGCGGGTAGGGGACTAACTCCCATCTTGACGAGACCTACACGCTCAACTCTCAAAATCTGCCACCTTGTGACACCATGCCATGCACGGAAAGTCTCCCAAGGTGTCAGGTGGCATCTAAACTTTTTTTTTTTTTAAAGGAACAGAATGAAAACAGCATCTAGGTATCTTACAGCTCTTAATCCCCGTGCCAGCCCTTTGGGCAACGAATCTGCCACGCCGTGTAGTGTTACAGAACCGCTGCTGCGGCGCGGGCAGCGCCTGTTCCATCCCGAGCTCTCCCTTAGTCCTCCGGGAGACGTTTGACAGCAAAGCGCTCCCGTCCCGCCGCCGCTTCCCCCCTGCCGCTGCCAGCACCGCTCGGGACGAGCTGCGCAGCCCAGCCCGAGCCGCTCCGCTACCCTCGCCGAGCTCTGTTTGTAAACACCCGGACGACCGGAGCGAAGCTGAGCGACCCGA
>VXAA01001001.1:183-13822 GCA_013399115.1 Anseranas semipalmata | reverse complement strand
TAATAATAATAATAAAAAAAGGAGGAAGCGGGTTTGCTTAGGTAAAAACAAGTCTGGCGGATCAGGAACGTTTCGCCAGCCCTGCTTCCCACTCGTGCCTCGCTCCCCCGCTGTCTGTGCCTTTGGCGGGGGAGGGAGCCTGGCTTGCGGGTTCCTCAGCACCCGTCACCTGGGGAAGCTGCGGCTTCGCATGGCCCGGGGCTGCGGTCCCCCCGCGGGCCGGTGCTGGCACCAACACCCCCTCCTCCCCGGCCTCCCCCCCCCGCCGGTGCGGCCGGGCTCCCACGCGGGTATTTGGGGTGCTCTCTGGGGTGCCAGGAAAGTTGCGCGTGTGTATTTGTTTATTTTCCCATTGACTCGATTTGATTTTAATCGAGAGCCCTTAGTGCGGTGATGTGAAGGGATGGGAAGGGCTCAAGGCTGGGAAGAGCTCTCTTCGCCTCTGAGGAAAATATCAGACACATCCCACAGAAACAACCGGGCGGAGTACAGGTCTGGTGCGGATGGACAGACATCATCGGGCTGTTGGTGCAACGTGGAGTGTGCATGAAACGTAGCATTTGGCCAATCGGACCTTCGTTCTGCTTCCCATTAAGTGCCAAATCAAAAGGAAAAAATAAAAGTAAAAAAGGAAGAGGCCAGAAAAAGGCAAAAAAAAAAAAAAAAAAAAAAAAAAAAAAAAGAAGGTTTTGAGTGCCCCAAAATGCTGCTTCCCACCGCTGAAGCAGGAGCATCCCAGAGGGAAGTTTGGCGCTGTGCCGCTGCTCAGCCCCGGCCCCGCTCTCGGGACTCCCGAGCCGCCAGGCGAGCGGGCGCGGTAGCGGCGACAACAGCAGCAGCAGCAGGAGCAGAGAGGAGGCTCCTCGCTGCCCGCTCCTTTGAAAACAAACACGGTCTATTTTTGGTCAGGAAACTCCAGGCAGAAGTGGCAAGTAAAGCTTTAACCCATTTGGAAATTCCTTTATGATTTAAAGAGAGAGCCAGGGGGCTTTCATCCTCTCCCTGCCATTGGTTGCGAGAAGGGCAACAAAAGAGGTAAAACGCATTCTCCAACTAACTGGCGAAGCGTTTCATATGCATCAAAGGGAAAGAAAGAGCTAATCCGAAAATGACCACTTTAATGTACACAAAACCGTTGCAAACCCATGGCTACAGCGGCAGAACCGAGGGGGATTTTTAACTCTCCACCACAACAAAAACCTACACTTAATGTCATAATAACAGATATTAAACAAAGGGGAATGAAAGGATCTCACGCTGGTTTTTCTGCATTCTTGAGCCTAATTAAAAATATACAGAAAGAAGACATAGTTTGGGTCAAAATGGCATGAGAGCCGCCTTGTGCCAGCGCAGGGGCTGCAATTATCAGCTTAGAGGCCAGACCGAGAGGGCTTGCTCGCTCTCCGGCTCCATGGGAGCCGCAAGCCGGGCGCGGGGCGGGGGACAGGGCACCTTGTCCTACCCCCGGCCAGCAGCGCGACAGCAAAGGGGGGATAAAGCAAGCGCGGCAGAGCCCCGCCGGCCTTTTTTTATTATTATTTTTTTCCTTTTGCTCTTGGAGGCCGCTTGGACAGCCCTTCCATTCAGATGGAGCCGGGGTGTTTACCTAGCGTCAGGTGGTGACTCCGCTCCTGCCCCTGGGGCCGCAAGGGGACGCCTGGGGTGGGCGACAAGTGCCCTGCATGACAATTACTCCCCGGGGAGAAAATACCGGCACAGAAGGGACCTTCTCCAAAACTGGAGGCCAGGAGCTGGAGCCAGACACATTCAAATGCGAGATAAGGCACATGCCGGCGATTAACCACTTGAATAAGCTACTGAGGGCAGCAGCGGTCCTGTCCCTTGCTGTATTTTGGCAGAGTGGATGCTCCCGCAGATGTGGCTTAGTCTAATCCAAGGGATCAGGCTCCATACAGAGGCAACGAGGTACAGCTCCATGGCCTGCGGTTTGCAGGAGGTCGGGTGAGGCCCTTCCAGCCGTGACTCACGAGTGACTTCAAGACTTTTGGATTTCACCCCTGATTAATAACCACAGTGTCGTTTGGCTCGTGTTACTGATGTTTTGGAGTAGGCAAACTTTGTCTCTTCCCTCACTTGTACGTAGGGCAGTCTCTTTAATTAATGCTTGCTTATTTTACTTCCAGGGGAGCCAAACTCTACGAGGTGTCGAGAAGACAGGTCTGCTGTGAAGAGTCACCAGCAGACCCTCTCTCATCTTTGCAGAAGACTTTTACAGTTCCTGTGAGCATCCTGGGCTGCACCCAAGGTATTGCCATTCACCAGCGATGGGAAGGGCTCTTTCAGTTAGAGCAGTGAGGAGACCTACGGATGGTGCTCCCACCCTTGGAGATGGGATAAAACTGGAAACCGAGGGAAGTCAAAACAGAGGGTCAGGGGAGCAGTGGTCCTTGTATCCCACAGCACTCACACCTGAGCTCGAAGTCCCATTTACCTGCCTCCCAGAGCTGGTCTGAGGAACAACTAGGAGCTCCTCAAAGAACTGAATATATGCTTCAGCGTATAAAGAAGCAGCAGAGAGCACCCCCCAGTCTTGCTACCAGCAGGCCACGGGTGGCCTGATGGATCCTGAGTCCTTTAGCTGTTTTCTTCATGCAGAAAGTCCTCTCATGGTCCTCCAAACAGGCCGGTGCCTGGTTGTCTGTGCCTCATCCTCAGAGGCTTCTGCTGCCCAGGTCGTCCTGTTCTTGCAGTCGGTCCTACAGGGAGAACAGGGGTCTTTCCAGCTTCCCTGGCAAAGCCTGCCTAACCCGAGGGCCTTTGCAAGAGGCCCAGGAAAGCTTCCCCTGTAATTGTAGGGTGCTCAGCTCAGGCTGCATGTGCAGTGCAATTATCTTTTACCAACACAGTGACTCCTGCTGACCCTGCAGCACAGCTGCCTTGCTGGAGCAAAAGGTTAAGTATTAATTACTGCCTGTAAATCCAAGAGGTCTTCTCCAGACTGCATCACTAACACTTCCGAGACTGGCTTTATACTGAGCTTTTTGAGTAAAAGCTGACAGACGGCGATTTCAGCTCACATCACTCCTCAGCCTGTAAAATCATAAATGAGGGAGAGGAATACCTGATATTTCAGGGCTTGAGCTGGGGCTCTCTGCCTTCCGCTTTCTTTATGGCTTTGGAGTGACACCTACGCTGCGGTGTTTGAAACATTTATGTGCTGTTTTTGGTGAACACCTGCAGAGAAATCCCACTCCCCTTTGCAGGGGACACTCACAGGACTGGAGAGAGAGGGACGAGAAAGCTCATTTTCCCTCTGCAGGTGTAGGCTCCCGCTACTTAACGCTGCAGTCATCTTTGGCTAGGGCACCCAGGGGATGTGAGCCCCGATGCTTAGCATCGCAGGGGTGCTGCTCAGCCGCTCCGCATCCCTTTGGGGTGCGTGGTTTCCTGTACTAGGCTATTGAAGGTATCACTACCAGGTCTCGCGAGGGGAGCAGTCCTGCTTCAGACAGGGCTTCGCGATCCACTGCGAGGCGGCTCTGACACAGTGGTGGCTCTCTTTGTGGTAGGGTGCCCAAGAGACTTATGAGCTGAGCAGGATGCTATGAGGATGCCCAAAGCACCCTGCCCGTCTCCTAAAGGTAGGCTTTTACCTGCAGCTCACAGAATATTGATTTTGGAGGTTTGTTTCCTTAGTTCCCTTTGTATGAGACACAATGTGCGTTGGTGTGGCTGGAGTCCTCGTCGGGACAAGTACATCAAAAACAGCAATGGACAGATGGATTTTAAAATAAAAATGATTCTGTGCAGCAGCAGCTTTGTACACAATTCTTTCCTGGAGAGAGGGTCTTAACTAGCTATCCTATTGTAAAGCCAGTTGGACTCTAGAGATAAAAACAACAGGAGGAATTTGAATCTAATAATAAAATTATCATCATCATCACCAAAGGAAATGGTAATGACAGCCAGAAGGAGCTTGACCATCTCTCCCAGGCTAATAAAATAATCTTCTTGTTCGCCTTGCTCATATCTGATAGTGTCTAATTGCCATGCCAGTTGCAGTCCTATTGCCAGTATAATTTTGAAGCGATTTACTGTTCGTCTGTAAAAATTTGTCCTCAAATGTGAGTCTTGGTTTATACATTCTTCACCGGGAAGTGCCAATTTTCTTAACCAAAGTTATACAAAACAATCGGTTAAGCCATAAAAATAAACAGTGATGCATTTAGGGCCAAAACATGTCAGGATTTCACTCTTATGGGTGTGAGCACTCACGGCGTGTTCTGCATGGGCACGTTTTCTCATGCACCTCTTGGCCAGCTTGGTGGCTTGATGGATGTGCTGGGATGGGGATAGAGGGGAGGGTGGTGGGGAGACTGGGAACCAGACTGGGGCCTGGGAGACCTACACTCTCTTCTGTCCCTCCTGTAAGATAAGAGAGGATAGGTGGGAGGAGGTGGGATCGCAGCTGCGTACGCACGTACCATGCTTTTTGTGGTCTGTTTGAGGAATGTTCCTACAACATAATTGCAGGCTCTTGGCATGTCAGAGGAACGAAAGGCACCACATCCCTTCTGTAGTCGACAAGTTCGTTCTTCACATTTTTCAAGTACAGAGGTGCTGGGATTAAATTCATGAGCCTGTGCCCGGTTCTTCTGCACTGAGAGCAATGGGAAACAGCTAGGTGTCTCTCTGCACTTTCAGGTGCTTCAGCGCTTTAAAAATCTGATCCCTGTGTGTCCGTGTCCTTGTCTTAAAATAGGCCTAACTGCCTTGGAAGCAGTTGGAAATATTACCACAAACACTCGCTGGCCTGTTTCTAAGTATAAGTTAGAAAATACAGGCAAAAAGGATACTGTGAGTCCATGCTGCGCTTGCCAGGGGAGCATCTAGTAACGCCAGCTGGAGAGCTGAACCCTGCCGGTAGTGATACATGGGATTGTTTGAGCCCACTGAGCCTGGGGGGACCGCTAACACCAGGAAAGCTGCTCCCATGCCCCAACGTTTGGAGACCTGGGCACAGAGGTGAGGCTGCCGAGGCACCGCGGCATCCCTCGCACCCCTAGCAAAGGATTCCGCTGCTCTGCAGGTTTTTACTGACAAAATGCACGAGGAGGAAAATTCTCAAGGAGAGGAAGCAAACCCCCCAACCCTGCTTATAAACAATGCCAAGGTTTAAACCCAAAGTGACAGGGAGCTCACATTTTAAGCTGGGCCTGTGTCCTGGATTCACCCTGTTGAGCGAGAAAGCAGTACTGTCACTTCAGATTCCCTGCTTGCTGTGGCACTGGCAGTGTCCAGGGTGGGAATGGTTGCACGCATCTGGAGCTGCGTTTCTTCAGCGACAGAGTTGCTTTTCTCTGGCTGCTCCTCCAATGGGTTATTTGTCCCTGAACTCAATGGTCTCCACCAGAGCCAGCCTCTGAGATTCGATACGAATCTCGCCGGAATCATCATTCCTGGTGGCTTTTTCTGTAGGGTCCCCTGAGTGATGGACAGACCTGTGGCTCCTCAGTCATTGCCCTTCGTCCTGTCCCCAAGAGCCTCCCGTGAACTTCCACAAAAGGACTCTGAGCACAGCTGAGCAGCGTGATACATCTTGGCATCCCTGCCTAGGCCTCTTCAAAATGTGCTTCCCCTTGTTCATAGCAATCAGGCCATTCCTGATGATGGTTCAGCAATGCCTCCCAGGCAAGCGAGGGCACGATCGGCCCTCCTTCTCCAAATTTTGTTGCGAGTGAGTCAGATAAGTCAGCTAGGCAAGGAGAGGCTCTGCGAGCCAGGGGAGAGCAGAGGCCGCTGCTGTCCCTCACAGCCCTGCGTGGAGAGGGAAGATGGCTCCTGCAGCCGCGTGCCAGCCAGCCCCGGTGCTGCTGGGGCGCGGGAGGGTTTGTTGCCAGCACCCTGGCACCCGAGACCACAGCACCTGGGGCACGAGGCCACAACTGATGGACTCTGAATTTAGGGATTTTCATGGCTCTGCTTTTCTGTAGAAGCAGAGCTGTTGTTGCATCCAGCTGTACCTTCCGAAACAGCATAGGTATCTGGAGGTACAGCCATGTGTTAGCAACAGCGTGATGAAATCCAGGAGCGACTCTTCTGTCAGTTATCATAAAATGGCCACCAGGGTAGGAACGAGTTTTTATTTTAAGGGCAAACAAAGAAAAAAGTATGTCTCTTTCCATTGTTAGTTGGTGTTTCAGCAATCCATTCATTTTTCAAAAGGAATCCTGTTAGGATCCAGGCTTAATTTTACTCACTGGTAAGTACAGGACAGGAAATGGTACCAAATGCAAACGGGGAAAAAAAGGAAGGGGTTTTCCACGATTACTTACTTTTGAGGTAGCAGAAAGCACACTTATTCTATCCTCTCCAAAACAAAGAATGCTCTAACTAATTTTTAGGTGGTAAGTGGACACTGAGATACTCGATTAACCGTAGTCATGGTCTAGCATGCTGGTGCTCCTCCTCCTCCTGTCACAGCACTACGTCCTAGACATGAGAGCTGATCAACCTCAGCGCTGCCAGGGCTGGCAAAGACAGAAGCAATTTCCCTCAGCAATGTATGGCCCACAGACCCCACCCTGCCGGCTCACCCCTAAATTAGCCTCTATTTGGGGCAGTTCTCGTTGCCAGGAAAAGGCCTTGGGATCAGGCCATCTGGGATCTGGGGCAGCCTTGAGCGGAGGAAGCGGGAGCGTTTGCTGTTTTGCCCTGCAGCAGGGCGATGCCGGCAGGAACGGCAGCTGCACGAGTGCTTTGTGCTCGCAGTGCCCGGCACCTCTGGCTCAGGCGCGTGGGACAGTGCTGGTGTTGCCCTCTGCAGAGAGGGGAATCAAAGCACCGGGTTGTTAAGGGAGCTGGTCAAGGCCAAACATCGCGCCGCATACAGAGCTGGGAAGAAATGCAAGCCTCTTGCCTTTCAAACACTGGTGTAAACCACCCTACCCCCCTGCAGGGCGGTATAGGATTTCCAGTGCGCTGGGGAAAATAAGCATGGTATAGACATATAGAATAAAGGAAAGATGTGAAAGAGTTTGCACGAGACTGTGGCTTTTCAGGAAGCTAACTACATGCGCCTTGTAATTGCTTTTTTAGATTATTGGGTGCAGAGAAGGGTTTGGCCTGTTTCCATGTATGGGAATCATGAGTAAAACTTGCTTTAACTAAATCCCACCAACATGCCATCCCTGTGTGCTTTTACTGCTGGTATCAAGAGGTAGACTGCAGCTATGAGCTCAGCGCTCAAGACATGCAGAAGTTTAATATAAGGATATTGCAAAAGCAGAAGACGAGAATAGAGGTTTTCCATTCAACTTTAACTCCGGCTTGCCGTGTGAATTTGCAGTGCCTAGCTGGTGGGGAGTGTGTTTCTTTTGCACTGCTTGCCTTTTAAGGATGTAATTAAAATAAGACCATAAAACACCTTGTGCTTTATTCCAAAGTCACCTAGTAGTCAAAATAGTGAGAATACGCTGGGGAGTGGCAGCCTTGCCCGCTGTGACAATCTCCCACCACAGCAGTGCTTGCACTAACCTCTTCACAGCACGCGCATGAAACCTTCCCTTGTCCAGTGTTGGGGATGTAAGAAATGCTTTATTAGCACCCAGATAAATTAAAATGCCTGCACAAGCCCTGCGAAGGACAGCCTATGTTGAGCATCTCCTCAGCAGCTCTGCCTCTGCCCCTGGTGGAGTGACGTCCCCTTGGGGATGTCTGTGGCAGCCCCCATCACCACCAGTGAACCCCATGGGGCTCCAGGGGAAGGAGAAAAAACAACCAGGGCCGAAAGTTAACTCTGCAGCATTATCATAAAAAGTATACGTGCACAAGGGGCTATTCTCTTGGCTGCGTTTATGTGGCTCGCCGGTTAGTGCTAATAGCAGCTACGCTTGTACGTCCCGCAGTGGGAACAAGCCTCTTAGTGAATAATGTAGTGTTAAATTCTGGGTAAGACATCAAAGTGCCAGTAAAACCAGTGCTATAAGATTACCTCTGGCAGCTCCAGCTTGTGACCGAGCTATTTTTAATATTATAAAATCTGTTGCTCCCCTCCCATGAATAGGCATACTGTATTTTGCTCTTTCAAGTTGGAACATGCCTTCGTGAATTTCTTTCTCTCTTGCTTTCTCTTTTTTTTGGTTGTCTTGGTACTCTCCGCTGTCCTCTCCAGAGGAAGGTAAAACTGAGGGCTCAAGGATTCAGGGCAATGAAGACCCTCACATTTTAACTCACAGGAGAGACCCTCATACTAATCTTCGAGGGCGGGCTGGGCATTTGCTGTAAACCAACAGCAACAGCGTGCCTAGGTATGATTGCACATATGGTACCTACAAAATATCATGTGCTTCTTGATCTGGGACCTCAGCAGTACCTCAGCATACGGAGAACATAAGAACCACAAGAAAAGGCCATGGGAACAGGAAAAGGCCCGTTTAATTCCACCTTCCTGCTTTTTCATCCTCCTCCCCCATCCCCTCCTTCTCCAGCAACAAATGGAGGTGTCTGGGCAACTCATTTACATGCTTTGCTTCGACTGCCTACTCCGGTAATTTATTCCATATGTTTATTGCCCTTTGTGCGCAATACTCCTGCCTGTGTTCCCTATTTGCTTATAATTTCCTAATTTTTCAGGTCCTACCTCCTGTTTTTTTTTTTTTGTCTTTTTTGAACCTGCTCACCCATGTGTGATCTCGGTTAAATTTCTGCTTAAAGCAAAGTTAGCAGCCGGTGCTACTTGCAGACTTGGTGAAGCAGTGCCTTGTTCAGGGGGACTATGCTGAGGCTGCAGACAGGATGGGACCTACTGGGAGATGCAATTAGTACCAGCCCTGCTTCGACGAGTCAGCGCTCCCCTTCTCCTCTGCTGTTTCGGGAGCCACAGCTTTCCAGAACGGGCCCATAAGGAGAGGAAGTATCAAGGCACCTCTCAGTACATGGCTGGGTTTAACAAAGCACTGAGCTGCGTGAAGCAGCTCCGGCTTGATGGGGAAAAGCTCCGAGTCTGAGAGGGTGATTTTGAGCCTGAGATTTGTTTTCTGAAGTATCAGCTGTGCTGTTTTTCAAGGAAACAGTGGCACTTGCCACTGCTGCAGTTCTGTTACACCCTGTTGCTCGTCCATGAGTTCTTGTTGAGTTCTTGCAGCATTCACGTGGCATCTCCTGGACAAGGAGCTGCTGCCGAACTTGGTCAGCACTGCCTGCAATGCAACCTCTCTTCCTAATGGCTGCTGGGGGAACTTTGGTTATTTTTTACTATGGCAAAACAAGCAGTACATTTTGTGTGTGTGTGTTTGTGGGAGCATGTTAGAGAATTTCTATTTAGTTTCTTAGATGTCATCCTTGTTTTTCTCCCCAGTGATGCAAGAGTGCAAGTCTTTGTGGTTCTTTGTTTCTTGTTGGCTTCAGTGACTATATCTCCAAAGAGATGGAAATGATTGCTTCAGTCATGGATGAATTCTTTATGCAGAAAGACACTTAAACTTGTACTCAGCTTTAACCTTGGGAGTTATGTTTGACTGTGGATCAGCCCCACAGATTCTGGATGTGCATCCAGTGTTGGGTAACCTCTTCATAGATTTCTCTTATATCTATAACTATGTCTAGGTCTATATCAGGATCTAGATCTTTTCAATGTGTCACTCCCAAAGATGCAGTATGGCACACAAATAGATAATAAATACACACGCATGTATATAAAACCAAAGTGTGCAAATGTAATTTGCTGGAGAATCCTGACTGTAAAAAGTCTTGCAGAAACCTATGTGTGCCTAAATACCAAGTACTAGTAAGTCCCAAGACATATTCTGTGTCATTATTTCCATATCCATGTTATTATTTCTAACCGCCATGCAATACTTTTAACTGTGATTCATGTTTTCCTACCTGGGATGGAAATGCATCCTCCTTGCACATCACTATGTGGCATCTGTGAAGAATAGTCTCCACAACATCGCTATGGGTTTTGGGTCAGAGAGCGCATCTCTGCAATAGTCCCATTGCCTCTGATTTGACCTTAAACCCCCCTGAGGAGAAGGAAGGTATTTTGTGATCATGGGGTAAGAATTTTACGTACACAGGATGTCAAGCTTTGCCTTCCAACAGATGACAGCAGCTCTCACCAGAGGCATCACCTGTGCCCAGGGACTGATCCTTTGGGGGAGATTTTTGTTAAAAGGGGCCCAAGCGGCGTGCACATGTAAAAACAAATACTCTGGGTGTGTAAGACATGGGGAGAGGTGTGTGTGGGATGCATTTTGCTTTTGCGAAGGCTCGGGTTAGCAAGGCTGCCCTTGTGCCATCCCACCCTTCTGGAGGGGCTGTGCATCCTGCGCGAGGCTGCTCCTGGGCACAGGGGAGCATCCTGGGACGCAGCCTGTCCTGGCCAGGTTTTTCTGGTCTATGCAGGGGAAAATCTGACCTGCCCTTTAGATGTTTTGTCTGCAGACCCACCTTGGTAATTTTTCCTTTACTTTATTTAACATGTCAAATTGAGGCTAAGGTTTTCACTCTCCTGGTTTTTAACAGTTACTGATTTTACCACGTTTGGTTTGGCAGTTAAAAAAATCAACAGAAGGATTACATTTCAATGGCACAACACCCTAATCCTCAGGCAAATGATTTGTCCAAGCTTAATATGAAGTACTTAGGATGTATTGTTTGATGTAAACACTAGTTCTAATAAAATGGTGCCTGAGGTACAGTTCTTCAACTTGTAATACCCTATTTGTGTTGGCCTGTACACATTGGATTTGAAACCATTATGATAAAATATATCCTCTTTAGCCTGATAAAAAAAAATCACAGCATAGGGCCTCCTCTCCAAGGGAGGACACAGAACGCAGCCGGGAGTCTCCCGCGCACGCAGCGAGCCATGTTAGGGTCAGCTAGGATTGTGCCCCGTCATCCACAGGGTATTTCTAGGGCAGAAACAAGCTCCGTCCAATATATTTTTCCCTTCTAAGATGCATACAGGGCAATCCCCGCAATGCTCAGCAGGCAGGACAAGGCAGTAGGTGTGTGCTTAGGGCTGGGGCTGGAGTGGTGGGGCTGAAGGGAAGCAGGTCCCCACATCCCCATGCTGCACCCCACGTCTCCTGCCCCGTCTCGATACACGGGGCAGGGAGCGTGTTTGGTGTGCCAAGACGTTGCATTCGCCTTGCCACCTCATTAATACACAAGTGACAGAAAGTCACCTCCAGCCACCTCCCCTGCTGCTTGCACTACCTGGTGCCTCTGAAAGGTTTTCACAGAAATAGCAGAAAATGCGCTGTTCTGGCAGGGTTGTGGCAGTGTGGCTCAATGATGACTGAATGTGTTTTGGGAGTAAATATCAGCATTTTGGGTGAGCTTCCTCATTCTCACCGAGCTATGGCTTGTTCAAAATAACACTGTCTTTACATCAGTCTTCAAAGACTTTTTAAAAAATGAGGCATGAGTGATGAGGGCAGAGACATCTCATTTGACATGGAGGTTTTGGGTTTGATGGGAGAGGAAAGGTACCCTACACCTTGCTCAGAACATTTCTGTTTTCCCCAAGGAAAATTAGAAACATTAGTAGTGTAACGAGAAAACATTCAGCTTTCTTGCTTAATGCCTTGAGTTAGCTTGTGGGACAAGCTAATGAAATTGGAGCATGATCAGATATTTCATTTGCCAGGGCTCAGTGCCTATTGCCTCATGCATCAGACCATGAGGGACTGGGTAAGCCAGCCCAGGCTCTGTAGAGAGCATGGTAGAAAAAGCCACCCAAAGCTACAGGGGCTGACTGCTCCTAACTCACTGTGTGGGCTGAGACAGGTAAAAAAAGAGAAGGAAAAAGCTAACTCCCCACACCGGCTCTAGGCAGACCCAGAAGATGAACAGACTTCTGCTGGGGAGGAGCTGGGGGGCTGAAAAATGCAAATAGCACCCAGCCCTCCTCCCCTTTCTGGAGTTTTGCTTCACTACCAGCTTTCCAGTGAAAACTGAAAAGTGGGTGTCAAAATTCAAGAAACATCAAATCCCGTGTGCTGGTGGCCATGCCCCTGCCACCATCACTACCGCTTCTTGCTCCAGCGACCACGTGCCCGTGGTTGGAGGTCCTGCTCCCGAGCTGTGACCCAGGTTTGCGGGTTGCAACCTCTCTGTGTACCTGCTCAGGCATTTTTAAAGCCAGCACAGCAACACTTAGCCCCAGACCTCGTAGGGAATTACGCACAGAGGCTGATCAGATAAAAACTGTGCCTTCCACTCCAGGAGCAGGGGCTGAAATTACACCCGGTAATTATAATGTAGTTAACCTGTGACTGCGTTTGGTGTTTTTTTTTCCTTCAAGCCAATTATTACCAAAACTGTAAACTCAGTATGACTGAGTTGTTTATCGCTGTCCTGAGAGGAAATTGTCATTTGGTTTCACACTCCTCAGAAGCCAGGTACACTGCTTACCTTACATTCACACTGCCGTTAAGATAACGTTATTATTAATACCACTATTTTTCCTGTGTAAATGCAATGTCATTGGTATTAATAATATTTAGTTCAACTCCTCACTTCCTTAGGAGGAATCAAAGCCCAGAGTTATTATTAAGTGTGCAACTGGATAATAAGCAGTTTGTCCCAGCAAAATTAAAGCCTTTACAGCGGGGTGGCAATAGACCGTGGGAGCCTTGCCTGCTCGCTGAAGCTGCAGTGTGCAAGTGTGCGTGCGCACACTAAGCTGCCAATGTCACAGGGGAAAACCAGCATTTGGCCCTATGGATGAAACAGTTTGCTTGATTCCTCAAACTATTTTGCCTGGGCTATCCTTTTATTTTGCTCTTTGAGAGGTTATCTTGCCTGCATAGGTATAAACCTTGTTCTGGACCTGGTCCTCTCTTTTCTCCCTCCATCCAATTTTTTAAAACTCCTCAATCTGCAGAGAAAGGGGTCTGCTGTTTGTTTATTATAGAAGTAACCCACATGACACAAGTTTAGGAAAACATTAATTCTTGCTAATTCACATTTTTCAGCCTTTCCAAACGTAACATTTTATTCCCCAAAGCCTTCACTTGCAATCTCCCGTAATCAGCCAGAGATACCCCTTCCCCCATGTCATCAGATATGTAAACACATTTTTCTCTTCCACGCTGTTCAAAACCCATCTATGTTGCTCTCGGTAGCTGCACGCTTGCCTGTGCTTCCTCATACAGAAACCAGCTCCGGCTCCACAGCCATTTGCGCCCCAAAACGCCCAGGCTGAGCGCAGCGCTCTGCGCGGGGCTCATCAACCAAGTGCTCCTCTCCTGCCACTGTGCTGACTCCTCGCAGACCCAGCAGTGGGCAGAATGTGATCAGGGAAGATCACATCGATAGATGCATCTCACCAGGAGCCTCCACGTAATGAACACCACCACAGTTCGTAGCCTTGAGTTGGAGCGCACTTGAGAAACAGTTTGGGGCTATCGCTTTCCGCTCTTGACGTGGATCAAACTGATCACCACTGGGCCGACTTTGGGTATTACCGACTTCATCATGCTAACAAGGGAAAAATGGATGAGTTTTCTTTAATACGAACTACATTTTTGCAATACGTGCAGAAGGAGCATACTGTCGTGCTGCCATCACCCAAACTGCCCCATTTCTTTGTCCACGGCACAGCTTCTCTACGCCCTCGCCCCCGGCGGCACGGGAACGAGAGGCGGGACGGCTGCCCCCCGGC
>VXAA01001000.1:0-41393 GCA_013399115.1 Anseranas semipalmata | reverse complement strand
AATAATTTAATTAATAATTTAATGTTTACCGTTCATATTACTTAAGGTTTTTCATATTAAGCAACATTTTTATTTGTAGAGAAATCCAGTTTCACTATTCCGTTGCAGAGCAATTTTGGATGTTCTCAATAGTGTTAAATCTAATGATCCATGCTTTCCACTTTTTTTTTTTTTTTTTTAAAGAAATATCTACTACTGATCAGGGGAGCTGTAAAATTGTAACAGCCTGCAGTGTGCAGTGTGCCACTCCTGGTCCTCAGCTTCTGACAGCCCGACTGGTGGCCCTGCTTGGCAGGGGGTTGGACTCCATCTCCAGAAGTCCCTTCCCACCTCAACCATTCTGTGAGCGTGACTGCCTGGGAGGTCCAGGACAAGGGGCTAACCCCAGCATCCTGGGGCAGAGGAACACGCGCACAGCAGGAGGAGTTGATATCGCCAAGTGTAAGAGTGGAGCTCTACAGAGGAGCTCCCCAGAGGATTCAGAAGTTCACTCAGTCCTGGGGACGTGCATTCAACCCTGAACAGTTTGCAGACCTTAGCTACTGCCATTAGCACACATGCATCTCCTAGAGACACCTAAACACCCTTCCCATTCTAGCAGGTCTTCAAAGTGCACAAATGGGGGTGCCACACCATCTGTCAGAGCCAGAACACGCCCATGAGCCAGCCAGGAGGGCTGCACAGCCAGCCTCCACGAGCTCAGCACCACAGGGCTCCCCTCACATCAGCTGCACCCTGCCCTGGAAGCCACGTCCTTTCTTAAAAGGTGTGGCCACTCTCACAGCCCTTCCGTACAGAATTCCTGCAATCTGTACAGTTTGGAAACCTTGTGTACTAAAGAAAATTAAATGATTGCTTCCAAGCATCTTCGATATCTTTTAATCAATTAGAGGGGAAGAACTTTAGTAGCAAAATAAGAGAAGCTGTAATTCTTCACTATTTCCTGCCCATGGCATTCATTACAGCTATAGAGGAAATGACTACATAGAACATGTTTATACAGTGATACATAATCCATGCCCTTTGATCTGGTACAGGCATTACATTACTTTCACATATATTACATACATTTGCTTTCCAAAGTAACATTAAAAAAATGTTTACTTGCAAGGGCTCTTCTGAAGTTAAACTGGTATGAATAGGCAATTAAAGTTCAGAAACATCAGATGTAATTAAAAACACTTCTAAGTAGTTTTGTACATGGTTAAGTGATTCTCACCATATGAACTTTAAAACTATTGTGCATAATAAAGAATAATTCTGAAAGAAGCACAAGGTTTGACTCCATCAGTCAGGGTTTTTGTAAATGCGTACTTTAGAACCAACTGTCCTGATAGCAAAGGTGTTTTTTGTTTTGTTTCTGTCCCCATCACCAGACGTGACAGGATTTAGAGAAACACTTAACCACATTTGAAAAAAACACCTGACATTTTTATCAAGTCAATTCTATACAAATGTTATTCAAAAATTCTAGGACCAAACAGTGAACTTAGCTTGGATTCTGAAACGACAGTCAACTCAAGAGCTGGCTAGACCAAATCCTCAAACCCAGACACTGTTTAGCTCTGGCAAAAACTTATTTTCTCCCAGTTCTGTTGTTCATGTTATTCCGTGTAATTCATCAATAGCAAGCTCCAACACATATATCAGGTTTCAATTAAAGATTCATAGGAGGACAGAAGTGTCTGCAGATTTTTTTTTTTTTTTTTAGATTAAATCAACTTCTTTAAATGTGTAAATTTCCCTCTACTCCGTAGGAAAAGATGTATTTGATTTTATTTAAAAAAATCGCAGCAGCAACAGATAATTGTGAAGTTGCCTGCTACCACTCTTTCAGAACTTTTCCCTCCAACTTCAATTTATGGAGACAAAAAAATTAAAAGAATTAAAGCAGGGTTATTTATTTGAAGTTGAAGCACTGCTGTCAAAAACATTCTCAAACATCAAGATTGATGATTACACACCATTTGTGTTTAAGTCAGATATATGAAATGCCAAAAAAGAAATCTAAAAGAGTAACACACCTCTAGTGAGTTCAGTAGCCACGAGGACATCACACACTGGGTGAAGTCCTGATCATTGAGCATTAGCAGTTGCTTGTTCAGAGTGCGGCTCCTGAAGGAGTCCGATGTTACTATTTGATTATTGCATATTTCCACATGTTTAAATAACTCTCTTGAGAAAATCGTTGCAAAGATAACGCTCTCCAGAAGACTGTATATAAGGCACTACCTTTTCTGGTATTTTATGAGGAAGCCAAATGACAAAAAAAGTTGACATGTCAAAGATAATGTGGCACACCAATGACTGGGAGCAGAGCATGGGAGTCCTAACTACCTCCTGATTAAAAATTACTTACCATCTGTTGAGCTCAAGAGTGAAATTAAAAAAAAATAGCATGTGCTTCCAATAGTCCTTCAAAACTAAGCCTCTGCTCCAACAATAGCCTTTATTTTACAGATGTAACTATGGGCATTTGCAAATGAGTCACAAAGTCTAGTTTTGCCAAGGCAGATGTTCATTTGCACCAAAATGTGTCTTTAAAGGGGATGTATTTTGACTGGAATTTAAAATATATATATATACCCAAAAATGCAGTACTACAGAGCTGCTGTTACCAGAACTTCATTTTATAACATTCTCAAATTTAAATTACACCACATACTGCTGTAAAGATGCTGTTCTATTACTACTGTTCTCAGTGTGTTCTTTTATTTTACATATTTCTCCATTTGTCCATAGAAATCCATTTTGTAAAACACATTGGCAGACTTCTAAAACGTGATTTATGGTACCATTTAAGCTCTTATCACTTGCTATTCATCCTTCCAGCTACATGATTCTTATGGGCTACAAAACACTAAGCATCTCAGCAAAGCAAACTTTTTTAGTTTGTGGGGGTTCATTATTTTTCAGACAATATTTTTTACTGGTCCATTTATTAATATAACAAAGTACATCTACAAATGATCTCCTAATTCCTTGTTATTTATCAGCATGGCAAAACCTTAAGCTTTAATCTTGGAAAAAAATACAACCACCTTAGCTTTAAGCATGAAAGTAGCTTCCAATTCTCTCTGAAGACTTACAGAACTGTAAACTAATTAGGTTCTTTTTTTCTGTCACAATGAGAAGTGACAGTTGCTACTGCAAATTTGTACAGCCAGCAAAAGCAGACAAGTTTTTCGAAATAACCCTTCCCTAGGCCCCAGCTCTGTATACCAGAGAGCAGTTTTGCTTTTTCTACCCATATCAGATAGCTTAATTAACAACATTCCATGCCTCTTCAAACTTTTCCTTGTTTTCATGCATGGGCCACTGTAGCCAAAACAAGACCATTACTGCTTTTCTACCAGATCAACCAGATGAATTCCACGGACTCCGACAATGCTAACTAGCAAAGTGTCCAGCAGACAGCACACCCCCAGCATAACCTTTCTAAAATGCAAACAGACAAGTTAGTTGAGAGTAATTATTACACATACAAAGCTCTGACCTCAATATCGAAAGGCTGACCAAGGGCAAAATACAGGTTTTCAAGTACTTCCAAGTCTAGTGACATATAAACGAGATAGCAACTCACCACACCAAGAGTCGCTGTACCAATTAAAAGTCTTTCTTCTGTTCAATCACACTCATTATACGGAACCCTCTAAAAATACAGCCTATGACCTGCTCTGTCAAACACAGGACCTGAAGGTACAGAGTGTAAAAGCAAAGTGGAACCTTCCTGATGAGGACCCTGCACACTGGAATTAGAGATGACACAAAGCTTCTGTAGGAGTTACGGGAGTTAATTCAAATAATTGAGCATGATGGTCTGCTATCATTTCAAACTAATATTAGTGAGACGTTAGAAGACAACTCCAACTGTACCTGCAAGAAAATCAGTTTGGCTCACAGGGAAAAAAACTAATTACAAAACTGTGTGATTGCTAAAGTCTCTCTCCCTCTGATTTTTTCATGTAGGTATCATGCAGTCATAAAATTCTATAAACAAACATTGCAAACCTTATTTGCTGAGTTACAACAAACTGAACTAGCACATTGTTTACAAATCATTTACTTAAAAGCAAACAAAATTGTTAGGGGCATCATAAATCAGTCACATAAATGTTATACTAATCAAGCGTAAACAAACATGAGAGCAAGTTGAAGGTATAACTGGGAATTTGAAAAGCCTTGTTTCCATTTAAATATTACTTTTGACATAAATAGCTAATCAAAATATTAAAATAAGCAGTAATAATGGTCACCAGCCAACACTTCGTTTTAACAGTTTTACCTTTGGGCAGCCACTGAAAGCCACTGTCAAGCAAGCACATCATCTGTTTCGTAGCAGCTGCCACTCGGTGTCTAACCCCTTTCTTCTGGGCACAGAATACAAGACAACCGTAACTTATACATACCTTAAATTGCAATACTTTTTCATCAAATACAAATCGAGTTTTCCAAGATAACAAAGACTCAAAAGTTTGGATGAAGAGTGGCAAGACAATTTTGAAAAAAATACAGGAGCAAAAAGAAATGACAGGTGAGAGAAAACTGCCGAGACCCAGTAAGTATTTCTAACAGCATGCAACAGAAACCAGTTTTAAGATCTTTTCCTCTTTGTTTGTGATAGTCTTCAAGAGCTCTGTTTCGAAGCCAAATAAAACTCCAATCCAGCACTAAAACAGAATAAACAAAAACTAGGAAGACAGAAGTCTAAATGCACAGAAGAGATTTAGTTTTGTTTTTAAGTTAGTTTTGTTTAAAGCACAAAGATAACCCAAATCAAATTAATTTCTCGTGTTGGACAGAAGCAGTGCTGTGAGAGGACTCAACATCCACAGGTATTTTAGCAGGTGAGCAAGTGCAACGGTTTGCATGTTATAAAGCTCTGTACAACTAAAGCACATGAAAAACGATGTTCCATATTCCCACAAATTTTAAACTTCAAATGAAAAAACTCCAATATCGGAGGTTATCATATACAATTCTACTACCCAGGCTTCATTATATTTTTGTTTTCTATATTTCAAGTTCAAAGTAGAATAGTGAGAAGAGAATGAATTGCTGTTCAGAAGCCCAGATCTGAGGATGAGGATTTAAATATTCTTTCCAAAAAGGTTCATGACACGAAGTTTTTGTGATAGTTGTATTAAAAACAGTAAGCAAATAAGCTAAATCACTTAACTATTTCCTTAATAATTACTTTGGAACTTTTAGTTAAATGAATAGACCAATGCAGATGTATTCTCAGACTATCCTACAATTCTGTTATCTTCATTGATCAATTCATTTTTTTAAATCAATACGACATGAATTTCACTTTGACTTGAATATTGATTTATTTGCAGTGATACTAACTTCATACTAACTTCACTCTGGTTGTTCATGATTTTTTTTTTTTCAAATGGTGAACATGCTACATTAGAGTCAGATACTGCAGCTTATTTATTTTTCCATTAACAAGTCAGACTCTAGATCCTTGAGGATCCAGGTGGCTATTAACCAGTCAATCCAAACCATGACCTGTTCACCTTTATTAGCCTTTGGTTCTCGCTTAAATAGAATCCATTGAGAATTTTAACTACAAAGAAGCTAATGTTTACACTTAGAGTGCAGGAACTTACAAATCATACTATTCTAGACAACAGAGATCTGTTACGTGATACTAGCAGTATATACATGAACTGAATGTATAAAGAGGAAAATTTGTTCCTTCAAATAGAGCCTAGTTTTTGGATCTTGTGATCTCTGGACCTTATTCATGTTTTATTCTGTTGTTTATGAAATTGAAAGCTGAGAACAAGAAGTATGCAAGAAAGAGGCATCACATAGAAAAGCAATATATAAAAGCAACTCAAAAATCAGGGGAGTGCTATTATATTTGGAATTTGATTAGAGTTTAGATGTGGTTATATTCTCTGCAAGGAAGTCTTTTCTAGGGGGAAAGATCCACTTCTGCACAGAGGTGGACCCCTCTTCGGTATGTTTCTTTAATAAACCTTGTTCCTCCGGCTTCAAAGGCAGCAGAGCAACAGGGAGCTTGTGTAAAGCCATTGCCCCACATGATGCGAGTCTAAACAAGTTAATAACATTTAAGTCGCATCCTGCACAATCAGCATTAAAACATCCAAAATCTCACAGGTTGTTCTGTAGTAATGCAC
This sequence comes from Anseranas semipalmata, assembly GCA_013399115.1. Lineage (NCBI taxonomy): Eukaryota > Metazoa > Chordata > Aves > Anseriformes > Anseranatidae > Anseranas > Anseranas semipalmata. The sequence continues at coordinate 35,238 of VXAA01001000.1, read as the reverse complement.
CAGACCTTTTCCCCTTTCGCCAGTCATAACTCACATACCAACTTCTTGCTTAGTTACCATCTCTGGATAGCTGCTCCTCCTGGACTCATTTCTGATCCCAGCTCTACTGCTGGCTTTCCTGCCAGTTGCTCCAATCTGTTCTTGAGTAACACACAGCAGAGAATCTGTCCACAATCTGGGAACGACAACCTCTGAAGAATCCATACAAGAAATACTTACGCAACTTGTCTAGTTTTGTATAGATATAAAATTGCAGGGTCTCAAGGTTCTCATCAACAATTGCAGAATGACTGACTGCTACAGAACTTCAAGAACACCTTGACATCTCTTTAAAAACTTATGACTTGCTACTTTAGAAACAAATGGCTTCCTTTAGAAAAGTTTACAGCTTTACTACATACTATATAAAGTGGCTACAAGTCTATGCTACCATACCATGCAATACATACTTTGTGAAAAAGATTTTCTACTTCAGCTAGTTTTAAACCAAGTCTCAAAGGTATTCTAATATAACTGGCTCAAAGTATGATTTTTTTGCCATATTACTCACTGCTGACAAATTACTTAACTGGGAAGATTAGAAAAACACTTCATCTCCATTCTCCAGTCTTCCCATTCTTGAGAAGGGTTGTCAGGCTAAGAAATAACTATGTAGAGCCCCCTGTTAAAATGCTAGCAGTGATAATACACATTAATTTTCTCCACTGTCTCATGAGTGTCTTCATGCCGAGAAGAGAAGCGTAGTTTACATATTGATGAGAACAGCATAAAGATACTTCCCTGTAGTTTTACATGGGCAGTATACAAGAATATGACTGCAGGGTTCCCAAACTCTCACCTGAAGTTTCTGAACAAAAAAGGGACACATTTATAACCCCCTGCTGATACAAAGAGAAAATAATCTGTTCTCCATACCCATCAGGAACAGAACTAGTAATGGGTTTAAATTACAATGAGAAAGAGCAACAGTAAATGTGAACAAAAACCCTTCTATTAGTAAAGACTAGAAGGGATTGCCTGGGGAGACTGCAGAGTCTCTATCATTTCTAATCTCTAAGAGTAGCTTAGACAAACATCTGTCCTAAATCTTGAGCTTTGAACTGTCCAATACATTAAGCATGGCAAGGTTCCAAATAAGCTCTCCAAGCTGATGAGCTCTCCTGAAAATTACATATGCAATGCTATTCAAGCTACATTAAAAGCTACTTCGCAGCAGGTACAATATTAAAATCTGCATTTTTATTTTACTGTCATCTCTAAAGGAATGTGAAATACATTACAATAGTGTTGTGGGTTTGATTAAAACCAAGCAAAGATCCATCATCACTTTCAAAATTTTACCTATGAACTCAGTACCGATGAATTGTACCTACGAACTCCATACACTGAGGAATATTTTGCTATCAGTTCATGAAGCCTGAGTTTGACCTACAACAGTATCATAATTATTTTATGACCATTACATTGAATATTCAGCAAATAAATGCATTAGGCAGGAGAAGAAAACAAGATGAACTCAGTAATCTTATTTTAAATTACTGTTGGGAAACTGACTAAAAAAATATACAGACTTCATATTTCAATATGAAAGTAAAGGAAGGGTATATGAAAGTCTAATTACTTGATGAACATAAAAATGCTATTGTTTCTCTCTGTGGTCTGTTGCAGTAGCAAAAGCACACCTACAGATCTGAAGTACACCACAGGCCCTTGCCAGAGGACATCAGTTTGCCTTCTAGTCACTCCCTACCGCATGTCATCACGAAGACTTTTTGGAGTCATATTTGGCAATCCCTTTATAAATATTACTAGACAGCAGATTTAGGGCACAGCGACCTTTAAGACCTTGAACCAAAATTCCACATTAAAAGTACAATGTTTAATACATCAATGATCCATCTTTTTCCTAACAGGCAAAAGGGCTAAAATTTTGCAGTCACAGTACACGAGTACAACCAACCCTCCACAACAGAAGCTAGTTTTCCACTTGACCCACCTGTTTTCTCCTTTATGCTCTGTAGCTGAACACAGCAGTTGTTTAGGCACACATACACCCACAGCAGGAATTTGGGAGAGCAGAAGCCAAATGCTTGTGTTCAAGCAGACTTGCTAATGTGGGGGTGGTGTGTTGTTCCTTTTGGCCCATCCATTTTACTCAGGGTTGGTTTAATTTAGGGAGGAATACAACACATCCAGGGACATCTTCACATGCTTGGTACCAGGTAAGCATAAGGAACTGGAGTGGAATTCACCAAGAAAGCTGACCATCTTTCAAGAGACTTTTGTTCACCTGCCTACTGACCACAGAAGCAACACACAAGGGAGGAACCTAGCACCTGGATTTTAAACTTGTCTCTTCTCCGTTCTGTGAGCTCCACTGGGGCTACGGTTGTGTTATCCTGAGACTGTATCCAGAAGCCCTACAGGTCTTTAATTAGACTTTTACAAAAAGAATATGGATTAAGTTAATGTCTTCCCAATTCCACTTCAGCTCTCTATTTAAATACTCAAATGTAAACAAGCATGCACTACTGGCTGAATACGGCTTAATGGCCTAGAATGCAACCTTCAACAATCTCACTATTACATTCAAATAAGGACACGTAGAAGAGTGGTAAAGCCAGTAATATGGCAGTAATAAGCCAGCAAATGCTTCTCTTAAAATAATCCATTGCAAACGTAAAACCATACGGAACTAGTTCTGCAGTGCAGTTAACAGGAGGCATAGAGATCTAGAAAGAGTACCATCTTGTTCTACATAATTAAGAACTGCATGCACCAGCAAAAATCAAAAGGCATGTTCCCTTTGAAGTACAGTGCTACTTCTTTGGACTCTTCATTTAGGAAGTTAGGAAGTTAACAGGATTGGTCAAAATCCACAAACATGCCTTTATCATAATCAATCCATCACAACTGAGCTTCCAGAGATACAGGTTAGCAATTCTCATCCCTTCTATTGAGATTATATTTGCTATCAATTTAAAATGGTGAACAAATTCTGTTCAATCATCATTGCAGATACCAACAGTTCAAATAAATTACCGTCTACTGCTGCATTGTATCCTTTTGGGAAAGCTGCCATCATTCTTAGTATGTAAAGCTCACATGTTGTAAAATTATTTCCATCTTAGCTGTTACACAATATTTGAAATGTCCTTCTTCCTAAAACGGGCTTTTTCCCCAGCTATGTTCTAGATGCAGCTCTCACTTCGCATTTAAGCAGGGTTTCAGGTGAATTAAAAAGGACAGATATGGCAGCCCTAAAGTAATATATGAAAGTCTTATTGTATTAGTCGTTTTTCCTGTCATTTTGTATTAGTGTCATATTAGTCTAATGCAATACTAACATGATACTGAAATGTTAGCATATTACAGATTACTCAGTGTGTCAAGCTTGAGTCTGATCATATTACATTGCTGTGTGTATTTCAGTGATGAAACCCTTCCCTCCCACCCCCTGAAACTCCACAGGACTAACAGAAAACATAAGGCACAGGCTATGCAGCAGTCTAGGACTTGCATAATAGGTATTAACATCTCTTGTGCCAAATGAAAGGACCTAACTAGAAGACAATAGACAATATTGATTCAGTCTAGGCATTTATTAGCACAAGTAAGATATTCCTTTTTGCTTTAAAATGATTTTAAGTCTCCCTGTACAAACTGAGGAATTACCAAAGTAACGGCATTTGGAAATGTTCCCATGATAGGGGAAATCCAATAAAAAAATAAAAGCATTAGATATCTCCTCTGAGTCTTCTTTATATTTAGCCAGGAACTATTAGGTTTGGTAAAAAAAAAAAAAACAACTACAGTTTTCTCTGAGTATATTTTATTCTGGTGACCTAGCATCAAGCATGAAGTCAACCGCATAACTGAGTACTAGAAGGTGCGACTGGGTTTTCCTGGTCATGACCTGGGAAACCCAGAACTGCAAAAAAAATACAACAATGTATGGCCTGGATAATAATCATACTCAAGTATGAGTATGAGAACAAAAGCAGAATGGAAAAAAATCCAGTCAATCCATATTACTGTTCTCTTCGGTGATAAGTATTAAACCCTTGTTCTAGGAACTGGTATTTGAATGATTCAAGCCCCAGGCACAGGTAGGAGTGGGGGGATGACCACAGAAGCTGATGACAACCATTATCACACATGACATTCCCTCCTCAGATGAAGAGGTGCAACCTGTGTTGTTGTTTCAGAGGTCCACATCCCTTGTTCATTTAAATAACTGAAGAAATTTAAATATGCAAATAGTTAAGGAATGTCTAAAATATTTAAATAGAGTGCTTATTGGAAACAAACAAAACCCAAGAAAACAGAACAAGCTGCATCTTAAAGGCCTTAATTAGGCTTGATAGACATTGACTACTTTGAAATACCTTATTTTATTTTTAAAATATCATTCCATAGGGAAATATTTGAAAAACCACCAGCTTTTCTACATTTACCTACATGTTGCAGTGGAGCATTTTTTTCATATATTAAAGAATTAACACGCATACCACACTCACCTCTGTTCAACTATAGAATGATATAAACAAACTAAATACCTTTTCATCTCCTCATATGTACAAACATGCACGTTTGTATACATGCACAAATTTGCCTCTCATTATGTGTACAATTTCCTAGTTATCCCAGACACAGATGGGCTTTTGTACAAAAAGACATTGTTCATAAACACAGAGTACAAGAAAACATGACAGAACTGTGCTATTTAGTCTGTAGAGCTTCTTAGGTGATTTTAGACAGCCTACATTTTCTGCAAAGATTGGAAAAGAAAGTTTCAACCTAGGTCTATGGCTTTAAGTCAAAACTCAAAATATTAGGTTTTTATATAATCAAACACTACAGGAAGCTAGACTACCAGTTTAATGTCATTTCAATGTACTGAAAGAATTGTAAGCATGTGATTTGATGAGCTGGGTTTTACTGAATTTGGATAAATATTTAAAGCTATGAGTCCTATGTAAAATCCAATAAACACATATTTGATCAAACTGCCATCTGGTGGGTATTCCTGGGATTTAAGTGCTTCGGTTAAACACACATGCATGTACTTCTGTGTCTGAAAATATTCTAACAAGAACTATGACAAAAACCTTTCCGTTTCCATCACATGTTTTTCACAGCTGGGTTTGCAACAAGCAACTCCACTTGTTCCAGCACAAACGCTGTCAGCAGCAGCAACAGGATTGGGCCATGCCGCAGATGTCCTGTGACTGCGTATGACCTGCTCATCCTGCTCACATGAATGCTCACAAGAAGCTTGCTGGGCCCACCTCAGCCTGCTGCCACTTGTGCAGCCCTTAAACAGAAAAGGGCATACAACAAAATTCACATTGCCTGAAGCAAACATCTCATAACAGCAGAATTTAGTAGAGGTGCTGACTGCCAGGTCAGGAAGACACAAGGAAAAAAGTGAAAATCAAACGCACAATGGGTAAGAGAAACATGAAAGACTAATAAAGGAGTAATGACAAATTATTTCAGCTACCTCAATAAAACAGGCCATCTATAACAGAGGAGCAAGTTTCTGAGAACTCATTTTTCAGGCCATAAAGGAAACGTATCTCCTTGGAAGCATCCAAGGTTGCACCTATCAAGAAGCAAGGCTATCTTGGTAGTGTGCTAGACAAATTTAATAACTGGGGTCAAATAAGTGCAAACAGAGCAGTCCCAGAAAACTATAGTTATAACTAATGGAGGTACGCTCAACTTTTAAGTGAGGTTTCAAATTAGTTAAACCAGCCTTGAAGGTAGAAGAAAAATAACTAAAAATCTTAAGGCTTCCAAAAAAATGGCAAAGGAAGCACACAGTACAGAAGAAACACCTGTTGTATTCATCTTCAAAAGCCCCCTCTATGGAAAGGGCAAAGTGAAACTACAAAATACAAACAGAGCCATCAATTGAGCCGATCTGACAGGCTGTTCCAGAGGGGCTCATTGAGAGGTTTCTTGCAACTTTTCCAAAGCATTTTATTCTGGGCACTCAGGCTTGTCTATTTTGCAACCCCAATATTTCACCAGCTGTTTCTTTCCTCAAATCCCTGATTACATTTTAAATATCCTAAATCACCTCGCTGAAAACTTGCTTCCAGCACATTCAGGAGGTAGAACTCCAGGTACTACAGTTATCACTGAAAGAAAAAAATTGCCTCTAGGGCATTAGAAGATGATGGTACATTGCTACATAAAGAGAAGAGCTGCTTGCAGATTCAGTTTTGAAGTGCTAGATAGAAGCAGTCCACACTGCACAGTCCAACCTCCTGTTTGAAGCAGGACAACTAGATGAGGTCAGCTGTGACCAATTAGCCCAATATGAGCCCAAATGAAGCTGAAGTTCTACCATTATTTAAGCAAAAACAAAAATTTATGTATTTAGCTTTCTTGCATTGGAAGAAAAGATGCATGAAAGTATATACTAGCTTATCACACTTTCATATTGATATAACAGTCTTCACAAGAACTTGCACTGATACAAGTATGCATTAAAAAAGTAATCATCACAATCTGAGTAACAATCATTACTACAATACAAAAATCAAGTGTAAATTGAACCAAAGCAATTCAGCAGAACACCAGATCAGGTTACACTATACTGTTACCCTGTTCAGAACCAAGTCAGCCATGTATAACTGCTGTTTGTCAAGGGAGAATGAAACAATCTTTATGTTGCATATATCACCATGAGATGCTTTGGGATCCTGATGGATGTAAAGTACTAAACAGACATTGTTATTTACCATTAATTCCATAGTCTTTTTTAAATCCAGATATCCTACAAAATTCAATTGAGTGGGCTACATTCCCTGATTTTATCCCCCGGTGTCCATGGGGATGGTTCACAAGTAGTAGTGTTGAATTGCTAATCCTATATGACATTTTGCATACTATCTGAAACTGCAGACTCGTATTTAAGAATTACAAAATCATCATCTTCTGACAGATGCTTCCAAAATCTGCAGCCATTTTGGTCAGTACAGGCCCCTTAAATTCTTTGGGAACTGCAGCAGGAGAAAAAGCACAAACAGGAGCTAAAAATGGTAACTCAAAATCAGTGCACAACAAGTCAATCATGCAGAAATAAACCAGATATCAAAAACCAGATATGAAGTGGTGTTCTGGTTTTGTGGAAGCAAGGTTTACAGAATACCTGGGTCAAAATTCCTTATTCTTCAGAGAGAAAAGTGATGCCGTGACTTTTAGAGGCAGCAAGTACTTAACTCCTATCAAAACCCCAACAGAAAGCACATTACAGAAACAGAAATTGAGCTTTTCCAAAGACTGGCAATATTTTAATCTGGAATTTTAGATTAGCCCCAGAACACAACATCTGCCTCAACCAAGTTCTGTAATTTTCTTCTGTTTTTTTTGTTTGTTTGTTTTTGTTTTTTTTTTTTAAATTAGACTCCTTACTAGGAGTATATGAAAGAAAGTCTATACTAATATTACTTGTTTATTTATATATACATTTGTCATTTGCTTCTCATATGAAACCTTAATTGTTAAATAATCTGTGTGTTTGGAACACAGAAGCTTGGCTATATTAAGATGCTTGGAATTTTCTTTTGTTTTTTTTAAATGCTCCTGCTCGTTGCTAACCCTATGAAATTTCAGGACAGGATTACTACGTACACACCCTATATAAGTTACAAGTATACAGACAGAAACTCTTGAAGTATGCTCATGTAGTAGAGAGTCAGACTGAAATCTTCATATACAATATAAACAGTAGCACTTCATAGTACAAGCCTTCAAGCCTATGCAAAACCCAAAAGTTTCATGATTTGGCTGAGAATACTTTATTCAGAATATTTTAAATGCACAAAATATCTACCAATTGTTCTAACAATCACAATTGGTATATTCCAGCTTTTGTTTGTTTGTTGTCCACAGTATGCGAGTAATAAATGGGGGTTGGGTTTTTTTTGTTTGTTTGTTTTTTAAGTGAATGGTGAACATGCATGACTTCATAGAACACACATGAATCTATTTTCTAATGACACTGTTGTAGAAAAAAGATAAACATTTTCCTTATATTTCATTTCCCGACCAGCCAATACTACACCAACAGTAAAGCAAATAATGAAGACTGTATGACCCTAATATTCTTTCCACATTGTGTTTCTTCATTCCATGGCAGTTCCATAACTTAAAAGTGATAAAATCATCTTCGAAGGTGTTATTTCGATCCAGGAATTCTTAAATATTTAACATAATGCAGAAAGTACCACCACTTTTCGCATCAGATTAAGTGCTAGGTAACCTGCAAATAGTTAAGGTGTTTTTATTAGTGCTTTTTTTAACCCGTGCACATGGAATGAGCATTTGGTCCCCATTAATAGTAAGTGCTAGGAAAAAAAGATACCAGATACAGCATCCATACATACTGTAACATATATTCATCTTGTCACAGTGCTGTGCAAATAGATGAAGTAAAACTCTATTAGAGTTTTGTTGTTTTTTTTTTTTTTTTTTTACTGCTCCCCCAAGGGAACTTCAGAGTCCTTACACAACATATTTTTTCACCATAGTTTCTTAATAAGCAGTACACACAGATTACACACACAGAAATCATCCATATGGAAATTTAACACCGCACAGAAAATAAGATTACCTCTGGCCCCAATGCTGGGGATGAAGTGCTGGCACAAACACTGTTCTTACTGCCAAATCAAGTTCTTGCTCCTCAAGCTACGCATACTTTACACATACACGTTGCTTTTCATCCTTGTCAAACTGTTGCATTTCTAGCACACTTTTGCTTGTGCTGTAGCTTCATGGAACTACAGTCTTTTTTTTCCAACTTTATTTTTAAAAAAAAACTTAAGAGCATTTTCCATAAAAAACGTGATTCTCTCAATGCTGTAACATCAGTATTCCTGCAAAGTGGATGATTTACTGTACTTACATAAGAAACACACACTTGCAACATTCCTGACTGCTGGGGTGTTGAAATATTTTAATTATGTTGATAATTCAGTTCTTCTTAGGACTTACTATTATATTTATTTACTATTATGTTCACACATCAGATGGAATTGAATGACAAGACTCCTTTGTTTTCCCCTCCACTTCTGCCACAGAATCCTGATATGACAGTGAACAAGCAATTTCATCTTGTTTAATGCACCTGTCATTTCTACACTGCGCTCATCTAAAAATGCAGTTAATTCCATTTTTTAAAGAACTGCTCACTGATCCTGGAAGAAAAGTGTAAAAAGTGTAAAGCATAAACTGCATAGGAAGCAGTTTAGAAAAAAATCCCATTAGAAAACACTCAAATTCAAATGGCCCAATGATTTACAAAATTATATACAGTTCTGGAATTTGAAAATTAGTGAAGTGCTAGAGAAAAAAATCTTCTTACAATGTAGTAAAAACCTGTTAAATTTGGGAAACCCAAGAGCAATTATTACATATGATTAAGTTTCTGAATATTTGGGCACAAACCTGACATCAATATTTACTCTTCAAAAAAAATAAAAGCAGAATTGCAATTAAAGACTTTTCATGACAAGCTACACTGGGAATAATGTATACTTGGAATTTTAAAGCCCCATTAAAATTTAATAATTTAAGTACTTGCCATACTGAGAACTGCAGAAATGGAATTTCTGCTTTTCTAGACATTCTTACTGCGATTCTTCAATAACAGTACAGTATATATTGTTTACAAGAAACAACAATAGTAATGAATTTTACCTATAAATCAAAATGCTCTAGTGAGTCCTGTCATTAAAAAAATGGATTTAGTCCATCTGCCAATCAAGACTGGATGAGATGTCAGATTGCCAGCCTTTTCTACTTTGCTTCTAGGACCCCTAACATGAAGACTGTCTCAATTCAAACATAACAGAAAATAACATTCTATATCTGATCCTGTTTATGAATGTTTTTGTAACAACATAAAAATAAAGGTATCAATTTACCATTTCCTTCTGTATATACAGTGAATGCTTGATGCTCAGCCTTTAATTCTCCATACATGTTCAATTAGCATGCAGTCATCTACAATGCACAATCCAGTTTCAGAATACTATATATTATCAAAACAGACTCAATTTTGTAATATTAAGCCAACATTACATTGACTAAATGTCAGTTTAAAATGCATGAAATGTAAATATTCCTAAACACTGATTTTTGTTATTGTATTTTTCTGTTAGATGGACCAGTTCATTACTGTATAAATAATACCAACTTACATAACATAAAAGAATCTGAATGCTGTGGCCTCTTGAATTTTAACTACTAAAGTTCTAAAAAGTAAAAATCTAATGGCTAATGTTTAAGTTCTTGCATCCATTCTCAAACTGACATATGTCAATCTGAATGCAGTATTATTTCCTTTAATTAAACAGTTTCTCGCAAATCTATTAAACAGCATTACCAATTAAGTTGACCAGAAACAACTTCCCATCACTGTAAAAAAGCACTCCTATTCTGTATCATTTCACCATCATTTTCCTCAAACGAACGTTTTTTTATGCTCAACTTCTCTTTAGTTATTACAACAAAAGCCCTTTTCAAGTCATATCAAGTGATGTTATTTTCTTCCGGCAGCAAGCAGCACTAACAGAAAGCAGAAGTGATACTAAAGATTGTCCACAATCATTATGGAAATATATTTATCTGTATCTTCTCGTCATGGAACCTAAAAATCAAGTCATGCAAGCTACATACAATAATTTATACTGATTTGAAAGAACATTTGGAGGAAACATTCAAATGTATAATTTGATAAAAACCTCAAGGCATGCATGTGACAGTTTTATTTCAATATCCAGTTTCAGAATACTATATATTATCAAAACAGTTGTTTTTTTTTTTTGTTTTTTTGTTTTTTTTTTTTTTTTAATATTCAGAGTACACCCAATTTAATCACTCAGGCACCCTGAAAGTTCTAGTAATTTTTACCCTGGCATTACACCAATTTTAGCTATGTTCTGAACCACACAAACATTTGCAGACATTCCACACATTTCTTCTTTTGTTGGGCAGTGCTGTTTACTGAAGACTTTGCAGCTGACCAGTTTTCTGAAATGGCAAACTCATGCACAGTTTCTCTCAGCACTGGGTTACTGTTCTTTTCTGAGTTGCATTAAGTTCATTCCATTTTTAATTCTATAAAATCTAACATTGTATAGCAGTGTTTTAGGTAGTGGTCTAGTCTCTGAACACCTCTTTACAAAGAAATTATCCTTTTTTTATACAGATGCAAAACAAATTTTACTAGTCATGGAGAAATGTTGAGTGGCGTATGGCATTACATTTCAGAATTCTTCGAAATACTGAACAATCTCATTGCTGGTGCTGTTTTAGGAATGTATATGGAGTTGGACTTTTTAGACTAGACCAACTTCCTTTTGTTGAATTCAGCAGCTACTTTTAGCCCCACAGATACTTCTAATCAAGCAGAAGAAAAATATCTGTCAAACTAAAAAGGTATGGATAGTATCTTGGTTTCATGTTTAGCCTTATTATTGGGGTGGAGGAAGAATGCAGGGAAGATATGTTTAAAAAATAATAATCAAGCAATACCTTGTCTCAAACTCCTCCTCTTAACCAATTCCTCCCAGCTCAAAATCTTGTATTGAAGTATTTCAGCTCAACCTTCTGCTAATATTCCAAGCAAAACATCTAAAGCAGAATTTGTGAAAAAAGGACAACTTACAGCTTGGATGAGAAACAAATACTTCTACATTTATGATATGCAAGATCCATGGGGAATCAGTTCCAGAATGAAACATCCACTACTACAAATGTTTAGCCAGCAATCAGCTAACATCATAGTACACAATGAACTCATGTTGCATCATGAAATACTAACTTTGTCATGATCAAATAACGGTTATGCATAGCAAACCATGAAGTCAACATGATAAAAATAAAAGATGAAATAAAATTTGATTACTGAGGAGTCCATAAAAAACACACAAGGACATTGCAGCTTTCCAACTCTTCCAAGTTGTTTGCCAGTAAAACATTCCATTCAATATAGATTCATCATTTCCACTGCTACCTAAGTATCTTTTCAGTAGTGTCTCAGGTGAGAGAAAAATATGGTCATTGTTTTGTCTGCTACTCAGGGAGAAAGCTACACGTGCAATGTAAGGTTTGGTGGTATTTTCTGTATTTAATATACTACAAATATACATTTGTGTTTGTGAAGAAAAGATTAAACAAGTCGTTCCTTGCCCTTGGGACAGCGAGATTTACAACTCTAGTTCCTGCACAAGTTGGTTCCACAGACTTGGGCTGAGTTGAAAGCTGTTTCCTGCCCATACAAAATGCATTACTGTTTCATTCCACAGCTCTGTGAAATGAAAGGCAAAACATTCTTCCCTGAGCTTAAAATAATCTTAGGTACCTCAGTCAAAGCTTTGTTACTTGCAGGTAACTTCACACTGTACAGGGAGAACCTGAAGAAAGAGGAAGACTAGTATACTTGCTCAGTAGTTTTCTACTCAGCTCAGTACCAGCTCAGATTTTCTGTAGTGTAAATTACTTCAAGCCTTGATATGCAGTATTCTTATCAGCTAGCTTAAAAAGTGCAAATTCATGGAGCATAAACTGCAAAAGTAAAAGATACCAAGATACAACTTTCTTGAATGGAGTTAGTAAAAGGTTATTCTAAAAGACCACTGCATGAGACTTCCATGTCTGTATGATCTTAGAAGAAATGGTGAACAGAGAAGAGAATTAACAGAGGTCCTTCATGGGTGAAATGTAGCTTTACATTGCTCCTTTCAGATATTCCACAGAAAAGAAATTCCTACCATTGTAAAGCATTTCTCTAAACCTTGTCACTTACCACATCTTACATCTAGTTTGGGAGCATTACAAAAACACTAACTATGGAAGCTTGTGAGACAATCTTCCCATCTCAACTTAAAGAGTAGAAAAATGGCACTAACAAAGCTACAGAATGGAAACATACTGATGATGGGACAATGTGAATCACAGCATTGTGCCCAATGTTGCATATTAAGAAAAAAAATCTATACTCTCCAGAGAACAGCCACTAGAGGTCAGCCAAAAGTCTGGCCTTGATTATTAAAATGTAAGCACGTAAGGTCTTTTATCCACACATTCTGACTCAATCTTCCCTTTTGGTTAGGTTACTTTTGTTAAGTCCATTAACTGCAGTAATCGCCCCACTGAACAGCCTTTCCATTAAAAGGTTAATAATGGTCATAAATTTACTGAAAATATAACATTCTTTTTATAATAAAAATGCAGAATGACAATCAGAAATGAAAACGATGCCTCACCTCAACTATAAATGTGCTTAAAGAACACAAAGATAGCAAGAATTAATTTTGGAGTGATCAACTCCTGAATTTAAATGAATATAATTATGTAATCATTACATTACTTAATGGACTTCATTAGGCTTATTTCTGGTTTTGATATCATTTTTCTTTCCAATTAACCCAGCCATTAAGATTAATTTCATATAACTAGCAAAAGTATGGATCAGAGCCAAGACTCACACCACTTGGGTTCACGTAACAACACACAGCATTGAAATCGATGACTTCCATAGCATGAATACAGATTTGCTATGTCCATACAACAGTAACTACTGCAAGTCCTGCAACAAAAAAAAGTATAGAAAACAATACTAAGTGGAATCTAATATAATGCCACTTAGCTAGAGTTGCCTCACAGTTTAGTTTGATTCACATCATTTTAATATCTTGCTTTCAGGCATGAAAACAACAGATGGATGCCTCACATAGGTGAGAAATCTGGAAAGCATTCACACTATAATATTTCATTAGTATTGATCTGTCATGTAACTCTTGAAAATACCAGGTTCTCTCAAGTTCCACCCATCCTGCTGTTTTACTTGATACTAGAATTAGATTTACCAAGGAGATGCAAACTAAGGCAATTTTTTTTTTTTTTTTTAAAGAAGTGATACATCTTGCTCCTGGGGAAAAAAAGGTGACTTACCATTAATTATGAGCTTCTGGAAGTATTATACAACTCTACACCCAGCACCAAAAAAATACATTTCTACTGCCACATTAACTGCTGTATGAGTGAGAGGGCGTAAAGACATCTAAAACCATCAAAAGTCAAGACGACAAAAGAGAATCATTTTGTCACTTATATTCTATTTATGAACATGTAATCTGAAATATACTGTGAAATACACATGAAATCTATTAACAGGTCGAGTTCTGTAAAGAAAATAATCCATTTCAGCAGAAGACAAAATTTAAGAGACATTTCCCGTAGGTATATTTCAGATAAACTTTACTGCTACAGACAGAGTGCCTGTTACACATTTACTTCATCTCATCTGCTAAGACAAATTAACGATGACCTTTGAGCCACCCATGAACAGTAGTATGTCTCTACCAGGAAAGAATTTTCTCTTCCAGAACCAGCTACATACAAACTGAGTCACAAAATTCAGGTTGAAATCTGTCAATAACTATTTTTCTCTACAACAGCCTGATGGTGTAAGGTTCAGAGCACCTTCAATTTTTATTCAAATGAAGAAAGATGAGTGCCAGTGATTCTTTTACCCACTTGGAAGCCAAATGACAGAATTCAAGTTATTTTACCCTACGTACCCCCAAAGAAGTTCTCAGAAGCCTGAAGATGCTGCCTTCCCCCATTTAGCACCTTGTGACTGACAGCTGCCTGTACTACACAGAGCAATTCAATATATTTAGCTCCCGTTTTCACAGGAATTTCAAATACTATGTGTCCACTAACACTGGATTTGAATCAATGGTGCATTGTTTAAGGGAAAAAGCATTGCATTAACATTGCCAAAAATCATGAAAAATAAATTTCTGGTATTTTAGAAAAATGTCAGTTTAGATCTTCATAATCTAAACAGTATTTTCCAGCTCAGATTTATCAGCCATCAGGAAAATACAGCTAGTATTACAGATCATAAAAGGTGAAGGAAATAAAAGGGAAATTATATTGAAATACATCAAAATCCAACCCCAATCTACAGGTACAGCCTTCGCATCCACCAGTTTGATACCAATATAGTTCTTCTATCAGGGTCTAAACCCATCAATTTAGAGTTGCATTAATGTACATGGCAATTTAATTCAATACCTGAAGATTCTAGGAAACTCCTGTCTACTGCTCCAGTTTACCTGAACAGAGGCATAAGGTTTCTAATACAAATTGAGGGTTTTTGTTTGTTTGTTTTTGTTTTGTGGGGTGGAGGGGGTATTGTTTAAAACATTTGTTCCTGCTACTTAATTGAACAAACATAACCTAGAAGCCTAGTTTAATAGCGCTATAATCCACCTTCAGGCAACATGACCAAGACTGTTCAGATTCAAGTGTCATGCTCATGATAACCTGATAACAAAAAATGGGATTTTCTTTCTACCAGAAAAAGGAAAGCCAACAAGTCAGCAGAAACAGTGGTGGCACAGTAACTGATGCTCCTATATTATCATCTGGGCTTCTGTGTGGTTGGATAATACATGCCTGTTCCTTGAGAAGTATTAGCCTGACTAGATTTTACTGGATAGGAAGGAGCAGTATCATGCTCCTTACACTCCAATACATTGTTAATCCAACACATAACAGCAAAATCAATACAAACCTTGTTTAGGATCCCTGTCATATCCTAGTGTCAAATGCAACTACAGATAGCTGATTGGTTTTTGTAGATACAGATACTGCCACGTAATCAGAGGATGAAAGTTGCTACCTATTTTGTCAGTTTATTCCTTGGCATTTGAGAAGATTTACCAGCTGTTCTCTTCAGGCAGGACATAAATATTATATTCGAGTTATATTTTAACACAAATATACTCACACATAGGCAAATATATGCACATGTACCAAAAAACAATGGGTTATTTGGATTTGTTTACATCATATAGTAGCACAAACAACAATATTGTTGAACCATAATGTTCAGATAACCATCACATTTTTCCACCAGAGTTTGCATGAAATCAAGAAGTAATAATGCAAGATTTGCTACATTATACTTCATACATTGAGCTAGAGCACTATTTAAGTAGTTTCTGCACTGATATATTCCTAAAATGCTCTATTTTCCGCTCTTAAATGGGAAAAGCCTCCAATGAGTTATCATCAGCTAAAAGCATCACCTTCAGGGGTTTTTGTTTGCTCAAGCTAAACTAGTTTCTGATCTATTAAGATTTAAGAAATTAATTTGGGGGCCTGATCTTGTCAGAAACCTACATGGAGCTACAGGGAGAGTAAGCTGCAAGCTTTCAGCTGTTTAAAAGTAGGCCCTCAGTGGATGACAACCACAGAATAACCACATCCATTTTCTTAGTAATCAGATCTTATGTACAGGACAGGCACACATCTGCAGTATCAATATCATTGTGAGGAAAGAAAAAGCAAGGGAATAGAGAATCCTACTTATCATTAAGAAATAAAATTTGTGCATCTGGTTTTAGCTCAGAGGAACATATTCAGTTTATTCTACTATGCCAGAAAAAAAAATGGGGATGAATTTTGAGAAGCCATAGGATTTAGGTCAGCCCTTTGAAGAAAAAAAGAAAAAAAATGAGTATTATATGCTGGCTTTGTAGCAGAATGGGAAAACCAGAATAGATTTACAGATAAGGATAGGGAAACTGAGGGCTGGAAGACTAGAGTTGTGACACTTCCTCCCACCCTCCAGTGCAGCTCCCTAACACTTTTCTTCCATAATGCAAAGTAGCAAGTACTATGTTGCCTCTTTAGTAGCTTGAGAGTTCAGTGTAAGGATGTGGATGATCAGAACACATTTTCACATAAGCTGAGAGGAGAAATTAATATAAGAAGTTGGGGAGATGGGATAAAAGGAGGAAGAGCATAAAGAAGCACATTAGGTGCCCACAGGAAATATCTAGAGCTAATAGGTAAATAACTTCCATCTGAAGACTCACAGAAGTCCAAGTTGACTATCACAACTTACAGCAATCGTCTCTTCAAGCTTCCGTCCAAAACTGTCTTTCAACTTTAACATGTCAAGTAGTGGTTGCTGTCTTTCTTCTCCTGAAGTCTTTTCAGTTCAGTAGTTTTTATCATCACAGTCCACCTGAAGAATCAAGACAACACAAAGCTCCAGTACTGGGAAAAACAGCATTTTTTGTGTATCTTTTTACCCTTACAAAGATCACCAGGTCCCAGAGACCTGTTAACTTATGCTAATACAATTAAATACAAATCAAGACTTACCTAATGCAGGTATATTTGTCATCACTATTCCATACCTACTATCTACCTATTTCAACTGTTTATTTTAATTGAGGTGGACTAAAAAAAAATGTTATGGGCAGCAATTAAGAGTGAGTGGGTTGAGGGAAACTTGAAGAAAAAAGAGCTGATGCTTCTGGTATTTTTTTGTCCTCTCTTTCTTCCTATTTGAAATTGTCAATATACACTATATAAATATGTATACATTTACATGTATAAATTTTATATGTAAAAGATTTTAAAATGCAACCTTTATTGGTTTGGGTTTTTTTTTGTTTTAAATAAGCTCTAAACAGTTCCAGCTGATGGTTCACAGAATTCAAACTTCAATTCATCTCTGCCACTGGTTTTAGAGTTATGAAAATATGATCAGGAATAGCAGCCAACATTGTACACACTGATTTAACTGCCTTAACTGTCAACTGCAAGAGATTTTTCACTATCACTTAAAAATCCACAGACACTAATTTGTCACAACTAGGAAAATCTTTCAGTTACGCTGGGTCAGCAGCCGGCTGCAATACTCACTAAGGCCTGATTCTGCAGCAGTTTTTATACCTGATCGGATTCTGAAACTGTTTGCTTGCACATCATTTAATTCAAAGCTAAGGAGAACATGCACATGCGTTTTCTCTAGGATTTGCTTACAAAACTCTGGTTAGAAACAGGAAAGTAGATATTTCATAACATAGAAATCTCTGATTAGCTTTCATAACATAGCACTTTTTAAAATTTCTTTAATGCATCCTATTGATTTTGACTTATGGTAGGGTACACAATATAGCACAACGCAGCTTATGCACCCTGCTATGCTGCATCCCAATATGAACTGCCAGCCAGCACGTCTGCAAAGGTGCTTTTGTGGAAGATGCTAACTGCGTGGAAGGTTCTGTTCAGCAGGAACAGATAGGGGCAGGGCACCACAGAACAGGACAGGAGGGAATAAGGTATTTATTAGCCCTTCAAGTACTCAAAGCTGTGTGTTCACAGCTTTGATCTATATATGACTAATTAGATCAAAGGGTTTCTGACAATACTGATTAAAAGAAGGCACCAGGCAGCTGCCTAGCTCTGCTCTCAGCTTATAACAGAAGGCACAGGTAAACACTGAATGAGATGCATGTTGTACTGCTCCATTCAATGATCCAGTGACCCGCTGGCTGCCAGCATTACATATTCAGGGTGTGCAAATAGGAAAGTTGTTCCCCATTTGAACACAGGTACATCATCAATAAGCCCATTACCGCACACATCAGTTATCTGGAAATAATTCTGCCTCCCCTCCCACCAAAAATAAATCTGAAATACTTCTAGAAAAAGAAAAGGGAGATATTGCTGCAGTTTCTGCAGTATTGGGCTTATCTTCAAAGGGTTTTGTTTTGACAAACAAAATATACCAGAAATGCT
Source organism: Anseranas semipalmata (assembly GCA_013399115.1). Taxonomy (NCBI): domain Eukaryota; kingdom Metazoa; phylum Chordata; class Aves; order Anseriformes; family Anseranatidae; genus Anseranas; species Anseranas semipalmata. The sequence goes on along the minus strand of VXAA01001000.1, from coordinate 16,602 downwards.
CAAAAGTGAAAACTTTGCCTTTGGCAATTTAGGCAAAGCATTTAGTGGGCTGGAGATTAGGGTGGTGGTGGTAGTGTGCTGTTATGTGCTTAAGTTCCTGCCAATCAAAAGTTTCTCCTCACTACTTATTTAGTTCTGTAGGTAACACTTATGAAATTATTGGAACATCAATATATGTAAGTTACGAGTATATGCTCAGTAGTATAGCAACAATGACGTCCCCTTTGCATTTTTGTAGTCTAAGAGCACCCATGCATGAACTCTAGAATCAAGACAAATAAAGATCTCATTCACTGCTGCCTCATTAAGGAGCTTTTAATACACAGTGACAATAATTGTCTTCCCTTCCCCCCTTTTTTGCTGTCACCAGCCACAGAATTACACTGGTAAGGTAGAGGAATTTAGAAAAGATTTGACAGAACAGATAGCATAGAACAAGCACCTATATACTCAGCTATTCAAAATTAAAATACTAGCATTTAATACTAATACTTAGAAAAAAAGGCTAGAACTATGTCACGTTATTCTTAATTAAAAGATTAATTCCCTTGGGCAGAATAACCTACTCAGCTTGCTTTCATAATTGTGGACTAATCTGGAATATTTAACTGAACTTTTTCAGTATTCAGCTGTTACAGGACTAAAGTCAGCTGATCTGACCATATAATATTAAGTCATATTAAGAAAACAAAATTGGAAGAAATGGGCATACACACTCTGAGGGTCAGAGTCAGCTACAGGACACTTTAGTGCAAAAAGTTCAAATAGCAAAAGACAGATTAAATGCAGTACAGTGATAATGAAGCCTTAGCTTCAGATGAAGAAAAGATAGCAACAGATATTTTGCAGAAGATTTAGTTCCCTCTGATGAACTTTCAGTAGAGCTATAGAGTGTGGGGAACTTCAGATCAATATCTGGATTTGCTATAGCAATTTAGAAATAAAGAAGCTGGGGAAAGCATCAGCAGTGATAGTCTACTTAAGCAAATGCCTGCAGAGGTTCTCTCTAAAAGGACGCTAATGAGTTTACACTCTTACTCCACCTATGCTATCCACAGAAGTAGGCTTCTAACGATTGTTTGGTCCTCTTGCAGCAGTTAGTGTCTTATGCCTCACTAGATTAGATAAATGAGATAATTAAGGATCACGTGGAGAAGCTTGCTAATGATTAAAGCAGACATTGAACCAGCTTCTTCTGTATTCGCCTTCCATACAATTCAATGCTACCTGATTTACATCTGCAGTTGCATGTTTGTGGACCATCATATCAAAGAGCAATTTGCCTTTTCAAGTTTTACGTTCTTCATACATGGGGAATTTAACTAATAACAGCATACCCTGCTTGGCAGATCCCAGGTATCTGCTCAAATAAAGGACAATAAAACCACTGTTTCAGCAGGAGCATGCATTTCTCAAATATGAGAGCACTCTAGAGAAACAAACAGGTAGTCATACTGACATGCAAGCCTATAAATAATAAAGGCTCAAGAGCATCACCCACAAAACTATACTCCCCTTCAGACAGAAAGGTGCTGCTATGGTGGCAAGAGTCTTCTCCTGCAAATTCTTTTTGTTAGCTGAAAGAATAGATGAGCTTCTTCCAGATAAAATGGAAGACCATGGGTTTTGAGTGTATGGTCAGGATGCTTCATTCTCTGGGTAGGATGTATGAATTTGGGTGACAAGAATAATAATGGTATCTGTACAGGTTTTCCAGCTCATTACTCACTTGAAAGTTATGAACTAGAAAAGGTTTAGGAAATTAATCTCCGTTTATCTTCAAATTAGGTTCCTTCTGATTATACATTATGACAGTGACCACAGACACTCACAGCTGAAATAGTCCTGCTAGCAGCTTGGGAAGGAGGGGTTCTTTCGCATTTTTGTTGTTGGAGAGATGCTACAGGTTGATCATACAAGCTTTCAATAGGAGGGGAGAAGTGAAGAAAACAGCTGTATAAAACATGGAGTTGATTTTCCAGTGGAAAAGTTTTCCTTAGAACAAATTTATGAAAGATCAGTTTTGAAATTAGAAGTTAACAATGGTCCTACATTTTTCGAAGTGAATAAAAAATATTTGGTGTTTCAGAATAGATTCTTTTTCAAGCCAAATGAAATTCTAAATGACCCAAGTCTTACTACAAGAGCAATACTTTTTGACCTACATATACTCAGTATCTAGTATCCCAGCAGCACTATACTATTTTGTAAAAAAAAAAAAAAAAAAAAAAAAAAAAAAAAAAAAAAAAAAAAAAAATCTATGATCAAGAATTGCTCCCTGAAAAATTTCAACCTCAACCAATTCCCAATAGCTTTTTCTGGTGGAGTTAATTCCATTTAGAGCTTTACAGTATGTGCTGTTTACCCCTTTTTTGTGTGCAAAAAAGGGATCTTACCACACTTCAACACAATTCAAAGCACTAACTTACAAGCCCAGAAGATAACTGCATTACAGGGAAATACACAAACTTTAACTGAACAGGATAGCCATGATCAGCTGGCTTTCACTTTTTATACCCTAAAATCTTTCGAAGGGTAACTGAAGCAAGCTTATGGCCCTCTGTTTATAATTTAGCAGAAAGTTTTCTCCTACAGCAGGAGAAAAGGTAATCATTCCCACTCTCCCCCCTTCTCAGAAGTCTCTCCAACTATTCCAGAAAATTGCTAACAAGGCATACGTTGAAGCAGAAAACAGTACTGTTCAAGATGAATTTCAAGTATCCGAGTCTGTTCAATATTTAGATAGTGCTCTTTTTTGTACTCAACCTATTATTCCAATTTTAAGAAATTTATTTCTACACAAATATCAGAAAGCCTAAATGTGGAAGCTTCCCAGTGTAAGCAGTAGCACCCCTCATAAGGAAACTTCCATATGACCAAAAATGATGCTTGTTTCAAGGAAGCATCCATTTAAAGCTCTGGAAACACAGAAAAGATGTTTACACTGCTAACAGAATTACTTAGTTTTATTTTTTTTTTCCCCTCACCTGACCTCATTTAGAACAGTGGAAGCCTGCTTTTCCTGGTCTATTAAGACTTCAATAAAATCATTCATTTACAGTTAACTGCAGCAGTATTCACATTTAGACCTGAATATTAATTGACTGATAAAGAGATGATAAAGCTGCTTTTCTCTGCAGGTGTACCAATCAATTTAAATGAAACCAGAGTATTTTTCTGTACTGCATCTGAAATTAAAAAGTGATTTATATTTTCCAATAAAGTGGTTTTCATTGATCACCTTCTGAAAAAGTATGGTTTCATTTGCACCTTTTTAAATTATAACAGCTTCCATTTTCATAGAAATGATTTTCCAATATTTTTGGCTCCAATTGATGATTAGCTTAAATATGGCTTTACAATTTAAAAACCTTCCAAAAATTATAAGTTAATAAACTTTAAAATTCCCAGTCAACAGAATTAATCTGTTCTAAAAGATAGCATCAGAATTATTTAAGTATTTCTTAGCCTTCTCCGNAAATAATTCTGATGCTATCTTTTAAAACAGATTAAGTATTTCTTAGCCTTCTCCATTTGTACAAATTGTTTACTGTTATTATTAGCCAATGTCACTCCAAAGCTAACATATCAAAGACTTTTGCCAGCCATCAGTAACAAACCAGCTTGCAGCAATTCAAAGTACCATTATCTATAGAAATCTTCTAGCAGATGTTTGAACTACGAGCAATTAGATTTCACTTCAAAATTATTGTCTTTCAAGTGATAATAATTAAGGAACAATGAAATGAATACTGTATTCTGCACATGTGTTCAAATACCGGAGTCAGCGAAGGGACCAGGAAAATTGGGTGCAGATTGTTTGCTTTGGTACCAAGAGACCACAAGAGGAAGAGGAATGAAAATATGTGGCATAGGGTAAAACATGTATAAATATAGAAAGAAATGCTGCTATACACTTGGAGGAACTGAGGACAGAAGCTTGGCCCCAACAACTATCAGCTCTGGAGGTCTGGCACCTTTTTGAGCACAGATGCTCACCAAGCTGCCACCTCCAACGTGTGCAAAAAGCACAAGCACTAGATTAAAAAAGGATCAATGTTTAATAACTTAGTAACTGGAATGTAAGATGTTGTGGTGGATTGTATAGAAAGTGACCTGAAACAAGCAAGACAGTTATGGTTTCTTAGCTGAGATGGGGAAACAGGACAGTCTTCAACATTCTCAGAGTGACTATAATCACAATGCAAGTAACCACTACTGGAGCTGAACATGACCATCAACTCCACTGCCATCTTACAAATGATTTCAGAGCATAAAAACAGTATTTACAGAATCACCCAGTAATCCTTGTGTTTTAGACACCAGAAAAGTCTTAGATAAACTATGGACCTGCAAGTGACTCCATCCCAAAAGCACTTTCTCATCTAAATACACAGCTCCTAACACATGGCTAACTGGAGTAAGAACATTGCAAGCAAACAAAGCTCAGTTATAACATTTATTTTACCAGAGGACTTAAGCTTATCAGACTAGATCTGATGCCAACACTTCAGACAACAATCATCCCAGAGCAAGCCAAAGTGAAAAAACATAGAAACCAAGAGATTTCAATGGTCTCAAATACATGCATGGAGCCTGACATAAAGAGAGAGGATCAACACAAGATGCAGGAGGCTTAAATAAAACAGACGAGGGCTAGGAAGCAGACTAGGACAGAACGAGCACAATCAGGAGCCAGGAGTACATAGCTACAGATGCAGAAGTGATCCCAGGACCCAGCAGCTCAGCTTGTAAAGCAGTCTCAGTGAAGGCCAGAAGAGCAGCTGAGATGTAGCACTCAGTCTTTCATAGGCTTCTCTTGAAGGATCTGTTTAGAATAATATTTTCCCATCACAGCAGGGCCTAGGAATGCAACCAGATAAACAGCAAGTGTTTGTAGTAATTAAGACTTGTGGTAGATAACCTAGAACAAATTCATCAGAAAGAAGCAATTTTGGTTTGACAGAAGCTACAGAAGTTTGATCGATCAATGACTCAAGCAAAGCAGTAAGAAAGTATTTACATGACAGCCCGTAAGTAGACTTCCATATACTTTATAGATGACAAATATATTTTAATTCAAGATCACCTCTACTTACTGCAGAACTGCTAACAAGTACGGGAAATGACTTTCCTTCACAAAGTCTGCTTACAAGGATTCATGACTTTTGGAGTTTTCTAGAGCTGCATGTGTAAACTCATGAATAAAACATCAGTAATTTTGCTATCATATAAGTATTTCATTTGAAGAATTTAGCTTCTTAATGGCATCATCTAGCCATACCCTACCACCATGCACTGAGAAGTAATTAATTTTCTTACTCCACTGTGAGAGTGAAATTAATTAGAATTGACTTTAAGTTTTCTGTGGCAGCCCTAAAGTTGATCCTTAAACTGGGGAGAAACATCTACTGGGGTAACTCATGATGACTTTTAACAATGATTTCGAAATATTTTCATCTCACATTTGAAGAGGAGTACACAGCAGTTCAGGGCATTCACACACACAAAAAAAATCTCATCTCCAACATTATTCTGAACTCTTCCCAGAGTGCTCCCATCACATTTCTCTAAAGCAAAGCACAAGTGTGTTTTTCAGCCATTACAGGGGAAAAAATAAATCAAAATTGTAAATTTTGGAGTACCCATAGTCTAGAAGCAGCATGTATGTCCTGGAAAGTCTCCAACCAGGATCCTCCATTAAGTTACTGACCTTACTTTTCACTGCTGAACTTCTTTATTTTTAATTGGCAGTTTGTATCCTTTTGGAGTCATATAAAAAAAAAAAAAAAAACAGTTCTGAAGTTTTACCCAAGAGCTCAACACAGTGGAGACTTGCAGGAAGTAGTTTGTCTGTAAATACAGCCTCGATAGCTTACTGTTACAGATAGCCCAAAAGTGGCCAACAAGCACTGTTACAATACAGCAATGACAACAGAACACGTTTGATAAAGTAAGCAACTAGGTAGAAAAATATTTAAGGCATTCAATTCATAATATCTGCAAAAAAATACATTAAAGCCTTGATAGTTAGAGATATATAGCCTTTCCCATTAGGAAACTTAAAGACACGTAAGATTAGTTTCTTGCATTCTTCATCTAGTCATCAGCAAAAACTTGTGTTCCCACACTCCGTTACACGGCGTTGGTCTCTATTCCTTTTACAACATTGCCCTCTAGTGGTTTTTACTCTCAGATATTTTCCGGACATAGCTCCATTCCCTTGCTTCAGTGATTTAATACTAGTGAAGAAAATTCATTGTCTTGGCAAGTATTTTTGTATGCAATAGATGTTCTACAGCTGGGAGAGGAGGAGAAAGATATGCAGATAAGGTCTCCCAATTTAACCCAACCTTCTTCACATTTCAGTTAACCGTAATAAGTATTATTGGCATATGGGCAGGACTGTTAAATCCAAAGAACCAAAGCTCACATCTCACCACAAATTCCAGTTCAGACTGATTTAATCCTGTCACTCCGTGTTCTTCCCAAAGTGGAGAATAAGACACAGCACATACACAGTTTTGCTGGCAGCTTATCTGAAGAGTAGCATTTCAATTAATCTCTACGGAATGCAAGTTTCTATATAAAAAAAAGCCCACTTTTTACTACATATCATTTTATACATACAGACATGCACGCACACACTTAAGCATTCAAGATACAGAAATGTAAGTAGTTACCCACCACTACTAGATGGTAGATGAGAAAGAGCATTGAGGTGTTTTTTTATTTAAAAACAGGCAACCAAAAAAAGTAGGCATTACCAGGACACAGCAATATCTAAGTGGGGAGTATCTTTAGTTACTTATGCCAGATGAAGGCCATCTGTTACTAAATATTACAAACTTCTTTCCATTAGTCACCCTCTGCCTAGATGGCATAGTGGATTTATGTAACTCCCAGTAAGAATCTAATCACAAAAACACTGATATCACAAGTTAAAGGCATGTTAATATGTACAAGCAGCTAAAGCATCATAAAAGACAAAACAACCATTTCTGTGTAATTTCAGTTCTAAAAAGCAATGGAGTAACACAATTCAAAGAACTGAGGCAACCAAGTTGGTGCTGGTTTAAGTCATTATTTATATATCTACCCAGATATAACTAATCCTGTTCAATGACACCCAAAGTTAAATGAAATATCCTACCTACTTCTGACTTAGCATGTTAATTTTCTAGTCTCATCTATAAAGACAATTGCAGGTTTGCCTTAAGCATGTTCCAGTATTTTATTAACATCAGAACTTCATATCTCTAACAGTGATTTGTGGTATTTTTAATCTGAATCAGCACAAAGCTTTAATAATAGATTTTTATTTACAATACACAACAGTGGAGAGTAACATCAGTGCAGAAAATAGCATAGGAGTGCTTACAGGTGAGAGACTGAATTCAGAGTAAAGACATTGCATTCCAGAAGTGAAGGAGGAAAGAGTCTGGATCCTCAGGAGATGGATCAACTTCCTTGCACGAGATTGGAAGTTCGATGATCACTGAAGGCTGCACAGAAGCAAGTCAGAGTTACTTCGCATTTTCTATTCCCAGGATCAGCTCTGGTTTCCGAAATCACGACAAATACTTCATTTCTGGAATCACAGGCAAGACTCCACAGACTTTCTATCAACCATTTTGTCCCATTTGCCACCCTGCAGCTTTCAAAATGGATTATCCACATCCCAACATTTGAAGAACATGTTCTCGGCATCATTCTAAAAATGGTGTTATTCTAAGGGCAGGAGGACTCGAACTACACAGGCACAGAACGCAAAAGCCCACACATCACCTGCTAAATACGGCAGTTTTCGGTCCTCTCTGCAACTGTTTGGCGATCAAAGACTTGCTCAATTGGTGTTTACTAACACATGCCCGGGCAATTGTTTCCCCTCTCCTCTGAATGTAAAGCAATAAACCAACCAGTTCTCCCACAGAGAGAAGTAATGGGAAAGGAAGAAAGCTCAAGATAAGGGCTTGTAGCAACTCCCAGGGTACAAAGATAAGATCACAAAATAGGGTAGGCAGCAAGAGTGCAGGAAGAGTGAAAACAAAACCAACAAAACCCTTGATGTTTGGAGGTCAAGTGCTCTTACACCATACTCCAAGACCGTGTGCCTACCACGGGAAATGGCTTTCATTCCTGCAGCATTGGTGGTGCATCACAGCGCAACGCACAGCCTTCGGAGCCAGCGCACACATCGCTGCTAGCCCTGCCCAGGGCACGCTGCTGCACGGGGATCCAGCAGAGCCCTGTTTTTAAAACTGTTTCAGACACGAACAAATTGATCTGCATCTCCCTCTCCCTCCACGACAGTAACAGTATAGTTCATCTATAACAGCCGAGACCCAAACCCCCTAGCTCTCATGCGCGCGCGGATGAGCTACGCCAGAGGAGTGTGTCATGAAGAACGTGGTAGGACAGAATATTAGATCAGTTTTTGTGGGGAAAGGGAGGCACTGCTGAAGATAACCAAAATCTGAGCTGAAGGAAGCCAAAAAGCAGTTATAGGATGATCTTTTAAGGAAAAAAAAAAAAAAAAAAAAAAAAAAAAAAAAAAAAAAACCAGTACTTGCATGCAATGTTAAGGAGAAACTACAGGATGTTGAGTGCCACTAGCTTGGTTTCTGATACCACTCTCTGTTTAACTTCCAGGATGTGAGAGTAGCAGAAAAATAATATGCTTAGAACAATATAAATAATTTTCTTACTAACTAGTAGCTTGCACTATGTGTAAAGTTCTGTGACTTGAAGTCTGTATCAGTAAGTGCTAAGTAACTACCCAGTCATTGCCTCAAGCTAAGCACTTAAGGAACAAGAGCCATTTTAAGAATTCATGTTAGAACTGCCAGCTGCAAAGTGCAGGAACTAAACTGGTTGTCCAAACTAGAAGTATATGATTTCTCTGGAAGTGTGACACTCCCCTCCCGTAAGGCAGTACAGCTGTAGACACACTGCTTTGGGGAACACTGCACTGGGGATCCAGAGAAAGAAGGGCATGAAGTTTTTTTTTTTTTTTACCTGACCATTCAAATAAACATACCTCAGGTCTCAAACCACCACTAAGAGTTAAGGATCCAGTTCTCAAGAGAAAAAAGAATGCATACACACCAGATATACCACCAACAGCCACAGGCAGCTGTGTTAACATTGGCCACTTGCCACTCTCAGCCAAGCTGCATACACCTTAGAAATAGCCTGGGTGCCACCAGTCACTTGGATGAGGGACACATGCACCGCTTATTTTTGGAACATCTCAAACTATTCATCCCATATTACTCTAAATTAAGACGCTAGCCTCCCCACAAATGCAGCAGTTAGACATCCTTACAGTGAGAGCAACTCCTGCTGTAAACTTCTGGATTTGACCCGCATGAGCGTCAGGTTGCTAGGTGTACCCCAGCACAAACACGGTCACCCTGCCTGTCAGCCCAGTCACTAGCAGTACGTTATGCATAGGTTGCTCTAGCTAAATTCTCAGTTCACATAGTGAAAGCGGCTGTATTTCATACTCTCAAGTGAATTTCACCAGTATTTGAACAAGATATGCTAATGCAGCATACAAAAACACCAACTAACATGCATTTGGCTCAAGGAAAGCTCTAACAATCTGCTGAATTATGGCTTAATTCTGCCAAGTGTCAAGTTTTCATTTGGAAGTGCCAACCCCTTTAACTTTTCTTCACTGGCTCTTGAGGGTATAATGAATACCACAGCAAGCAGTAACAGATCTGATCCTTCCTACTCACCCCCATGCAAATTGCAGTATGCCCAACAGGGGTACTAAAGAAATTGCCATTTACTGAATTCAGACTGCTTATTGGGCATAAAACTCCATGCTAGTGAGATATCCAGCACAGCAACCATCACTGACTCTTCACAGAGGGTCATCTTCTGTTACTCCTTCTCTACCCGAAGGTTAATGCTACCACTTAAGAGATAGCAGGTTTCCATTTATGTAAAACAAGATTCAGAAGAAGCTTGAAGTTTTTAAACAAAGAACGCTGACCCAGGACTTCAAAGCACAGCTGAAAAAAAAAAGCTAAAGCAGCATCCAAAATGAATTTTAGTTCAAAATTACATGAAATTAATTAAGAACAGAAGTGTCACATCAGTCTCAAACACCCAGGAGAAGTAGCAGGCCTAAAGGCAATTTGTACATGTTTCCACTTGGGGGAGACTAAAAAAAGAAAAATTGGTATTTATCACCATTTGTATCACCTCCCAACAAGCCATTCTGAAAATGACCTCTATCAATCTCCACATCTCAGTGCAGAAATACACAGACTACTTTGTCCTTTACAGGTGTAACATAACATTGCAAGGTCAATTACATGAGGTTTGGATACATTGGATACACTGTCTCATTTGGAGACAAACATTACTCTAAACAGAAAGGAGCAACACATGGCTCCAGCATTTCAAAGCATTAAAAATGTTAGTGTTTTCTTCTACAGATACATTAGGACTTGTTAGTTGACTAACCTCATGACTCATTTTTACCTTGCAGATAGACACCATTCAAGAGCAGAAAAAGGAGAAAGACAGTTCATAAGCATAAAAATCTAGTTTAAGTAACCTTCCTCCCACCCTCCAGCCAAAAGAAAAAAATATTGATTAAAATGCAGCTTAGTCTTTTAGCCAGTTTGAAGCAATACACCACCATCCCTCAAAGAGCCACCCCTCAGATAAGTAAGCAGATGGCCAGACTTAGCATATATACGCCCCTTTGAGAGTTGAAGCTGAATCCTCTTACTAGAGCTTGTCCACAATTCACAAACAGCTAGAAATTTTTCTGCTCACCATACTTTTTTGAATAAACACCTTTGTATTAAAGCTAGATTAGTTCAAAGCAACTAAAGTAGTTTTACTTCATTCTGACTTACCAGACACCAAGCTCATCAAGTTTTTTTTTTTTTTTTTAATAACAGGCAGAAGTTAAGTATAGATCAGTCAACATAAAGACATCTACACCTAGGAGTGTGTGCATGTCTGAGCGTGTGCACCTCTCCTAGTGCAAACATTAAGAATTGAAGGAACCAAATACGTTACAACATTAATTTACTTGGTTCTATGTTCAAGCACGGAAATTGGTGCACATCTTTGCATCGACAAGAATCAAGATGGACTGTAACCGGGATTTTTAAACTGCTCAAAGTTCATTATGATCTGATGCATTGGAATTATAGTAAATATGAAGGTACATCAATGGACCAACTTTCACAGTTTTGAGAACAGAGAACTTAATATATGGTTCAATTTGTATATATTGAAGTAGATTTGTGTTTATTGGATAACAGATTATGCAACATATATAATTGCTATTTATAATTGTCATTACAATACAAACTGTCAGTCAGAATTAACAGATACATATGCATACATTTTTCAAAATCAGTTAATGCCTTAGATTTGGGGCTTCATTGATTTCCATGAGATTACTTCAGACTTCAGTGCAAGTTTCCAGGAAGCAACGTTGATGGTTTGTTTCTTGTGCAAGATACTTTTCTTTGAGCATTCACACAGGGAATTCATCAGCTTAGATGGCAATCTCACACCAGTGGCTGTAAACACAGGTTTCCTTGAGATCCTGTATGAAACTTGCCTTTAATCTCCACAGTCTGTCAGTAATACAAAGATCAATCCCTTCAAGCACAGAATACCAATAATTAAGTTGCTTACTTCAGAGTTGCAGTTTGTAGTCGAAGTACACCAATACCCAATTTCAGCTTGTTCTGTCACAAGCACTGTCCTCCATAGCCGAATTCTGGGTAGCATCAGCAGCTGTTTCTGTGCAAGGATCTTCATTCTCTTCTTCTTCCTCAGGCTGTCCTCCAGGCTTCTGGACAGATTCCACAACTGTTGTGCTCTTACTGGTATTGCAGCCCATTTTGATCTTTAACAGTCAATGAAGGGTCCAGGTTTTTTTGGTAGAAGTCTATAGAAGGCTCACCACATTGCAGAAATGAAGAACAAGGAAAGGAACCCCAAGCTAAATAGCTTTCCCTATTGTATTGTTGAGAGCACGTATGTTTGGTTTCTGTGACAACACACTGATCCTGCTAATCAAGCGCTGGCCAACAAAGAGCTATGGTTTGCTGCAGCCAGCGAACAGCGAGTTTGCAGACTACGAAAGTGTTCTTCACTAGTATTTTTTCTAGCTGAGTAACTCCCAATTGCTTTGCCCAAGGAAGCCTGTTTAATTTTAACTTTTAAACATCCTACGGCTCAGTTACTAGGAAACAGTGCCTTGCTACAGGAAAGACCTCTGTCGTCACAGCAGCAAGTCTGTACATTCTCGTAACCATTTTCAGTGTTATAATCTATACTACTATATACCTGCCAGTTACGTTAAACAGTAACATCTCCATAGCTATTGAAGCAACAGGAGCAGAACTATTACAGTCTGCAACATCCAAGCCCCAGCGCTACTTTTAACTGTTTATCCAAAACCAAGGTCATCCCCCATCCCCCTTTGTGTTAAGATGAAGACAGCTGCCTTGGGAACAGCCATGGTCAGTTATACCCTGCATCATTGCGAGGCCCATGGGCACATCGCCCTTGCCCATCTCCACTGAGCCTTCTTCCACCCTAGGGCTTTAATGGTCAGTCACGTACTTCCACAAATACATGTCCAGTTATAGGAAGAGCCTCCCTCCCGCACAGCACTCCATCAGAGATGCATTACAGTTGAACAATAATATATTCAGGGATCAGGTGAGGACAATCCCTAAAGAACTACGAAAGCGTAATGGATCAGCAAGCAACTGAGGAAAAGAAAGAATTTAGAAGGGAAGTTCTATTACAAGGCTAGAGCTAGTTTGACCACAGTTGATCAAAGGGCATGCAGCACCTAGCAGCTCCAGGGGAAAAAAAGGAAAAAAATAAAAAAAAAGAATGGAAGCATGGGAGGAAGCAGAAGAGAATTATAGCTGTGCTGGGACATTTTGCAATTACTCCCTTACCATTTTTTAAACAGTTCAGGATGACCCTATTTCCAGTATGAGAGTTGCTGCATTTCAACCATCCCCACCCCTGGAATAGGATAAATTTCATCTCAGTTTAGTCATCTTATCTGGCAATACTGAAACATCTAACGTAAAGGGCTTTTGAGGGGTTAGCTCGTCTTAAAGCTACATGCAGTTTGTCCGACTGAGGTCCACACAGATGCAAGTGGAGCCACACAAATGCACTATCTTTAATAATTAGCTACTCTTAATGTAAGTGATGAGCATTGGGACCACAGTTACAGGGTTGCCACTATGGGATTAAGTAGGCCCTTATTTTCTAGATCTAGAAAAAACTACAGCAGTAAACTCCATTACTGGACGTTAAACCGCACATTTACCTGCATACACTTTAAAATTTTAATAAAAGTAGATTAAGGTGAGCTGCCTTAATGTGAAAGATGTTCATATGTGGGAACCGGGTCCAGGTGCCTCAAACATGTTCAGTAGAAACAGAGGGAAACTCACTTTCCATTCTTTCATGGCAGATACCACTGAATTTGATGCATGATACTTAAGATACACCCTAAATTAGGGAGAATCACAAATTTGTCCATCTAAACAAATCAAAGCAGCACCACACCGTACAACTCGATGACCCAAAACACTTCTCAGATTACTACCTCTGCCCAGTTATCACCAGGAACAACATTGCTTTCTGCTTATGAGGCTTATGTTGTTTGTTCCCTTGGTTTCACTAACTACTGTTAAGCAAGAGGTGTTGGTTTACATCATTTACTACCCTCCATTTTATTCAACTAACATTAGGAACACCCACTTATCTCTACAAGCATTGATAAGCCAAGTTACAGAGCATGAAAAAGTTAATACCTGAGGAACATACAGGTTTACACAATATATCTGATTTGGAAGTTTAATTCATACTATTACCCTTACATTTAATTGTACACACAGCCTACGTGCCAAAGCACCTGTAGTCTAGGTACTGAACTTTAGAATTTTTATCTGTCAGATGATTTAACCCAGAAGGTCTGATAAAATGAGAGGAAGATGGAGCTATTCAGAATCTGAAGACTAGTGTATTTTATGGGGTTTTAAGGAAAACAGGAACGCAATTCTGTGCTTTTGCATTTCTGCATTTGAGTGCTTCATCCACATTAGTATACTTCCTCCTTTTAACTCAGGTATGCCTGAAAAGGCAGAATGGTTATAAGGACTTAAAAGGATCAGGCAAATAAAAAAACCTCAGCAGTTCCCAGAAGTCCTGAAGTCTGCCTCTAAGTATTCATGGTCCTGGAGTGTTCACTGCTGTTTTCAGAACACCACCTCAAATTCTCCACTAGATGGCAGCTGAATACTATGGTAATCCTGCAATATTATACAGTCTGCAATAGCCACAAGAGCTGCACCTGATGATTACAATTTAAAAAGATATTGTGATTAATTCTTTAAGAAAAAAAAAACTTCTCAGAGATGAGACTGTCTTGAGTATTGACTGACTTAGATTTCACATAAGTTTTGAACCAGGAAGTGAAAGCTGTTAGTGTAATGCCTTTGGTACCAGCAAGTCTCCTTACGTGAGAGCAAGCTTCAGCAGAATCGCTGATCTTGCTACAAATATGCCTTGTATATTCTTGTCAGAGATAACTTGGCCCTATATGTTTCAGAAAATGAGGGAAGGGGTACCGCAGGAAGGAGGAAAGTTTGTTCAGGTGGTAGGAAAAAGCTGTTCTTGGGCATGAATGCTCACCACAACATTCAAACAGCCGGAGATGTTCTAGTTTCTCAAATCCTTCACTTCTGAGGTTAGCAGCTAGAAGTGATGGACCCTAAAAGCTTCGTTCAGTAGGAAAGCCTTAAATTTTGTACTTGACACAAAGTCCAAGTCTGTTGTACTGTACAGTCTAGAAGTTTTGGTCCAGGCCTAAGACATCATTCTGGTTACAGTTAGTCTTGATACAACAGCTACCTTGCACCGCTGCCTTTTTGAAGTGAATGCACACACCTCCCTGGGACCTTTCAGAACCAGCATTCTAGCTGCAGTAAGAACCCTTCCTATACGGGCTTTACATACAGGAGTAGTACTGACCAACCCTTCCGACCAGTCTTCAGGTTATGGCTTCATTGCCTATACAGAAATCACAGTATTTATAGAAAACAAGCCAATGCAGTTTGAACTTTCCTAAACAGTTTACCCCAACAGTTACATATGCATCTATCAGTATCCCTTCTAAAAGTAGTCTCTCCTATTTTTTCGCAACTTTATTTTTTTTCTTCAACAGAAAGCAGGTTGGGATAAGAGGCACAAAGATAATGAAATTAACCTGTAGTTAAGACTGCTTTGGTCTCATGCCACTTTGTTCATTCAGCTTTGTTTGTAATAGTGAGCAAATGCATGTTTGCCAGCTTTTACAATCAGAAATGTTTAGAATATCTCTTGATGTAACATATTTACTTCCTTCCTCTGTTGAAAGAAAACACTTAGTAAGGCTCTTCATTATATCCCCAAAAATTATTAGAGTAAAATTCCACAGCAGGTTTCTTCAAAACAAGAAATCATTCAACTGAAGTACTAACGCCCTGCCTATATTAGTAGCCTAAAGTTCAGTTCCATTCAGGCAGTAAATATCATACATCAGAACTGGACAACAAATGCAGAAGCAGTTTATCTAGAAGTGGCTGAAAAAGGCTTAAGGTGTATTGGTTACACTTCTAAGCCATTCTCAAAGTTTCTGGCCTCTCTGCAGTCTGGCCGCACATTGCTTTACCTGTGAGCAGCACTCGTGCTGCTGTGCTACAGACAGCAACAGCCACTCTATTGCAGCAAATTCCCATTCCCATGGCAACAACACTGGTTTTCCATCCCATGTTTCCTTTTCAAAACTGGAAATGCATAATAACCAGGCAAATGAGAAAGTTTAGAATACTACTTCATCTTTGTTTGAATAAGCTAGAAAAGAAATCTTTCTTTCCTTTGTGTGCTTACTAAACAAAATGTTATTTACCAACTAATTTACAGAAGCACCCTGAAAGCAGCAAAGAAAGCTGCACATTGCAACATACCGAGCCTGCTGTGCTGTCTTAAACAAGTATATTTGTACCCTTCTCTTCCCATAGCAATAAGGGAGATCACCTCATTGAACTCACAACTAATCCACCTTCTCTGGGGTTTAAAGGCTGCCTAGTAAGCCTCATTTACAAAGCAGTCTCAGTTTCATGGTGCTTCTTCTGAGACTTGAGTTCATGAGCAGAAGAAAGTCTCCTCAAAGCTTTTGTAGGAACTCTTAAGATGAGAGTTGTTGTGCTTTAACCCAGCAGACAGCTCAGCACCACAGCCATTCACTCACTCCCCCCTAAGGGGGATGGGGGAGAGAATCAGGGAAAAAAGGTAAAACTCATGGGTTGAGATAAAGACAGTTTAATAGGACAGAAAAGGGAAATAACAACGATGATAAAGAATATACAAAACAAGTGATGCCCAGTGCAATTGCTCACCACCCACCCACCGATGCCCAGCCAGTCCCCGAGCAGCAGCAGCCCCCCAGCCAGCTCCCCCAGTTTAGCGTTCAGCACGATGCCGCGTGTGATGGGACATCCCTGTGGCCGGTCTGGGCCAGCTGCCCTGGCTCTGTCCCCT